>CAUOFW020007946.1:543163-645663 GCA_963454935.2 Ilex paraguariensis | reverse complement strand
AGACCATGCCATGAAGCTTATACATTACACAGGTTTTGCAGGTCTAACGCTGTGGAAAATGAACAGGTAGTTCATGTCAGCGTTGGGGACTGACAACTACTTAAACAATATTTCAGTAAGGATTGAAACTTCCAATTCAACGTTATTTCATTCAGCCGGCTCAAAGAAGAAAAATATCGGCTGAAAAACGCCATTTTTGAAATTGAAACATGAAAACAACATAAAAAATCTCGCTTCATAATTGAAAGAAATATCTTATAATAGTTGATAGTGTGTTTTGCAAACACATTTTTAAAATAAAACTAGTTGTGCACCGTGCAATACATAGTATTTTCAATCTCTCTCATCACAGTTTTACCATCTCTACCGCATGAAATAATTTAATTTAATGAGATTAATGTATTGTTATTAAATAATTTAAAATAAAAGAAAAATCTAGTGCTTGACGAGGGAAAGTTTCATAAGCATCTTGTCTCATAAATTGATTACTGTACTGGTAAATATAGATTTAGAGGTGAGAGAGTATGTGTGTGAGAGAGAGAGAGAGACAGCAAAGGGAGAGATGATGGGAGAGAAACTTAGGTCAGTTGAGAAAGTTTTAGAGGTATAATATTAAAGAGGAATTAAATTATTCAAAAAGGGTCAATTACGTAAAGCCAAATCAAATTCAACAATTTAAAAAAAATAAAAATTTAAGAAAATTAAGATGGAGTTTTGGCGTTCATCCAAACCAACTGCATTATTATATACACATTATGTATAGATGTGTGGGTTTGAACTACTTTTATGAAGACAAGATAAAAAAGAAAGATACAAAATCACGGTATAATAGTAAAAAGACTCCACTTGTATGGCAGCAATCCACTGTACTTTAGGGAAACTCATTTCTCCCTTCATGTTACATACTAGTTTTTTGTTTAAAGGTGATGGAGAATCATTTTAATTACGCATCTTGTTATGAACCAAAGCCACAAGAAAAATAAAACAAAACGAAATAAAAAAATAAAAAACATAAATTTAAATGGTTTGGCTCAACAAACAAATTTAAGTCCATGAACGAAATACAGCGACAAAACTTCACTATTAAAAATTAGATATTACAAAATCATATTATCAATTAACAAGGCAATACGAGACGTATTTGCTCTGTCACCATTATAATATTAATAGTGTCAAAAATCTTCTTCTCAATAAAATTAGTGTCCTCAAAGAAGACCCATAATCAAAAATAGAGCAAAACCCAAAATTTGCTTCAAAAAAAACAAAATCGTTGACGTCGAACTCTTCAATATAGCTGAATGCATACAGCCAATGTCCAAAAAAACTTGTGTGTTGAATACTTCATATAGCCAAAGCCTTAATAAATAAGGAAGTTTTCATGTGCTGACCCAATCAAAATTTTCCCAATTAAATAAGAAACAAACTTCCGGAAAGTAAATAAGAAACAAACTTGTATTGGACGACAGACTCTTGATCCTTATCCAAAGTGTCCAGCTACATTTTGAACTCTTACTGAGATGGCTTTCAACATAAATACTAATGTCATCTACTAATTACAAGTTTATCAATAGGTCTTTGATCCAATGATATTTCTTACCTTGTAAAAACTTTATCTTCTTGAAGTCAATGGTTCAAGTTCCACCTCCCCTTCCCCCCACCCCTAAAAAAAAAAAACTGTCATCAAGTTTATTTGAATCCAAATAATTTGGTTTGGATACAAGCCATAAAATAAAAAATCTTCACAACAAACCATTCAACAAAAGTAAACTTGACAGCTGCATAGTAAAAATTGAGAGGATGTTGATCCCTAAGAAAATATTTCCATGTCATCCATGGTTTCTTCATTCAAAATTACACAATAGAAAATATAAGTTCTACTAATAGTCCTTTCTTATAGGAAGATGACCAATCCTCTTTATCCATGGTGATGTTAGAGGTGGAATGCTTTGTTCACTCCGGAAAAAATTATCAGGATCAACTAAAGTCTTAACATACACTAATCTATTGAAGTTATTCTTGAAATATTTAACACCCCAAATGCTTGCTTGAGCATAACTAGTGTTGCCTTTATTGTTGACTCCCAAATCAAGATCCCTATAATTGACATACGCTTCTCTTGGATTCTTTGACACATGGGGGGCCATATATTTATAAAGCCTTCGGATCCAACTGAGATGCCTTCTTGAAGCCGTTGTGCCTTCTTCTACCCACCCCACTTGGTATTCGAAGTTGTATATGTTTCCAGCTCTATGCGGAAAAGGTACTTCAGATTCCGAAATCATACTCATCTTTCCACCATAAGGACTCAGTACCATTAAAGGCACGTTCATCTCTTCTTCATAAAACATTTTCCATATTCTTTCAAATACACTCTCCGAAATTGGCACCTTCACATAATCTGATTTTAGTTTATACTTTTCCTTATAGGGAAAAGTTCTGTTCAACAATTGGTCGAGTGGTTCTCCTCCAAAAAAATATAGTACTGATTCAATCCAGCTCATCTCAGTACAATTTGCTTCTGTCAAACCCAACTCAGGAAAGTTTTCTTGCATCAATGGAAGCAATCTATCTTGTCCACCGAGAAACAACGAAACAAACGAAGCTTGTATGGTTCGCTTTCCATCTTGACTAGAATTCACCATACTTATGAGGATTCTGATGAAAAGGTTTTCATCAATCTTGTCTGCAATGTATTGCCATCGATGAACAAGTTTGGTTGCATTTTGTTGCAAGGTTCTATTTACTGTAAAAACAGTTACAGTTTCTGGAACAGTAACTAAATTTACTTTCCATGATAGAATGACCCCGAAACTAGCACCTCCACCTCCTCTTATAGCCCAAAACAAGTCTTCACCCATAGATTTTCTATTCAGAATTCTACCGTTGACATCAACTAATCGAGCATCAATGACATGATCAGCTGCAAGACCAAATTTACGCAACATAGTGCCATACCCTCCACCACTTATATGTCCACCGACACCCACGGAAGGGCAAATACCAGCTGGAAAGGCAAGTATTCTACTCTTATTTGCAATGTTATAATAAACTTCACCGAGAGTTGCACCTGCTTGAATCCACGCTGTTTTCTTTTTAGCGTTGATAGTGACAGACCGCATATTTATCATATCAATGATGACAAATGGTACTTTAGCAACGTAAGAAAGACCCCCGTAGTCATGTCCACCACTCCGAACTCTTATTTGTATGCCATGTTTTCGACAACAATATATAGCTCTTTGAATCTGAGACTCATGTAGTGGCGTTATTATGACTAAAGGCCGGCGGGTGCCAAGTGTAGTGAATAACAAGTTTTGTGCAGAGAATTGGAAGACAGATAAATATGATGGGTTTTTTGGTGTGTAGATCACTTGAGAGATTGTGCTGGGGTTTTTCAACTGATGGGAAAGACAGTGAAGAAAACCTCCCTTACCATGAGCTGAAGCAGCCCATGAAATTGAGAGGAGAAAAACAAAATGAAGTGAAAGCAAAGAAGCTCTTGTGGTTACCATTTTCATTCTTATGAAAATGGTTTTCTATTTTCAGAACTTTAGAAACTACAGCAATTTATAGTACTTGTGAAGCGAGTTTTTTTTATTAATTTCATGTTTTGATGTCAAAAATGGCGTTTTGTAGACAATATTTTATCTTTTTTGAGTTGGCTGAATGAAACAACATTGGCTTGAAACTTTCTACCCATATAGAAATGTTCTTTAAGTATTAAGCACTTCCCCAAGTTGACATCAAAATGCTGATTGAACTACTGTATATATGATTTTCCATTGGGTTAGACCCGCAAACTCTGTATACCATATAAGCTTGCTATATTGACATGGTCTTGATTGGTGGGATTTAGTCATGTGCATTTATCTATTCATATGACACCTACTTTTATGTCAGCAACCATAACGCTAGAGAAACTATGAAGTCACTTATTATTTACTCGCTTACTTCTATCTTTTAAAATGATACTATAGCAATTGATAACGAGACATTTGAAAGTGTCAAAGTGCATACCAAGATCGTGAATTATGGATACTCAATTAAAGTCGACTTATTTATGTCGTCGGATACTTAAAGATGTATATTAGATTACGCATTATACATATCCTATAATAAAATTAATGCCTGTAGAAAAAGACATGACTTTCCTAAGCATGAGTGTTTTTTAATTATTATTTATTATCGCAATGTAAAAAATGCATAAAATAAATTAATTATTCCATATCTTTTGGCAGCAACAAGTATTTCTAGACAAACCAACTACTTTCATAAAGTGTGATTCACTTTATGGATATATATATACACTGAGGCTCTCTGTACTTCTTTAAAAGAAACAATTGCTAATTTTTAGTATTGTTCTTACATAATTTATTAAAATTATAATTATCAAGCCATAACATAAAGTAAGAGCATAAAATATATGTTTAATTGTATTAATGTATTGGGGTAACTCGTGTCTGAAGATACGGTACATTATGAATAATTTTGATAGGGATGTTAATAACCGTTGGATGAGTTTATTTGAGATGGTCGGATAGACTTATTGAAGTCTGTCCTGTTTTATATTATAAATTCGTATCCTATTATTTTACTTTTTATCATGTCAATGTATTTTTATTATATCATACTCATATTTCGTATTGTACCATACTATGCCCCAAATCTTCTTTCATGGAGAGGAGTCTTGAAAATAAATAAAAAAGTCTAACTGTCCGCATCTGAGGGACTGGGTGATTTGAATACCAATTACCAGCTATACTTCTAAAGTCCCACTAAGTAGTTTTCAAACCAATTGCTAATTGAAATATTTGGTTGATTTTGATCCAAGAGGTTGGAATCAATGATATGATAAGCCTTTCTTTCTAATTAGCAAACGTCAATCAGACTCATTCTAAGCTGAGTCAATTGCTTCTGCTAGAAATTCAATCCGACTCATCTAAGCTGAGTCAATTGATTCTGCTAGAAATTTTTACTAAACTAAGGCAATCAAACTGCCTCTACCTCCTCTTCCATCAAGGTGATATATGAATATAACATGCAAGTCTAAATTCCATCAAGAAGGACCACGTCAAGAAGGGCTCAATTCAACATTATTCCATGCAGCTAATCCAGAAAAGATAAAAATATCAGCTATAAATCGCCATTTTTGACATTGAAACATAAGATTACCAAAAAAAAAAAAAAATCTACAATCAAAATACTATAAATAGCTGCAGTTTTATGAAGTTCTGCAAACCAAACCCTTGACAAGAATGAAAATGGCAAACCCAAGAGCATCTATTCTTAAGATCGTTTAAATCTCAATTTACACCTTTAAAGAGCAAAACATTTAATTTTTACCTCAAAAAATATATCTTTGTATCAATGCGCACCTGAAATTAACAGTCGTCAATTTGCCGTCTAAAACTAAATAGATAAATTATACCTAGACCCCTCACATTAGAATTATTACACCTACATCCCCTAAGAATTCAAATACGACTAAAAATGTTCCCCTAATTTGGCATCCACATATTTTTATTCAAATGATGCATTACATGGAATATAAAGAGCATTATATAAATATATGCATTATATTGAACATTCAAATGCTAAGTTTGATTTTGAACTTTAGAGTATAACGGACTTACAAAATAAAGGGTAATATAAAAATTATAATTTTTTATTAAGATGAAATCATGTTTTTTAACGGTTATATTTACAAATATCAACGATAAGAAATTATGTGTTACACGTTCACAAATATCAGGATGTGTAGGAATAATATTTTAAATATGAGGGGTCTAGATAATTAAGTGACAAACTTGAAGAGTCTAATAATAATTTACCCAACTAGTTTTATATGTATGTTAGCTTCAAGTACGCATTGATACAAATTTATATTTTTTAGAGTCATAATTAAGATTTTTTATCTTTAAATGTTCAAATTAAGATTTGAGTGATCATTCAAAGTGCAATTTGTGATTTAACCCTACAAATAATATAAACATCGGGTGAGATTAAAAAAATTAGATTAAACTCTAGGGCCCTAAATTTTTTTTGAAAAATATTCTAAAAATTTTATAATAATGCTACTTACATTTTATTTGAGAACTAAATATATTAGATAAATAGTGGATTTTGTTTAAAGCTAGCAATCCATGCTAATTCAATTGTTAAAATGCATTGAGTATTTAAATTATATTCCAAAATTTAGATTGTATACTATTGTTCAAAATTTCATTTTGAAACTCCATATTTTTCTTCCAATTTGAGTGCCAATCGCTTTAGTGGCCTATAGGTTGGGCCAGCACTTTGCTCATGTAGGATACTCCGTGCAAAATATATTAAGAAAAATTATACTTAGATCCCCTAAAGTTTGTCATTTAATAACTCAGACACCTAACATTTAAAATATTATACACAAACCCCTGAGATTTGTACTTGCGTAACACTTACACCCTTGCCGTCAATGCCCGTTAATATATGCGTTAGTAAATTACACCTAAACCCCCCAAATTTGTAAGCGTGTAATGCTTAGACCCCTCAAGTTTAAAATATTATACTTAGACCAAAAATACTTCAATCAAAGATAGCATATTAAATATTTTAAATTTTACAATCAAAATTCATGTTCTATTATGATATTAATTGAAACAAAATTAAAAATCTAAATCTAATTTTTTCTTTAAAAATTATAATTAGTATACAAATATACTATCTATTGAAATTTAATTTGGCGGTTTAAACGATCAAATTAAACTACCAAATTATCCCAATTAAAGTTAAAAGATATTTTATACTTATAGTTTGACCTCTTATTTGATTTTTTTAGTCTTATTCAAATAGATAGTATAATTGTATACTAATTATATTTTTTTTAAAAAATAGATTTTTATTTTTAATTTTATTTTAATAAATGATATAATATAACGTAAAGTTTGGTTATAAAATTTATGTTCTATTATGAATGACTTAAACCCTTGTTTGATTTTTTAATTTTATTCTAATAGATAATATAATTGTATACAAATTATAATTTTTTAAGAAAAAATTAAATTTTATTTTTGATTTTATTTCAATAAATGATATAATAAAACATGAATTTTGATTGTAAAATTTAAAATATTTGATATTCTATCTTTGATTGGAATATTTTTAGTCTAATTATGACATTTTTAAATTAAGTGGTCTAAGTATTATACGCCTACAAACTTTAAGGGGTTTGAATATAATTTACTAACGGATATTGGTGGTAAGGATCTAAGTGTTATGCACGTACAAACTTTAGGGGGTTCTGTATATAATATTTCAAATATCAGGAGATCTAAGTGATTAAATGACAAACTTCAAGAATCTGAGTGTAATTCTCCCTTTTTTTTTTCTAGTGTTGTTAGAAGGTAGACATGGTCAAAAGACACATACCCTTGTCCATTATAATTTGAACATATGATAACAATTGGATCATTTAAAATATATTGAAAACAGTAAGAAGTAAAATGATTCAATTGAAAGTTGGGGGGAAAGCGAAACAATGTGCATACTTGAAGGACAACAGAAAATGGATAATGACCAAATTGAACATGAATTGTGCATTTGAGGGATCATAAGAATATTGTTTTATCATAAAAATATAATGATTCAGTGCATGGGACTCCTATTGAATCAGATATACACGTTCTGATTTGTCACACCTAACCCCTACACTTAACGTAATTGACTACTTAACATGGTTGATCTAATGGTAAAACTAGTATGACAAGAAGGAACTATCAAGGCATCATGCCTTTTTATGTTGACATTATGATAAAATCAGTATCTGAAACCAATATACGAACCAGAAGACAATGTAGTGATATTTCAAACAACTATAGGGGTGTCTTTGTATGGAAGATTAACATGGAGGACTAACTACAGGGGTTTTACTGATATTTATTTTACACACACACAAAGAAGCAAATATTGGTGAAAAGGACAATTAGGTCCACAATCAATTACTTTAACTTCAAGGACATGAGGTTTACAAACATATAAGATTTTAAGGACACAAAGTTTACAAGTATATATCATGTAATCCAAAGTGTGTATTATTTTTTATTGTATGATGATAACTGTTGGTTATTTCACCCTTGTTTAGTGAAGGTAGGAATCAAATCTGAAAAATTCTCTACAAAAACTAAATCTTTGTAGAAGAGATAGAAGAGAAATAGACACACAAATCTAATCTGATTTTTGTATTCAACTCTCTTAATTCTTCCAGCATATTACACCAAGCTATATATAGCTTTTTCAATACCCATTACAAGATAATTAATTTGCTAACAACTTCCAATAATAATTAAACTTGAGAAGATTAAAAGACAAATATTAAGCCAACATAGAAAATATAAGATATATTTGGAAGAATTACATCTCATTAATTAACATCCTCCCCCTTAATGCGATGTTCTTCAACTCTCAATGCTTCTCGAAAATGCTGGAACTTTTCCCAGAAGTACCTTTGTAAAAATGCCAGCCACTTGATCTTCCGACTTGCAAAACTCAAGTTGAATCTCTCCTTCTTCAATGGCTTCTCGAATAAAGTGATGCTTAATTGCAATATGGCTAGTACGGCTATGAAAAATTGGATTTTTAGCCATAGCAATGGCTGATTTGTTGTCACAGAAAACCTTTGTACCTTCTTATAGCTTTTCACCAATATCTTCAAGAATTCTTTATCAACCAAATAACTTGAGAAGTTGCAAGAGCTATTGAAACGTATTCCGCTTCCACTGATGATTGAGCAACTGATTGTTGTTTCTTGGATGACCAAGAAAATCCTCTAGAAGCAAAAGAAAACACATAACCTAATATGCTTTTCATATCATCAACACAGCCACCCCAATCACTATCACAATAGCCAACAAGTTTCAGCTGCACATTTCTTTCGTACTTAACTTCAAAATTTGTTGTACCTTGAAGATAACGCAACATTCTTTTCGCTGCTCCAAGATGAATTTGACTTGGACAATGCATAAACCTTGAAAGTAAACTTGTAGCAAACATGATATCCGGCCTTGTTGTGAGATAAAGCAAATTTCCAACAATACTTCGATACAAAGTTGCATCTACCTTCTTTGTGCCATCATCTTTAAGTAGCTTCTCATTAACAACAAGTGGAGTTGCTACAGGTTTGCATTCTTGCATTCCAAACTTCTTGAGAATATTTCCAGCAAACTTCTTTTGAACAATAAAAACTCCATCCTCTTCTTGGTAAATTTCAATGCCAAGAAAATGATGTAGAAGTCCCAAGTCACTCATCTCATAATTTTTTAGCATATCATTTTTGAAGTCTTTAATCACCTTTGAATTGTTTCCGGTAAAGACCAAATCATCAACGCAAATGGCAACAATCAAGAAATCAACCATACCTTGCTACTTTACATACATGGTAGCCTCACTCTTGCTTCTTAGAAATTATTTCTTGTTGAAGTATCCATCAATTTGACTATACCATACTCTCGGTGCTTGTTTCACTCCATACAATGCCTTGTTTAGCTTGTATACCTTCCTTTCATTGTCTTGAATAACATACCCTTGAGGTTGTTCAACATAGACTTCTTCTTGCAAATCTTCATTCAAGAACGCAGATTTTACATCAAGCTGATACAACACCCATCCTTTATGTGTTGCATATGAAATGAGAGCTCTAATGGTATCTAGGCTTGCAATAGGAGTAAAAGTTTCATTGTAATCAATGTCGGGCTGTTGTGAGTAGCCTTTGGCAACCGACCTTACCTTGTTCCCTTGTATCGAACCATCCGAGTTGAATTTTACCTTGTAAATCCACTCCACTCCAATGATTGCTTTGTTTTTAGGTCTGTCCACAAGTTGTCAAGTATTGTTTTTCTCAATCACTTCAATTTCTTTATTCAATGCATGCCTTCAAGCTTTTTCTCTCACAGATTCTTCAAAACAATCCGGTTCAACAACACAAAAATTGCACCTCTCATAAATATCAGTCAAACTCCTCATTTTCCTTGGAGTTGAAGTTGGTGAAGAAGGGCTTGAACTAGAAGAACTACTTGGTAAACTTGTTGGAGATGATGGTGGAGTTGAGCTTGGGAGATGAAGAGACTGATTCTTGACCCTTATTTCCAACTTCACTTGCTGTTTTTTATTGTTGAACATCAATAAAAACAGCCTTTATTTGTACCTTTTCCTCCTCCCAATTCCATGTAGGATCTTTATCAAACAACATATCTCAGCTAATGATAACTTTCTTGGTCTTCAAGCTATACAACTGATAACCTTTGGACTTTGAACTATAGCCAACAAAAATGCATTTCTTACTTGTTTCATCAAGCTTGCGTCTTTTCTCCTTTGGAATTTGAGCGTAGCAAACACACCCAAACACCTTGAGATGCCTCATAGATGGCTTCCTCCCACTCCATATGCTTCAAATGGAGTTTAATTCCAAACAACCTTTGTAGGACACCTATTATTCAAATAAACTGCAGCATATACAGCTTCAGCCCAAAAAGATTTTGGTAGCCCTTTTTCATGAATCATTGATTTTGCCATCTCCATCACGGTTTGGGGTATCCTTTCGGATACCCCATTTTGTTGTGGAGTAAAACCAACCATAAGTTGTCTTTCCATGCATTCATCTTCACAAAATTTGTCAAACTCTCTTGAAGTATATTCTTTCCCATGATCACATCTCAAACACATAGTAAAAAGCCACTTTATTTCTCAACAAGACTCTTGAATTTTTTAAAAATTGTGAAAACTTCATATTTTTGTCTCTTGAAATAAACTCATGTCATGCGAGTAAAATCATCAATAAAGAGAATGAAATAGTAATTGTTACCATGAGACGATGTACTCATAGGTTCGCATACATCCGTGTGAATTAATTTCAACACTTGCTTTGCTCTCCATACAACTCCTTTTGGAAAAGGTTGTCGATGATGCTTCCCAAGTACACATCCTTCACAAACTTCATTGTTTTCTTCAATAATGGGCAACCCTTCAACCATTTTCTTTTGGTGACATAGTTTGAGATTGTGAAAATTCAAATGTCTAAGTCTTCGATGCCATAGCAAAGATTTATCATGAATTTGTGCCTTTAAAGCAACATCACCCACATACTTAAAACTAAGTGAAAAGTTTCGATTCTTCTCCATCTTTAACTTTGCAACAATCTGCCTTGACCTCCTTTCATCATAAATAATGCAACAATCATCTTTAAAATGGGCTGAATATCCATGCTCAACAAGTTGTACAACACTTAGCAAATTTTGTTCCAAATTGAGAACTAGAAGCACATCCCGAATNCCATGCTCAACAAGTTGTACAACACTTAGCGAATTTTGTTCCAAATTGAGAACTAGAAGCACATCCCGAATTAACTTGGTGCCCTTCTTTGTTTCAATTCCAAATGTACTTTTGCCTTGAGCTTGAACAAGAGCTCCATTACCCATTTTCACTTGAGAATTGATGCTTGTGTCCATGTCAATAAAGATGCTTTTGTTGCTAGTCATATGATTACTATAACCACTATCAAGTTACCACAAATCATTCTTCTTTTCAGTAGCAGCTTGACATGCATAGAACAAATTTCCTTCACCTTCCTTCTCTCCCGTGAAGCTTGCTTGCTGATTTGTCTAGATTCGACAATCTTTTTGTACATGACCAAATCTCTTGCAATTGTGACATTGCGATTTTCCTTGAAATCAACAATCCTTCTCAACATGGTTGCTTCTTTTGCAAATGTTACACCTTTGTGAAGACTCTTCATCATTGAATTTCCTTTCGCTGGAGTATCTTCCTCTTCCTCTCCAATTTCTACCTCTTCCTCTTGCTTGTCTTCCACCTTTAGAAGATTCTTCTTTGCTATGTTCTTGAATTGAGGATTTCTTTTCAGCATTTTCGAGGCTGAAATTAAGCTTGGATTGAAACGCACTCTCAAGTGACTTTTCAAAGTGATGACTCAATCTTTGCTCATAAGATTTTAAGGAACCCATCAACTCTTGAATACTTAACTTGGAAATATTTTTGGTTTCTTCAATAGCCGCCACTATCGCATCAAACTTTTCTGATAGTCTTATCTTCTCAACAATTCTTACATCACTAATGTCTTTCCCATAAGTCTTCATTTGGTTTACAAGTTATGAAAATCTGGTTGAGAAATCATTTAAAGTTTCATTTTCCTTCATCTTCATGGTTTCAAAATATGTTCAAAGATTTTGAAGCTTGATGGTTCTCACCTTCAAGTCTCCTTGGTACTGTTGTTGAAGAATCTCCCAAGCTTGCTTGGATCTTGTTGCTCTCATGATTCTTGGAAAAATGGAGTTGGAAACTCCCTCTTGAATTTGGTTAAGGGCCTTGGCATTCCTTTTTATATTCTCCCTCAACGCCTTTGCTTCAGCTTCAAATATGTTTGTAGTAGATTCGGGCTCCATAAAACCTAATTCAACCAAGTCCCATAGATCTTGTGAAATAAAAAAGGTCTTCATTTTGACACACCAAAAATCATAGTTCTCATCGTCAAAGACGAGAACATGTGAGACACTTGAATTTGTGTTGTCCATGAGAATTTCTTCAAATGAATTTCCTAGGCTTTTTCTTCAACCTACCAATTTATGTTGGTTATTTCACCCTTTTTTAGTGAAGGAAGAACCAGGAAAAAGCTTAGGAATCAAATCTGAAAAATTCTCTACAAAAACTAAATCTTTGTATAAGAGATAGAAGAGAAATAGACACACAAATCTAATCTGATTTTTGTATTTAACACTCTTGATTCTTCCAGCAGATTACACCAAGCTATATGTAGTTTTTTCAATACCCATTGCAAGATAATTAATTTGCTAACAACTTCCAATAATAATTAAACTTGAGAAACTTAAAAGACAAATATTAAGCCAACATAGAAAATATAAGAAATAGTTGGAAGCATAACATCTCATTAATTAACAATAACACCTCGATTTAAAGCCTTTTCTTTTATTTTTCTTTTTTTTTATTACAATTATGGATGTTCGAGTCAACTTACGCAAATATTAACTAATTTCCTACCTGGACAGATCAAAGACATAATACACGTTGGAACTAAGAAATTCATGATAAATAAATCTCTCATGGTCTGACTCTAAAAAAATTGTCAAGTTTCGAACTCAGATGTCTAAATTTACAACTTCTACCGCCTCATTCCCGGATCTTTCTCCATTGATATATGACCTCTGCTATACTGTCTCCTTCCTCCCTTTTTTCTATGGTCACACCACTATCACCAGCGAGTAAGTTTCGCCAGCCCATATTCCGAGGGTGTGTATGCTGAAGATTTGAAGGTCAGTGTGAAAGAGTGGATAGAACTATTGGACCAAAACAATTTTAGTTGTAAAAATTGAATTTTTGATCGATTTTGAGCATAAATTAAAGGGGAATCAGTTCGTCGTTTCGAGTAAACTTTTGTGAGTTCATGTTTTATTCCATTAAGAGAATAATGTAGTATATTTACTTGCCCAAATCGAGTAAGAAATGAATTAGAAATATGCTTCAAATTGACCCACGTGAATTATGAAAATAGATGTTGTATAATGTGGGATTTGACATCAATCCCACATTGATTGAGAAAGAAATTCTACTTGTACATATATATGACAAATTTGTTTTATGAGTTGAACCCTAAGTGATTATATTTTTGTGAGCAGAGCGAGCATCTACATGGGCTTCAATTCAACCACACGTGCACGTCAACTACCATGCCATGACCCAACTCAGGTGTAGGTATGTCTTAGACTCAATCTTATCAATTTTGGAGAAAATTAGTTTAACGAATTGAGCTCAAATTTCTTAACCCGTAATTTAATTTCTGGTGCCCATTACAATTCAAATTTCGCACCTGTTCAGATTTTAATTTTCTTTCTAGTCCAAAATTTGAAATTTGTGTTTGTTCAATATTAGACAAATTTAAATGGTGTCTTCTAGTTACATGGTGTCTGCTGGATTGAGTCTGTTCATATGGTAAATATCCCGGACAATCACCATTTTTTTCTATAAATAACTCAAATTCATAGTCATTCTACATTAATTACATTACAAATTAATGCAATCAATACATTCATATTTTTGGTATTAAGAACTCTACATTTTCTAAGAGTACAACACACAATTCTAGTTCATTGGGTATTTAGATTGAAGAGCTACTTTTAAGTGCGTAAAGATCATTGTATCATAGAAGACAGATGTTATAATTTCCGTAAGCACTCAGTGCGGGGCACTTACCGGAAAAAAAAATATATGGGGGCAAAATTTGTCTTAAGAGTATAGTGTCAAATACTAGTCTTAATCTATATAAAGTTCAATCACAATTTCTGATTTTCAAACGATAACTGTTTAATTACAGATTCATGCATTACTATTTCATTCTAATTTACATGATACAAATCAAAATTTTCAATACGTAATTTTGTTATATGAAAAACCCAAACAAGAAGAAGTCGTGTCTCACAAAATGAAGCTAAATATTTCATTGTCTAAAATCACTCCTTTTTTTTCACCTTTTATCTTGCTAGAAAATCCATTAACCAAAATCACCCATTTATTCTCACTCCCTACAAACTTTTCACAACATAAAATTTTACTTTTATAGGTCAAATTTAACTGTCAAATAACAGTGAAATTGAAGTCAAAATGAATATTTTACTTTCTACGCTAATAAAATACACTTAATTTGGGCTATAAAGTCAAATATATTTCACTGTCCTGAATATTAAAATGAGTTATTTCACTTTTGAAAGACGTGCACTTTTTTAGCATGTCATTAAATTGTTATTTTTTTAAAAAAAATAAGGATATTTTGTTCAATGAAACTTGATTTTGTTCTGTGCAAGCATTTTACCATTGTCACCCTATGGCCCATGAAAGTTGTAACGTGCCTGATATCTACTGCTATGTCATGGTGATATTATTATGTTATGGTGATATTAATTCTGCTAGAGTGTTGAAGACTTCTTTGGAGACTTTCGAAGTTCTTTCAGGCCTTAAAGCTAATCCACTAAAGAGCAATATCTTTCTTTCTGGGGTCTCTGATGCTCAGCAACTACAAATTGTGGATTGTTTCTGTTTTCCTTTGGGCAACTTACCTATTAGGTACCTGGGTATCCCTATGATCACTACGAAGCTGAGGGTCAATGATTGTGCTGCTTTGGTGGAATCTGTTGAGGCAAGAATTAGATCATGGGCTTCTAGATTCCTTTCTTTTTGCAAGAAGATTACAGCTCATCCACTCAATCCTATCCAATATTCATATCTTCTGGTCTAGTCACTTGATTCTTCCCAAGATTGTCCTTAACAATGTTGAGCAGAAACTAAGGGCCTTTCTTTGGACAGGAGCTGAGCTTAGGACAATTGGAGCTAAAGTTTCATGGAAGGAAGTGTGTCTTCCAAAACAAGAAGGCGGTCTGGGTGTTAAGGATCTTAAGGCTTGGAATAAGGCATTAATGCTCAGAAACCTTTGGCATTTAATTTCTGATGAAAGTAATATTTGGTCTAAATGGGTGAGAGACTATTATCTGAAAGGAAGAAGCATCTGGACTGTCAAGCCCCCTCACATTTGTTCATGGAATTGGAGGAAACTTTTGAAGATAAGGGATTTTGCTAGACCTTTCTTGCTCCACATTATTGGCGATGGGAGAGAAACATCACTATGGTTTGATAATTGGCATCCTACTGGTCCACTAATGCCTAGATGGACTCCCATAATTATGTATGATTCTGGCCTCAATATGAATGCTAAAGTTTGCCATATTATTCATGGTAATCAATGGAGATGGCCCAGGGCTAATGCTAGAAACAACAATGATTTGCTGCAAATTGAGGTATCCATGCCATCCTATTCTCCTAGACCTGATATGAAAGATATTATTAAATGGTTGCTTACCCCCAATGGCTCCTTCTCCTCTTCTTCTGCCTTGGAGGAACTAAGGTATAGACAACCTTTGGTTTCTTGGCATAAGCATCTTTGGTTCAGTCAATGTATTCCAAAGATGAGCTTCATTCTTTGGCTTGCCTTTAGATGCAAACTTTCAACCAAGGATCACATTCATAACTATATGCAAAGTGTGGATTTAAGTTGTGTCTTGTGTAGGGTAGCTCCTGAAACACACTCTCATTTATTCTTTGATTGCTCCTACTCTGAAAGGATCTGGAATTATGTTATGGAGAAATGTCACCAGTCTTGGCAACAATTACCTTGGCAGGATTTTATTATCCAGTTAGCACACATTTGGAAGGGGAAGAGCCTTGCCACTATGATCAAGAAGCTTTGTCTTGCTGCCACAGTATATATGTTATGGAATGAGAGGAATCAAAGGATATTCAGAAACCAACGGAAGGATCATGTGACTGTCCAGCGACTTATCATCAACATTGTTAGGAATAGACTAATATCGTTGAAGTTTAAGGAAAACATAGAGAATCGAAGAATTGCTCAATCATGGCAGCTACCTAGTTCTCTTTTTGTTTATGGTGATGACTCTATGCTAATTACATAGAATAGTTTTTGGTTTAAATCTTTGAAGAATATTGTAAATCTTCAGCATTCTCCCCAGATTTTCCCCTGCTTTTGTTTGTTTTTTAGTTCTTGTCTTGCATGTTTTTGGCAGACAAGAGTTTTTCTTCATTGTATATTCTCATTGGTTATCAATATACTGTTTACTTACCCAAAAAAAAAAAAAACTAATTACAATAGGTGATAGGAGAGTTACTGGACATGCTAATAAAGAGAGCACATTTCAATTTTTAATTACCAATAAATAACATTGATTTTATATACATTCTCCAAACATTTACCTTCTTGTGAAATCAAATAACATTTATGGCCGACTGATTTTATTTTTGCTTCTACCATTAACATCTGAAACTGATTCAAAAACATTCAAAAAATGTAAATATAGGCTCTCTCTTTTTTCATTAATTCTGCATGTAACCAATTCTATTTTGTATCCTAAAAAATTTAAGAATTTTTATTTTATACCTTTAATGATTAAATATTTCACATTTTAATATCAACATATTAAAAATATTACAATGTGACCCTTCCAATAGTTTATGTTATTCATTCAATGATCCATTAACGTGTCCATTGTTATGATATTGAGGTACAATATTAGAAATCTCATTTTTTAACGTATGAAGTGGAAAAACTTAAATCCTTTGGGGTCAATAGTGAGATTCCCCCAAAAATTTAAACTCCAGCAAGCTTTTACATGTGAGGGAAAAAATCTGCCGTTTTACTGCTTTTCTACTTATCCTTCGACAGTTACGGAAACAAATCTCATAAACCATCATTTTATGCTCAATTCATTTCCCCCCCCCCCCCTTCTCTCTCTCTCTACATATATATACCTATATATATGTGTATATATAGTGTATGGACAAGTATAGAACCCATGCAGAGAGAGAAACTGTGATCTCATTTGAAATAGTTACCAGAGATGGGGTTATGGGTACAGTACTGCAGTTTCTCTGTGCTGCTCATTGCTGTATTTCAAGTTGTGAATGCACAAAACTGCGATTTCTACAACGGGAATTGGGTTGCTGATGGATCTTACCCTCTCTACGACCCCGCAGCCTGTCCGTTTATCGAACGCGAGTTCAGCTGCCAGAAGAATGGCCGTCCGGACAAGATGTACCTCCAATACCGGTGGCAGCCCCAGGGATGCGAATTGCCACGGTACTGTCTTCTCCCCTTAATTTTGCTAATCTTTCTTATTTAAAATTGCACTCTGTTTTTCATCAGGTAGATTATTGGTCGATCCATGTGCCTATGTCAGGTCATGTTAAAATTTATTTAGTTAGGTATGACTTTTCATAATTTAAGCAAAATCATATAAAAAAAATTGTCAATATAAATTTTAATTTATAGCTTTTTTACCAGTCTAATAACTAATAATATCTAGTTTGTCTATTGTGCATTGAGAAATCTTCTCTTCTTTTTTCACATAGCCTATCTCTTTGAACCCCCCCCCCCCCCACACAAAAAAAAGAAGGCTGCAAGATACAAGATACTTTTGTGAAAAAAACGTGTTTACTTTTAACACTTTTCATTTATAAACACTACAACTAAATATTGTTACAACTATAAACACTTTAACGATTTTAGTAAACACGTTTTTTTAGAAAAATATATTTAGTAAACACGTTTTTCATGTCCTCTATATATAATTACTGTACCTATGGACCATATGTTTTATTTAAAAGTGGGTTTATTGATTTTGTTTTTAATAAAAGTGAGCTTGCTGTTTTGACTTTAAAATATATCGTAATCATATAAATAAGTTCAAAAATATCGTATTTTAATATATTATTTTAAAAAGATCATAGATCAATAAATAACTCTTTCAAATTGCCTCTCTTTGTCTCCCCAAAAAAAAACACCAAAAGGCTGCAAGATACAGCCTTCCGCCATGTTCTGAACATTATTGTCTAAACGTGGGAAACCATTCAATGACGTTGAAACTTTTTGGTTTGTTTCATTGTAGGTTCGATGCTAAAGGATTCTTGCAGAAGCTCAAAGGGAAAAGTGTAATGTTTGTAGGAGATTCCCTTAGCCGAAACCAGTTTCATTCCCTAGTGTGCCTGATTTATACAGCAATGCCCAACATCAAATACAACCAAATAACACAAGCCAATGTCTCCACATTCGAAATCCCGGTACCACATGATACTAGCTAGTATCTTATCGTGTTAAAATTTTATATGTATATGTGGTAGTTATTATATTATGTTAGATATCTATATATATGATAGTGTAACGATTTACTGTGTCCACAAGCTAGTTTGTACCAGTTGACAATAACTCTGTCGTGGTATTTCTTTTCTGATGAATATTTACTCCCATTTTACGCTCTGCCTTGTATATGTATATGTGCTAGTTTGTTCCTTGTATCATATGGTCGAGTTGTACTGCTTCTTATTTGCATATTCATTTCACCTAGGTATTTATAATATGCAGGAATTTGGAGTTAAAGTAATGTGCCAACACAATCTGTTCTTGGTGGATGTTGTAAATGAAAAAATGGGCAGTCTTAAAACTACATTCAATTGAAAGTGGGGAGCTATGGAAGCAGATTGACATGCTCATCTTCAACACATGGCATTGGTGGTATCGACGAGCACCGGGACAACCGTTCGTTCTTTCAACAATTTATTTCCTCTCTGTATATTGTTCACTAATAATTTGTTTTCCAGTTAATGTGCATTGTTTTAAATAAAAGAAATTTCCTTTTTTGGGATTTTTTTTCCCAGATGGGATTACATCGAAGTTGGAGGGAAAATATACAAAGACATGGATCGGATGGTTGCTTTTGAGAAGGCACTCACTACGTGGGCTGGCTGGGTGGACTCCAACATTCATCCTGGCAGAAATATGGTTTTCTTTCAAGGAATCTCCCCAACCCATTACAAGTAAGATTTTTAATAGCTTCATGGATAAATTACACTTTTGCCCCTTAATTATGTCTCATGTCTCATATTACTTCCTTAACTATCATGTTTATCACTTTATACCTCCACGTAAAGGAGTGAAAAGAGCAAGGACAGAGAGTCAATCTTAATGGTAATCTCACAATATTCATACTTCCAAATGATCAGTGGCTCCGATTGGAACGAACCAAGTTCAAAGGCTTGCTTGGGGCAGGAGGAACCAATATTGGGCTCAACATATGCAGGAGTTATGCCACCTGCTGTAGCAGTGCTGGACAAAGTGTTGAGCACAATTCAAAAACCTGTCAAGTTGCTTAATATAACACACCTTTCGCAGCTGCGAAAAGACGGACACCCTTCAATCTACGGCTTCAACGGTCCCACCGGGATGGACTGCATCCACTGGTGCCTTGCCGGAGTGCCTGATACTTGGAATCAAATACTTTACAATGCTATTCTTTAAATGCTTTATCTTCCTTGTTCTTAGGTTACTTTGTAGGATTCAGAAGAAGAATTTTAAGAGAATAATAGGATTGTAACTGATCTGAATTCTTTCATGTCCGAGAACTATTATTGATTACTACAACTGGGGTTGGTATACAAGTTTATACAATATGCATGGTTGTCACCACAATACTCCGCTGTCTATAAAGCACAAATATGGATACGATATGCTATAGATATAATAATACCGTAAAACTTTAAAAATATATATATGATACATATGTGTCCATGGTACATATAAGTGATTTTTACTTTCAAAGATGCATAGATAGTCTCGTTATAAGTGGGTTAGGTTGGTTATTAGTTGGGTTAAATTGAGTTGAATTAAAATAAGGGTTCTTTGGAAGCCGGTATACCTAATTAGACTTATTTGACAAAAAATAAACATTAAAAAACGTTTTGAAAAAAGGTACAATACTTGGGTGCAAAGACTTAAATGCCCTTTTTTATTATTTTTATTTCATTAAAAAATGTAATATTACAGTTATCATAACTGCTAAAATTTATGCTCCATTAATTCAAAATCTTTTCAACTTCCTCAAAAATCATAATGTATCTCTTTGTGTTCCAAGAAAAAAAAACAACTGCTCATTATTTCTCTTCCCACCAAACCGCTGGTCTGTATATCCATTCAAAGAAGGCGATTCATTTTCTTCCTCAACTGACTGTCGATGTACTCATACAAAGGGTGTTGAATCTCCATTGTTCATCAATTCAATAAGGATTCAAGTTACAAACGGTCGATCGATTGATAAAGGTTTTCTTAGAAGTGAAATTTTTCGACATTGTCATTTGAAGTGGATTTTTTCGGCATTGAACCCTTGTTACTTTGATCTTTGCTCGTTGTTTGCACTATGGTTGATCGTGCTTGGGTATTATGTGTTCGTTGAATGTTTTGATCGTCAAAATAGGTAATGTATGTGTGTATATTTATGTGTGTGTATCTATATATATATATATATATATATATATATTGTGTATTATGATAACAGGTCACCGAATCAAAAAATTTAGTACAATACATTTTTTTTTCATGTTTATGTAATTGTGTGTTATCATAATGGGTTACATTACACTTTTCATTTTTTTTTTGTCTCTAATTTCATGTATTGGAACCTTATTTTATTTGTTTGAATATTGAGAGACGAATAATGTTCATCTTTGTTGTTTTTTGGTCAAAAGCCTTTAAATTATGTTTTGTTTATACCATGAATTGTTGGATGTTGTAACCCTTATTCCTTGTTTAATAAGAATATGTTTTTTTTTCCACTATCATAATGGGTTACACAGTAAAAAATCAGTACATTACCATTTTTTTTCTTGTTTATTTTTTGGGTATTATCAACATGGGTTACAATACACTTTTTTTCTTGTTTAAATTCATATATTGGAACCTTATTTTATTTGTTTGAAGATTGAAAAACTATTTGGAAAATTGTGTTTCGTTACACAATTATTGATACTCTTTTATGTTGTTATATTGTTAAATTTACACTGAGTTTTTTTGTTATTTTAAAAAATTTGTGTGCTGTGAATGTTAACTGCCCGGGTTGTTTAGTGGCATGGTTGTTTGTTCTTATACTTTGTGATTAAACATTTTTAAGATTAAATGTTGATTGTATTAACTTCACAGAGTAATATATAAACTGTAACATGTAAAGGGTAACACATGAAAGTGTAACAAACTTACCAATATAATGTAACAAAATGTAACATTTTACCATCAGCTAAGGTTAGACATAAGGTAACATTTTACACTTTACACTTTCAATATTACATAAAAAGGGTGACACTATTATTGGTTCACTTATTTAGTTATATTTTGTTTTATGCTTCACTGAATTTGGTTATATTTTGTTTTGTGCTTTACTGATTACACTGTGTTATACATTGTTTTTGGTTCACTTTTAAATGTGTCATGCACTATTATTTGATTCACTCATGTGACTGTGTTATACAATTTTTTTTGGTTAACTTATTTGTTTATATTGTTATATTTTCAGTTAACCTTTTGGTATACTTTATACAAATTTTTTCTTTGTCACTTTCCAACTCAGAGTTGTGATGGGGGAAAAAAAATTGTGGAATTGAAACAAGATACTAAATACAGATCGAATTTGCTTGCGATAATTAGAGCAATAGATGAAATTAACATTAGTGAAGCACACAAGGTTGTTTTGAGGAAAACACCTTGTTGGTTACTATTTGAATGCATCATTGATAAAAAAAACTAGACAGGACATGGTGTAGGAATAGCAATACTATCATACAGGATGTAATTATAAGCTTTGATATTAATAAATCTAAATTTCACATTGGTGGGGAGGACATTAAATTGAGAAGGAGTGATGTGAAAATAATTTTTGTCATTGATGATGGACGTGATCCCATGGATTCTTTATCTCATGCTAAGGAAAATACAAAATTTGTTAAAAGGAGATTCAAGAAAGATAGCAAGTTAACATCAATCTTAATAAGGAGCAGATTATTTGAAGCAGCAAGAGGTATAAAAAAATATGACGTTGATGACGTTGCAAGACTCCTATGCCTATTCTTAATGGTAACACTATTTTTCGCACACATTGGGACATCTATAGGATGGGGATTTGTTTCATATGTTGAGGATATAGATGCAATGAAGAAGTACGATTGGTCAAGTGCAATACATAAATCTCTTATGTCTTCACTTCAAAGAAAGAGTAGCAGCTCATCTGGAGTTACTGGATGTGTAATGTTGTTACTGGTAAGATGTTAACAGCTTGGTTGTATTTCCAATATTGTTTCATGTTGTCCAATAAACATAATGTAACTCATTTGCTTATATTAATTTTGCATGTATGTGCAGTATTGGGTTTGTGAACATACAATAATTGTCAAGTCTGATAGTCCAAATGCAATACCAAGGATTCTGAAATGGAAACTGTCGGATCTTCAAAGAGCAATGAGACAAAGTACACTTGGAAAGTTGAAGTTAAAATATGTAAGTTGGTTAAATATAACAAATTTAAATTAATATATCCATCTTACATAATTTTTATATATTTTTTATGTTATCAAATAATACATTTGCATGATAAAACACTGTAATGTCACATTATAATGATACACTTGCATTTACACTTGTGTTAATTAATGTATACAATTGTATATTTTTAAAATCTTGCAAAGGTGTTGAGATATAGATTGAGTAGAATAGCAGAACAGAAAATTTTTCTGAAATATAAGGGAAGCAAAGATCAAGAAGTGGGCCAATCTGAATTTGAGGGAAAGATTGAAAGTGGTGAAGTTGAAAAAACATATGCACAGGTGGATGAAGAAGTTTTTGAGTGCGGTGGGAATAAACAGGCAGAACATGATATATTTCTTGGTCATGATGATGTTTTGTTGGATGCAATTGGAGGTGATGGAGATTCAAATATAGCATTTGAATCTCTTATTGATGCTGCAATGAACGAATCGACGCACAATGTTGATGCTGTAGGAGAAAAAGCAGACAGAAACACTCAAAGGCTTCAAGAAATATTGAAGAAAAATGATGTGTTCAAAATTGTTATAAGGAACATTGTCACAGATAAATGTTATTTGCAACATTCACATTTTGTTTCTGCTAGTGATGGGTTTGATAAACAGCACTCTACATTCGCATTAAAAATTCAAAAAAATGAGACGATTATAAATGAGTTGAATGAAGTTGTTGAAATTTTGAAAAAGAGGAAACAAATGTTTGAAGCGGAAATACAAGGTTGCAAGGAAACAATACAAAATCTAGAAAAGGAGAACGTTGAGTTGATTGATCAAATCAATGAATTATTTGTTCATTTTATAACCTAGAAATATCAAAAGGAAAACATTGCAGGTGAAGATCATGGGGGAAAGGAAAAAATAGGACAAACATCTATGGTCCAAAACATCAAGAAAAGAGACAAGAAACGAAATAGAGATGCAGAATTCGAATACAGTGGAAAAAAAAAAGGGAAAAATTCGATTGTGACGTCAGATATGATCAGCCGTAAAACCAATTTGAGTGAAGACAAATGTGGGAGAACAGTTGAGATTGTTGATGATAATGACAATAATGAAAAGATAACTACCATTCAAGAACTGACAGACAAAGAGATAAAAAAAATGTGGCGGGAGTGTGAAGCATTGGATGCCATTGATATCAACAAATTGACGACAATATATGATGAAGAAGGTTACGAGTAAGTGTCACTGTCAAGTTTGTCTACTTTGTTATTAAAAAATTGTTTATTACAATAAAATATATGACAAGTTTGCTTCCAATTTTTATGACATTGTAGTGCTCAAATATGGTCTGGGTTTGGTGTTGGAAGCGTTATATGTGGAGGATACTTTAAAAATAATGACACTTTCATACGAGCAATACAACAATGTACGTATTTGTTAAAAGTGTAACATGTAACTAAATTTTTTAGATATAAAGTGTTATTTGACAGTGTAACATAGTCTGTGTAGTGGAACGTGATATTTGTATTTTAACAGATCATTGATTGTTGGTCTGATATGCTAAAAGGAATTAATGATTATAATGAGTTGTCCACATTTCAAAGACGTTGCTACTTTATTAACAATCTTTGTTGGGTAAGATTTATAAATAGCACAATATACTACAAGTTTTTCAATTAAATTATTTGTCAGTTGTTTAACACCTTATAGTTTACATATTTTGAATGTGTAGTCCTTAGTAACTCTTCCAAATCTAGGGTATGCACGTGAAAAAGAAATAGATAGGCAGATACCAACATTCAGATATTCAAAATATGTTGTTTTCCCTATGAATTCAAATGGTCGGAAAGAAAATTTTCCTCCGGACCACTGGATTCTATTGGTATTAAATATTAAAGAAGGTGTCTGGACACATTACAACTCATTAAGGCTAAGGACGAAAGACAGCTAAGATATGTACCTAGAAGATGCAATCATATTAGTTTGATTATGTTACAACATTGATGTTTATAGCCCATATTGGTTTGGTTTCTATCCATAATATTAAAGCTATTTATGTAATTGCAGAAAAAAATATGTTGAAAAGAAGATTACAGAGTTCAATCATTCGAAGGGGATCGACATAGACACACAGGATAAGGAGCTTCCAATAATATCATGTCAGACATGTCCACAGCAAAAGGCAAACTTGTAAGTACTCGTTCTCTAAATAAAATTGTTATTTTTAAAAAAATCAATACATATTAATTATTGGAGTTAATGCAGGGTGGCATGTAGTTTGCATGTATGTTACATAATGAAACAACTTACAAAAGGAGAAGAGATTGATGTGAGGTTAACAACAAGACAGCTGGCCGAGCTCCGAGTTGAAATGGTATCATTGTTTCCCAACCATTCAAATTCTTGGAATGAAGAAGATCTCAAAATCCATAGGGAATTGAAGAAAAAATTTGAAGACAAATGACAAAGTTTTCATTGCTTATGTACTTTACCCTTAATGATTATTGTAAGATGAGACATTTGTTTGTGTGAAATTGTGGTCTGTTGTGATTGGTGTTTATCCAAACTGTCTAGGGATATAGGTGTGTATTCATTGTTGATTCACGGGTACCATGTCAAAAGTGTAAATGGAAAGTGTAACAGGGTAACATTAAAAGTGTGACACGTTTACACTTGCACGTACACAAATGCATATTGGTGAATGGTGAGACATAGATGTACATGTTCTTTGTTTGTGTGACATTGTGGTATGTGGTGATTGGGGTTTATCCAGACTGTCCAGGGATACAGGTGTGTATTCATTGTTGATTCACGGGTACCATATCAAAAAGTGTAACATGAAAAGTGTAACAGAGTAACATTGAAAGTGTAACATATTTACACTTACACGTACACACAATGCGCATTGGTGAATGGTGAGACATGGATGTACATGTTCTTTGTTTGTGTGACACTGTGGTATGTGGTGATTGGGGTTTATCCAGAATGTCCAGGGATACAGATGTGTATTCATTGTTGATTCACGGCTACCATGTCAAAGTGTAACATGTAAAGTGTTACATGTTTACACTTGTACGTACACAAATGCATATTGGTGAATGGTGATACATGGATGTACATGTTCTTTGTTTGTGTGACATTGTGGTATGTGGTGATTGGGATTTATCCAGAATGTCTAGGGATACAGGTGTGTATTCATGGTTGATTCATGGGGTACCATGTCAAAGTGTAACATGAAAAGTGTAACAGGATAACATTGATAGTGTAACATGTTTACACTTGCACCTACAGAAATGCACAGTGGTGAATGGTGAGACATGGATGTACATGTTCTTTATTTGTGTGACATTGTGGTATGTTGTGATTGGTCCTTATCCAGCATGTCCAAGGAGAGTCACCTAAGAGGGCAAATGACTGTAAATGGAAAGAATTGTTAGCTGATTTAAGGATCAGTTCAGCTTATTTTGTGATGACTAAAGCCATATGGACTCCTATTACTGCTTTCTTGGCATCTTATGTTGTCCAGATATCAAGCTGTGCTGAATTTTCTACTGCTTTGTTGATTTGCTGCATGTGCTGATGAATCATTGGAAGGAGGTAGGCTGATGTGCTGTGCATTTTTCTGATCAGATTATGCTATGTTGAGTGTATTGTTGGTTTGCAATTTTGATGGTTATATATGGGAAGATATAGGGTGTTGCCATGCTTGCTGGTTTTACTTGAATTTTGAGAGATTGTAGTTTTTCTTGATTTACAAAATATAGAATGGTTTTGTTGTCTTGAAGGATTAAAGCCAACATGTGGCTTATCCTCTTTGCTTCTTGTAAATATTTTTTTGTATAGATAAATCAATAAATTTCTCTATTAAAAAAAATAGGTGTTTATTCATTGTTGATTAACAGATATCATGCTAAAGAATAACGTGGAAAAGTGTAACAGGGTAACATTCAAAGTGTAACATTTAACATGTATCCAATAAAATGTTTCAAAACAGTGTGTTTAATAATTATACAAGACCAGTAAGGGTTGCATACATACTAATCCATATATATATATAACTTACAATATGAAAAATTATCNTTAATAATTATACAAGACCAGTGAGGGTTGCATACATACTAATCCATATATATATAACTTACAATGTGAAAAATTATCTAAAACAAACCAAATGAGGAAAAAAAATACATTGTAAAAACTTAAAACATTAAACAATGTCATTAAATGATGGCATTAAATCAGTCTACAATGGCTCGTTATAACATTTTTTGTTGTGACTGCCTAAACGCCCACACCGGCCACAACGAATTCGCCTAATGATTTCTCCCCTAAACCGAACTCTACGATTCTTTGGTCTATCAGGTTGCTTCTTTGTAGATGGTGGCAAAATATTAGCATCCACATCCAAACTTTCATCACAATATACAGTTGGTACTAGATAAATCAGTTCAGAATATGATATCTTGTACGTGCTGACATGATAGTAATAATCAACAAATTCGTTGATATTCTGTCCACTCTTTCGTATTGCAGAAACTGCATGTGAACAAGGAAACCCATTTATTTGCCACTAACAACATGAACACGTGTCATTCACAATATCAACGGTGACCGAAGGATATGACATCACTTCATACACTTGGTTATTCGAAACCCGCACTGTCCATGACCTCCCCTCATCAAATACAGCTTGTAATCTCGAAGACATATTAGGACATAAATTCTCATTCCAATCCGAACATATTTTCATCCTTTGGCCAATTTGATCCATTATATGTTCCCTAATTGTATCAACCATGCTAGTAATAGGTAAATGCCGAGCTTTCAAAATCCACGCGTTAAACGATTCGGCAGCATTAGAACACATCTTACCGTAACGCTTCCCTGAAAAATGAGCATTTGTCCAGTGTTCATATAGAAGATTGGACAGGAACCTGTCTACATTAGGACCTCCTTGACGACGGAATGATTCAATCTTCTCATTAAAAAGTGACTGTNAGCATTAGAACACATCTTACCGTAACGCTTCCCTGAAAAATGAGCATTTGTCCAGTGTTCATATGGAATATTGGATAGGAACCTGTCCACATAAGAACCTCCTTGACGACGGAATGCTTCAATCTTCTCATTAAAAAGTGACTATGTTGGTGCATAAGCACACTCACGTAACAATCTCACCATGCGTTCTCGAAATACATTGAAAAAACGACCATCACTCAATTTATCCCGCAAGTTACCTTTCAAATGCTGCAAGCAAAATGCATGATGAGTATTTGGAAAAAATTTCGGCATTGCCTCTAACAAACCCAAGTTGCGATCAGATACAAACGTAACAACCCGAGACTGATCCAATATATTAAACAACTGTTCTAAAAACCAAAACAGTTTGCTTCATTCTCTGAGTCAACCACATCAAATGCCAAAAGAAACAAACCTGGAAAAATGAAACACATACAATATAAGTGAAAAATTAAAACAAAAAAAACAGTGTAACAGATGAGATGGTAATTCCAAAACATTTTTGGGTGGTAAATGGTAATAATCCACTATTTCAAATTACACCATGTGTGTATACTCACTATTAAATGTGTTCATATCATAGTGTAACAATATAACAAACAAAGTGTAACAATATAACAAACAGAGTGTAACAAAGACAGTATAACATAAAGATTACAAATTAACCACAAATTTTATCATTCAAAAAACTGTATTAAAATATACCTTAGTTGTCATCCTTTCCTGTAGCCGATAGAAGATTACCTCTATACTGTCTTTCAAAAATGTGTCATCCAAAAAAGTAGTGGACGACAACAATTAAACTCATTAATACAACCCTTAAAGGAAACAAACAACCTTTTGAAACGATTAGTATCATGATCACAATCTAATACAATATGGTTGCCCGAATTAGTACGACTTACTGTATCGACATACTAACGTAATTGTTGGTACGATAATGAATGATCCCCAAAAAGCATACATTTTTCTTTCTCAACTCCTTTCCATGCTTTATCATAAGAAATGGTGAGTCCATAATCAGAAAAAAAAAATCAGCAACCACTTCCGTTAGACGTGTTGTGCTACGCCCACGAACACGATCAACAATCAGATTTGCAACCAATTTAGAACTCATTCGCTTGTTATCTGTCGTTCGTACATCCACACCAGAAATGTGTTTGTTGTCCAATTTTCTAATATAAAAAAAACCAGTATCTCTCTCCACAATTGTATTTATACGCCACCCACAATCAGAAGAATACTTAAATGAACATTCAACAATAACCCTTATTTTACAATTCTTTACATAATTAAATTCAAAATCATACTCAATCGAGTATTTGCAAAATGTTTGCCAAAACTGTACCACACCACCTTCAAATTTTTGTCCTACGTGTCGTATTTCATGACTCCACCCAACTATTTAAAGAACTTTCTCATTGTGACCAATAAAACTAGGTAACAAATCCACTTCACATTCAACAACATCACCAATATTCACATACTGCAATGAATCATCATCACCCACCGACCCGCCCTCGATATCTTCCACAAACACATTAACTTCAACGTAATTCCCTGGGAAACAACGTTTCAATTCAACCAAATTCTTCAAATCTGCATCGGTTCGTAACATGCATGAGGGGTGACTAGAAATAGAATATGACATATGTACTGACAAGTTAAACAACTCCTCCCACGTCTCACAAACTTCGCGAACAAGCTCCGATATATTTGAATTACCACCTACTTTGAATACTTTAGTATCATTACCATATGTACATAACAACAACATCATTTTCTCCATTGCCAACAAAATCTCAAAATATTAAAACAATAGATACAAGAAAAAAGTCAAATAAAAAAAATATATCAAAACAAATAAACATTGAAAAAATTTATACATATTTATTTAGTATGTTAATAGGTTAAATGTAACATACCTTGTAATTCTTGTTATGATATTGTCAGGCTAAATGCTTCAGTATTCGGCTGGAACAAAATCTCAAACACCTACGTTTGTTTGTTTTGTTATATCTTCCACAAACACATTTGTCATGTGGATGAAGAACAATATCGGCTTGTAGATGAAAGTAGAAGAAGATAAAAATTAAAAGCTTGAAGAATAAAATCGCCTTGCAGGTGACGAAGAAAATCAGTTTCAGTCTTGAAGAAACTCTACTTCATGCACAAATATACCACTGTATATTTCTCGGATTCCCCTTTAAATATACCAGTGTCATGTCGATGAAGACCAATATCGGATTGCAGCTAGATGGAGAAGAAGCATAACTCGTCTCAAGGCTTGAAGAAGAAACAAAATCGTCTTACAGGTGATGAAGGAAAATTGGCTTCAGTCAGATATAAACTGTACCCGAAATATACCTAGCTTCATGAAGAAAAATACAAGCGTATATTTTCCTCTTAAAAAACTAAAACTAATAGTGTATTTAAAATTTGAAATTTTATTGGAAAGTGTTGTATTTCTCTCTCATAAAACTAGGACTTATTTAATACACAAATATAATTTGAAAACTAAACACTTGTCAATAAAAAATACACATTCACCAATGGAGGACAAAAATGTCACAATAAAAATAGATAAATTCAAATTATGTACTTGGATACAAATAAGTATCAAAATTAAGTACTTAATAACCCTACATATTTTAGTGTGTACTTTTTACCAAATAAGTCTAATTTAGTGTACCCCCTTACAATTTACCCTTAAAATAAATCTAATCCATTTTTCACTCACGTATTAAATGGGTTATAATGGGTTGGGTTTATAACGAATTAGGTTAAACCCATTAACCTATAAAATAATTAAAATTTTTAATAGATACACACTAGTACACCAAAACTCACACACACATTAGTACACAAAAATACAAACATACACACACACTAGTACAAAAAAAACATACACTAATACACCAAAAATACACACACTAATACACTAAAAATACATACACATATACACTCACAAAACTAAAACACATTTAATAAAAAAACAAAAATACACACACATAATGGGTCGGGTAGACTTTGGGTCATGGATCAGTCCATGTGTCGTGGGTCATTGGTCACAGGTCGAACAATGGACCATGGGTCGCGGGTGACCTGTGGGTCATGGGTAGGGTGTATTAGTGTGTGTGTGTGTGTGTTTATGTATCTTTGTGTTTTCGTGTATTAATGTATGCGTGTATTTTTTTGGTATATTAATGTATGTGTGCATATATTTTTTGGTATATTTATTTAATTTTATTACTTGTGTTATTTAATAGAAAAATAAATACTCAACCCAATGGGCGCGCTATTATTCTATTCTAACTTAGTGCCCCCATTGAGTTTTTTGTGACCCTAGCATGTATTAAAATATTTTTAGGAGAGTTTATTTTTAAAAACAAAATGTGACTTTTGGGATAAATTGAAAAGGTATGAAATAAAAATAATATTAAAGACTAATGGTTCAAAGTTAGTGACTTTTTGCTAAAGACATCAATCCAAATTGTTACTTCCTTTCATAAAAGCCATCAGTAACACTTTTTGGTTAAAAAAAATCATTACAAATGATCAAGGGCAGAACTAGGAATTTATGTGTGGGGGGAACTAACTACAAGTTTAAAATTTTGCCTTCTTAAGGATTGAAGTTAAAGACACAAATTTTTTAAATTATATATAATACCTAAAATTTTATTGACAAAAAGTGCCAAAAGCTTATATACATGGGGTATAGGAACAAAAAAAATGTACAAAACAAAGTTCTAGACCCATTTACACAAAATGAGACTAACTATTGTCTTTTACAATTGACCTAGACGTGATTTTATATTTTAAAAGCGTTGCATGATAACAACATTGTCAAAGCAATCAAAAATGTTTTTCTTTATGTATACAATCAAGTTTCTATCATCCATTGATTGCCCATTTGATTACACAATCGATTCTTTACAATCTTCATAGTCAAATATACTTTCTCTATTGTGGCAGTCACAACTGGCAAGATCAAGGTCAATGTCACAAGTAAATAAACCAATAATATATCATGTTCTTTTTTGTCTCAACCATTTTCTAAGCAAGATCTTCAATCCCTAATAGATTTGAAAACTCAATACTATAGCGCATATCAANAGTAAACCAATAATATACCATGTTCTTTTTTGTCTCAACCATTTTCTGAGCAAGATCTTCAATCCCTAATAGATTTGAAAACTCAATACTATAGCGCATATCAATTATATAACTATTCAGCTGATCAAAAAGTATCATGAGCTCTACTAAATAAAATTCTTTCGAATAAAATTGGGTAAGACGAATCAATTTCTCCTTGTCAAAAGCTCAGAAAGACTCAAACATACCACACAAAGAAGCAAACTATCTCATATTTTTCACAAAAAGATGTGACATCATCAAGAAAACAACTCCAACCAATTTTCCTCATCATTTGAAATCGTTGATTGGATACTTAAACTAATGTCATGGCATTCACAATATCTTGATCTTTCCTTTGTAATGCTTGCGACAACTCATTTGTGATTCCCAATATGCTTCTCATCAAATAAAGATTGAACACAAATTCAAAAGATTGTAGCAAGTCGAAAAGAACATTTGTCTCCCTTCTTTGTTANGGTACTTAAACTAATGTCATGGCATTCACAATATCTTGATCTTTCCTTTGTAATGTTTGCGACAACTCATTTGTGATTCCCAATATGCTTCTCATCAAATAAAGATTGAATACAAATTCAAAAGATTGTAGCAAGTCGAAAAGAACATTTGTCTCCCTTCTTTGTTATGCATTTATACCATCTTCTAATACCATATCAAGCACATCAATTACTGATTCGAACATATCAATCAAGTTAATTAGAGAGTAATAATGTGAACCTCAACGTGTATCACAAGCACGTTTAAAATTAGTTTCCTGATTTAGGCCTCGTCCACTTGAAAACTCTTCATTATCGAGCAATTTAATAACTCTACTCGCTTGTTTCTCCCTAAGAATATCTCGATGTTTACATGAGGCTCTCACATCAGTCACAATATTAGCAACCAAGTTGAAAAGAGTCATNAATAATATGTGAACCTCAACGTGTATCACAAGCACGTTTAAAATTAGTTTCCTGATTTAGGCCTCGTCCACTTGAAAACTTTTCATTATCGAGCAATTTAATAACTCTACTCGCTTGTTTCTCCCTAAGAATATCTCGATGTTTACATGAGGCTCTCACATCAGTCACAATATTAGCAACCAAGTTGAAAAGAGTCATGATTTGAATATGATTCTTTTCAACGGCCACAAGAGCTAATTACAATTGATGAGAAAAAAAATGGACATAATATGCATATGCATTCTCTTTCATTATAAGTGTCTTGAGACAATTGAATTCACCTCGCATATTACTAGCTCCATCATAAACTTACCCTCGCAATCTTGATAAGCTCAACCAATGTCTAGCNAAGGCTACAAGAGCTAATTACAATTGATGAGAAAAAAATGGACATAATATGCATATGCATTCTCTTTCATTATAAGTGTCTTGAGACAATTGAACTCACCTCGCATATTACTAGCTCCATCATAAACTTACCCTCGCAATCTTGATAAGCTCAACCAATGTCTAGCAAATAAATCTTCTACAGCTGCCTTAAGTGAGAGAGCACTAGTATTAGTAACATGTTCAAAATCCAGAAGGTGTTCAACTACATATCCCTTCTTGTCCACAAATCGCAGCACAATAGCCATTTGTTCCTTTGTTGATACGTCACATGATTCACCAATAAGAATAGAAAAAAGTGCATTACCAAGACGGGTCGCAATAGTATTACATGTTTCAACAGAAGTTGCATTTACAATGTCTTTTTGAATTTTAGGTGAACTCAACTTGAGATTCTCAGGAGCATTTTTTAACACAACAACTTCAATATCCTCACTGTGATCAGCAAGAAATCTAAGAAGTTCAAGGAAGTTTCCTTGATNGTCATTTGCTCCTTTGTTGATACGTCACGTTATTCACCAATAAGAATAGAAAAAAGTGCATTACCAAGACGGGTCGCAATAGTATTACATGTTTCAACAGAAGTTGTATTTACAATGTCTTTTTGAATTTTAAGTGAACTCAACTTGAGATTCTCAGGAGCATTTTTTAACACAACAACTTTAATATCCTCACTGTGATCAGCAAGAAATCTAAGAAGTTCAAGGAAGTTTCCTTGATTACTTGAATTCTCAGATTCATTATGACCAATAAATACAAGCCCTTGACTTAGAAGAAATTGAAACAATTAATGGTTCGAGCTTGATCTGACTATTTGAAGAAAATAGCTTCAATACTTTGCTTTGGAATTAATAAATCTTGACATTTTCTCCAATCTTGGTTGTGAGAACTATTAACGCCTCCAACATGCATTTGGAACTTCTCTATTCTCTTCCAATTTCAAAGTCCAAGCTAACAAAGATTTCGCCACCCAATTGTTCTCCCACATCTAATTTAAAAAAATAACAGCATAGACAAAATGTTGTATCTTTCGCTACACTATACTNAAGATTTCGCCACCCAATTGTTCTCCCACATCTAATTTAAAAAAATAACAGCATAGACAAAATGATGTATCTTTCGCTACACTATACTCAAGTCAATTACCAAATTGAAAAAACCAAGTTTTGTTAAACCATCATAGTTTAAAACTAAATCTTTTTTTGTGCAAAATTATAGTTGCTAGGTCGACACAGACCCTATTGTAGATAAACTCTACGAATTTGTTCTCGATCATTAGGATTATAATTCATAATCCGAGGCCGTAGTCCGGGATCCGATGGAAGATCCACCAAATTAATATCTAAATGGCTTTTCTTTGAAGAATCACCACCTCTGTTTGGAGGAGGTGATAACTTTGACTCTGAATTTTTCTTGAAGTACCTCTCCATGACTGTTTCAAAAAATTATTCAAGAGAATTAGTTTGTACATCCACTTTTGTAATTAATTAAACAAACTATTTTGTAAATTTTATCGCCAGCATTCTAAAAGAGATATTGTATTAGGAAGCAAATANACAAACTATTTTGTAAATTTTATCGCCAGCATTCTAAAAGAGATATTGTATTAGGAAGCAAATACAAGTATAAATGCATAAAAGTATTCAAATCATAATTTTAACAAATTCAAGCAATATTTTTCAAAGTATTAAAAATAGGTTCGGATTGAGAGCTATCGAAAAATACTTTTTATTATCGACTCAATAACTGCATTTATTAAACCGAACTATAACAAATGAAGAAAATATTTAAGACAAAATGCACACAAAAAAATCAAATTAGGAAAAAAGGCATAAAAATTCAAATAAGGGCAAAATGCACAAAAATTTAAACTAAGGTTAAAAATTAAAATGCATAAAAAAAATTAGAAAATTACCAAGCCTAATTAATTTAGAATTTTAAAAACAAAAAATTAATTTATTTTTGTGTGTTTTGTATTGTGCAGTGTGCGTGTCTCAATCAAGAGAGAGAGAGTATTTACTTCAGCGATGAGCTTCTTGTCCATGGTGGGGTGCAAGCAATGACAAAGAACTGAAGAAGGAAAGATATTATTCTATGTTTTGTGTAGCTGATGGTGGGTCATAAGTTATGTNAGCAATGACAAAGAACTGAAGAAGGAAAGATATTATTCTATGCTTTGTGTAGTTGAGGGTGGGTCATAAGTTATGTTTTTAATAGGTTGGGTAGTGGTGGCCCAAATATTTGATTTTTGGGTTTTTTGGGTGTGAGTATATTTTTTTAGACTTATTTGAGAAAAAGTGTATAGATAAGTATTTTACTCTATTAAGTTAAATTTTAAAAAATCTTCTTATGATTAGGTACAAACTTCAAATGACATTTAAAATTTTTTACTTGCTTACCCTTCCTTAAATTATGCATAACTTTTATTCTCTTCATCTTTCTCTCCTCCTATTTTCTCTGAATCTTTCTCTCTCTCCCACTCTCCATTACTCTCTCACTATCTCTCCCCTATTTTTTTATTTTCTTTTCAAATATGTAAAGATTTGATTTATTTTTTTATCTCTCTCCCCCTATTTTCTCTCATTNCTTCTGGAGGAGCTTTGCCTTGGACTTCTTCTTGCTGGACTTCTTCTGAGAACCTTTGACGGCCTGGTGTCCTATCTCTGTAATTTCATTTGAGTCATCTAACTCATCTAGAAATCTTTATCTGTTTCTTATTTTAAATTCATCTGTAAGTAGAACACTATACCCAACCTTAGTCCAGTCTATCAAGAGTACGTAAGCCGCACTTTATCCCGACCGTAAGTCCCGTGTGAGGCAAAGAGTGGATCGCAGGCGAGAAGTTGAGAGAAAGCCAGATTAGGGGGTATGTCTAGTGTTTTCCTTTACATATTTATTTAAAATTTGATAACAATTTAGATTTTAAAAATGAGTAGATTATTCAGATCTANTCATCCACGGGGAGTGTTTGTGCTAATGCCATGTCTGGTATTGAGTCACTTCTTGGCGTGAGGCGTTAAGAGTGAAATACGTTTGATGGCTAAAATATTTTGGATCATAGGATGAATTGTATTTTGATAAATAATTCCATATATTTCAGTATCAACTCTTGATGTTTTATGGTTGTTTTTGTTGAAACATTCTAACTAGTTTAAAATTATGTTAATTTGGAATTGTTTCCATATTATTCTTCTAATGCTATGATATTGATCCTTGAAGGGGTTTTCAATTTTTCCCCTTAATTGTATTTTAGCTTGTTTTATCCGTCAACAATAGATTTCAGTTTATTTATAAAAAATATATAAATTGTAGATACTTAAGGTATGTTCATAATTTTGCAAAAGCCTTATTTAGCGAGTTTTGACATGTTTTTCTCATTCCATCAAATGTTTATGGCTTTTTAATCAACTAAAAAAGACAAATGGATACAGATCGAAATGCTCATTCACTCTTCACTCCAAAACTCGAGGAAGAAGGGGATCGAAAAGAAGACAGGGAGGTCTTGGAAAGCTATGTCTTTCACACCAATAAACCCTCCTCCAGTGCAAAGTATCATCTTTCCTCCGACTAATATTGTGTTGGTCAATACTTCATTTAGATTATGTTCTAAATTTGAGTAATACTATTTGAACATAAAAATTTGACATAATTTGNGACACTAACTCAATTTGTCATTCAGTTGTTTACATAAACTAAATAGTTGCATCATTAATATTGCAACATCGTTACACCAATTATATATACCAAATTTAGTATAATGGTTAAGTCTTTTGTGTAATGATAAATTCAATTTGGTGTATATAATTAGTGTAACCATGTCGTAATATTAAATGATGTAACTTTTTGATTTATGTAAATAATTGAATGAAAAATTTAGTTGTTGTTATAATTTCGTGTAATTGTTTAGTGTAACTATTTGGTTTATTAAACTGCATGAATAACTATTTGATGTATTATAGGATAATTATAATTGATTAGTGTAATTGTGTTGTTGTAACGTTGATATAAGGAGAGAGAATAAGGAAATAAAAAGAGGAAGAGTGAGAGAGAGAGAGAAAAAAATAGGGAGAGAGAAGAAAAAATTAAATCAAATATTTATATTTAAAAAAAATAAATTATCAATGTGAAAAAAAGAGAGATAGAAAGAAAATAGAGAAGAGAGAGTAATAGAATAATAAATGGCCTTTTAGTCTTTTTTTTTTTAAAATAATACTTAGGGCCAAATAAGTTTTNAGAAAATAGAGAAGAGAGAGTAATAGAATAATAAATGGCCTTTTAGTCTTTTTTTTTTTAAAATAATACTTAGGGCCAAATAAGTTTTCTTAATGTAGTTTAGCTCAAATAAGCCTAAATTTTTGTATTGCCTTCCAAATTACTCTTGATTTTTTAATAGGTTTGTGTACATATTGGTGGGCCAAAAAATTTGTTTTAAATGGACTTAGTTTTTTAATTTTGTTTTTTGGATAGATAATGTAGACCTAAAATTTTTATCTTTGATTTTGAGTGGGCACAAATAATATATTATACAAATATATAATATATATACTTAGGTAATAAATAAATAAATAAAAATTAGGGGAGGCACTTGCCTACACTGGACCATAACTCCCTCCGCCCCCGCAAATGATTATAATTTTTCATAAAATCACATTTGATATCTCTTGAACTAAAATAATTCATTTTAAATGGTTGTACATTTTTATAAAGTCATCATTGATACTTTTTACACCAATATTTACTTTTTACATCATTACAATACTAGAAGTTGGTGATTTGATTTCCTTAAGGTAGTTGAGTCATGTCTCCATAAGTGCAATACGCCGACAGGTTTGAAGAGCTTCATTGATAACAAATTTACAGAATTCCTAGTGTATACCTTTCTAAACAAATGGTGGGGTTAAAGTAATTTTCAATGTTGCAGTGCAGTTCCTATAGTCAAGTTTTTCAGCAATGTGACGATCCCCAATTATTAAACAGCATGTGAATGCCTTGAAAAAATATCAAGGAAATACCAAGGTTTTTGGTAATTGCAAATTAAAGTTTAGCTTTGCTAACTTTTTTATTTTACTTTTGTCTAAACAAGGAAATAAATTTGCTGAGTTATTGACCGAATTGCAGTGGTCATTCAAATCAATGTTACCTATTACACTTTTTTTGGTCATACTATTAACTTTCATTAAATAAAATCAGGAAAAGGTCTGTCCTTTTTACAGTATACTTTCATCTATCCCTAATCTTGCTTCTTTGAAAACAATCTGCTTCAACTGTTTTGGAGAAGATGAAATCCAGTGAAGAGGGAGTGTTCCCTGTCTCGAGGTTGCAGCCAGTAAGTGTGTTGCAGTGTTGCAAAATCTCCTTGTGTATTTATATCTAACATTAGCTAAATATTCTGCATATTGCCATATATCCAGTTGGATGGCTTCAATATCCCTTCTTACCCACCTTGGTCCTTCATTAAGGGAATCAATAAGGACCTTTGAGTCTGATTCCAGTATGACCTCCTGGTAACCTTCATCCAATGCCATCTTACATGCACTCTTTATTGCATATGCTTCTGCTGCTAAAGGAGAAGAGACAATAATCCTTGTTGAGACTCCATTTATAAGTTGTCCCTCACAATTACGTGCTATTGCTGCATACAATGCACTGCTGCTCACTTTGAGGTATACTCCATCACAATTGATTTTTATCCAGCCTATTGGTGTGGGAGTCCATTCAGTTTCTATTTGAGTTGTAACAGTTTGAACTCTTCCTTTTTTCGTTGAATGCTGCATTTCATCGTTAGCTTCCACTGCTTAAGAAAGTATTATACTCCAACTTGGTTGGTGGTGTCAATATATCCATCCATTGCAGGTGTTGTCCTGTATATTCCATATTGCTTATGCTTGCCAATTCTTCAAATATCTTCAACTGCCATACGTTAATCCTTGTTATTTCGTGTCTGTCAATTGTAAGTCCAAGATGAGATTTTCTTTATACTGTAGCAATCCAAGGGAATAGTAACAGGAGATGTTCTATTGTTTCTTCTTCTTCTCCATAGATTGGATGAAAGGGATTATGAGACAGTTTCTTTTTTCCATAATGCCCTTTTTTTGGCAAGTGCTCCATCAACAACTTTCCATAGGAAGGTCTGAATTTTTGGTGGTGCTTTAAGGCCCCAAATCATCTTCCAAAGAGCTTTAGGAGTCTAAAATAATGAGCTTGCAGTTGTGCTGGATTGACCTAGACTTAAAGACTGTTTTAGTAAGTGATAACCACTTCTCACTGTGTAGCTGCCTGAGCTTGTTTGAGACCATCTTAGAATATCCTGTTGAGAAGTTTCTTCTAGTGGAATTGCAAGGATTTTATTGGCTACTTCTGATTCAAATTCCCAATGTATTATTTCTGAGTTCCATCTTCTTTGAGGTTGCTTAATTAGTTCCTGGACTGTCAGTATATTGCTATGCCTCACGTTCTGAATCTGAATGTGTCCTAGAATCCAGGGACCTTCCCAGCATCTGACATTCGTACCATCTCCTATCTTCCATATGCAGCCCCTTGTTATAATCTTCTTGCCTTCTAACAAGCTTTTCCAGATCCATGAGTTGGTAGGCTTCATGTTTATCTCCCATATAGATTTTCCTTGGCAATGATAGGACCTTAACCCATAATTCATTTGGGTTTTCTAGAAATCTCCAAAAAAATTATGCCAAAATTGCTTTGTTAAATTCTTCCAAGTGTCTAAAGCCTAACCCTCCATTACTTTTGCTTCTTGTAAGCTAGTCCTAGTTTTTTCAATGAACTCCCTTTTCTCTTGTTGCTTTATTCCACCAGAATCTCTTAATGTTGCCACTTATCTCTTGAAAAAAGGTTTTCGAAAAGTTGTACATAGACATGGTGTATGCCGGTATGGCCTGCACCACCACTTTAATAAGTACTTCCCTTTCTGCATGGTTCAAAGACCTCTCTTTTCATCCTGTGATTTTGGATAACATTCTCTCCTTGATCCAACCAAGAGTCTGCTTTTTCAACTTTCCCCACTCCACAAGTGAGCACAAGTCCTAAACAGACTAACAATGGTAAGAGTAAGCTTGAAAAGAAGCCGATTAAGAAGAAACCCAAACCAAATTATTTGTGTATTTTACTTGTGGTGAGCATGGTCACTATAATGCACATTGCATTTATGATAAGGAAATCTTAGACAAAAAGTTCATGCATCTAGCACACCAATCTAAAATTTTGAACAATCAAGTTGTTAATCTTTCTAAGCTTTTAGAGAGGTCAAGTGAGTCCAAGCATAGTCTTGCATCATCTAAAGGACCACAAGCTAGAAGGCACAAGGCTTTTTCCAACCCCAAGGACAAGGTTGATCTACACATTTCCGAGGAGAAGAAAGCTAGTCCTCGACCCATTCTCTAACCTAACCCAAGTTTTAGGAAGGTAAAGCAAGTATGGGTGACCAAGAATGACTTTGAGAAACTCACTATCTCAATCAAGTTGGAGGCCCCGAGTGCTTCTAGCAAGGTCATGGCTCCTAAGAAGTAGGAGGGGTGAGTGTATAAACCNAGTTGGAGGCCCCGAGTGCTTCTAGCAAGGTCATGGCTCCTAAGAAGTAGGAGGGGTGAGTGTATAAACCTAGGTGAACTTGCATGTTTTTCATCAAACACCCTAGAGTCATACATTTGTGTGTGTATATATATATATATATATATATATATGAAAATAAAAAAATATTTCAAATGTGATAAACCAAAAACAAAAGATACAAAACATTCAAAAAGAGTTTTGATGTCAATTTTGACATTCATTTCTAGGAATTATGTTAGTTGCACTATTTTTGCATTTCTTTGTTTCTAATTGCATTTTTATGCATATAGTTTGTTTTGTATATTTTTATTTTGAAAAATACAAAAAAAATTGCAAAATAAAAAGGAAAATATATTTTCTTCTGCTTATTTTCTATTTGTGAATGATCATGGTAATTCACACTTTAATTTTCATTGAAATTACTTCATCCTTAAGTCAAAGTTGAAATGTGTTGTTCTGAGTCAAATAGGAGACAGAGAACTTAGTGGCATAAATCCAATTGCATAATTCATTTGTCAAAGTTTCTTTGATCCTAGCATGCTTTGATAGTGTTTACGTATGAAAGATTCAAAATTAAGTACACGCATGCCATTCACTTTTACACTTAGGAGTTTGATTAGGTTGAATTCTTGATAATCTTGAATGACTCTAAATATTGGTGATATGAGAATACAAGACTAAAGGTTAGTTAAAACTTGTGTGAAAGAGTTCAATGTGGCAAAATCTAAAAAGGTGAGGCAACAATAAATGGCTAAAAATAATTGCACTTGAATTGTGATAGTACGTTTGTGACACCCCTAAAATCGGGGGGTGCCATTGACCACCCGTCAACCCGCAGAAATATTCGTGATTGTCGCATAATCCGACATCACGTCTATCACATCCCTGTAACCGAAATTACAACTCAAATGAGAATCCGTGTTTCCTTTAATTCATTTAATCTCATCGAGGTTCAACATACCCTAATATATCTCATTTAAGGTCCATTTGTGTCATTGAAACCAACGAACACATAGCCCAAAAGCATGACAATGCATTCTTAAAATTTTAGATTTTTGGAAAATCTTCCGGANCTCCAATGTATCTCATTTAAAGTCCATTTGTGTCATTGAAACCAACGAACACATAGCCCAAAAGCATGGCAATGCATTCTTAAAATTTTAGATTTTTGGAAAATCTTCCGGAAGATTTTGCTTACTGAAATCCTTTCTTAAAAAAAAAATATTTCAACCTTCTGGAAGATATATTAAACCTTTCAGAAGGTTTTACACACTGGATTCCCTCCTTTTAGAAAAATGTGAAGACCTTCCAGAAGGTTAGAATAGACCTTCCGAAAGGTTTCACCCATTTTTCCAGTATTTCCTTGTCTTTGTCTCAAACCTTCCAGAAGGTTTGTTTTGACCTTCCAGAAGGTTTGTTTTGACTTTCCGGAAGATTTTACACAGAATTGTCTGTTTCACCTATTTTTCATTTTCAATTCATATTAAACACTTCCAAACTCATTCCCAATATGTACAATATAATTTTCTACGTTATACATGATTCATAAAAGCCTATTACAACCCATTCCATACAATTTACATGCCAAAATGGAATTTAAACTAAAAGTTTTGCATAAACTTGGTTCAAGAGCCATAACCCGGCTCTTCTTTACCTTTGAGGCCCCGAATGTGTGTCATCCATTGGAATATGCCCCGTACCTGAAATATTTCTCGTATAGGGTGAGCCAACGCCTAGTAGAGTATTTCCTACAAGGGCTACTCCCCAACCTAAGTGCATATGCAATGTTTACATGCAACATTTAGCAACAACAATCATTCCAACCAACACTTAAGTAAGTCAAGATTGAAATCTAACATACCATGCCATAAATTGAGATGATGCTCATTCATGCAATTTACCTGAGCCCTTCCCGACTCCACAACACATGCAATGCCAATGTGTATAAAACTGAGCTTTTCTAACTCTGGCTATTTACCTTCACCCCATGCTATGCAGTGAGTATCAAAATCGGGCTTACCATGCCCTCGCCATTTGTGCTACACACCCAATGGCTAACTAAAAATATTTGGGTCTTTCTTGGGGTGGGTATTTATGGACTTACACCAACGGTCACCCAACCGACATAAAATTTATAGACTTCCACCAACGGTTCTGCGTACACCGATACAATTTATGGGCTCTAATACCAACAGAAGTGCATATCCAAATATCGGGTCTCTCACCCGAGGGATAGTCTAACCCTTCTTGCTACCCTGACCCAATTCTTTTTCATGCAACCGTGCGACTCAGCCGGATATTCAATCTGACTTCCCCGAGCCCACCTATTATCCACCTACATGGTGTTTGATGCCAACCATGCACCCACACCCATAAAATACGATGTCTACATGCATATGCAATGTAATGCATCATTACTATTTCAACATCATGCCCACATGTAATAAATGCCACATGAGCAAAATTAACTACATTCAAACAAGTTCTCAGGCAATTTATATCCAGAGCATATAATTACCAAACTTTCTCATAATGCTATATACCAATGAACATACATTCACATTTCACTTTCAACAACAATTCACAAGCATGTTATTAAATAACATATGCTGTCAACATACTTAATTCTCAAGGCATACAATAAACACATAACATGCCCACATAACCCCCAAATTTCATGGACTACATTGAGTCTAATTCACAACCCATTTCAAGGTAAAATTTTATTTCACCTAATTTCAATACCCATTTCATCAATTTTCACAACATAGGTAATGATAAAATCTATTTATCAACATACCCATTACATACTACACCCTAGGTTATAAATAAACCCGAGTAGGAAGGAACCCTACCTCTTGAAGCGTGAAAAACGACCGTAGGAAGTCCCCAATAACCCGCTCCTACCTAGAATCTTTTCCTCCTAAAATCCCGTTTTTCAACATTCGATGAAAATCCTCGTTTTTGGTGTGGTCGTGTAGCCCTCGACGAGGAGACCGACTTTTATTCTTGCCCCGAGAGGATTTGAGTACCATAACCTTGTAGATCGTAGAGAGAAGATAAAATTTTTCCTCACTTTCCCTCTCTTTATATCAACGTTAATGCCCTGCTGAAGAAATGGGGGAAAATCTGATTTTTTTTCCCTATTTATACTCTTAGAATACTTGGCCCACAACACGCCACACGGACCTTTTGTTTCCAGGTCCGTTTTTATCCCGAAACGATTAATTTTTGTCCTGATTCAAGTTCAAATTAATTTTATTTTAATTTTTCTTTAATTATTTTTTAAATTTCAAAATTTTATTAAAAATCCTGTTTTTGGGTCACCCGAGACTCGATCGCCTCGTAAAACGCAAAAAATTCGACTATCTTAGAATTCGATGAAATTTGACGTGGTAACTAGATTTCGCAAGACGAATCCAACGGTGAGGTTTGTTTCTTCATCCAAGATTTAGAAAAATTTAAATTTTCAACCCGTACTGTAGCAACAAAATTACCGTTTTACCCTTGTCTACAAAAGTTTAAATTTACCAGGTTTTATAATGTTTAATCAAAACAAAAATTGTGATAGTACTCATTCTTATATGTTAATTGCTCAATTGTAAAGCTTAAGTAGCTCATGTTTATCATGTTTAGAAGCATATATTAAAGTAAAGAATTCACAATCGTGTTAATTGAAGCTAATGAGAAGAATGGATAAAAGAGATGAGGAGTTGTCAAAAAGAGAATATTTATGAAGCTCACTAATCACTCATATATTCACTTAGACAATGCATTTAGGATTTCATGATGAGATTATTAATGTGTTCAATTAAACAGAATCCTTTTTATATTGGAGGTTGGTTTCACACATGTCACACTTAAATTAGTCAAAGTTGAACAAAATTCAAATACATGTGAATGAAATTGAACCTAAAAGAGGAAACATTGCTCTAGGATGCATGCATTTGAGTTCAAAATCTTTGAATATGTCTTAGAGTAATGTATTGAAATGATGAATTTTGGATAGATCTTTTAAAATGTTAACTTATGTAATTTTCATGATTATTTGTTTTAAATATTTAATTTTTAAAATTGAAAATTGCATTTAATTTTATTCCAAATTAATCCATGCACTGTATTGAAAAACATTTAAGATTTAATTTTGTCATGCATGCAAGTGAGATTAAGAGAACTATACTGTAGAAAAACAAGGGAACTCTGTCTCAGCAGAGGTATGGACTGCAAGACAGTAGATATAATCTGCTTCAGGTCTCGTCCAGGATGCCGAAAGAGTCTAAGTCACCCCGAGTCAACCATTTGAGTTATAGTTTAATCTTACTTTTTGATTCTTAATCATATTTGACTTTAAGTTATATGTCTTCTTTGTCCCTTACTTAATCTATGTGTATGATTTAGCTAGTTGTTTTGCATTCCTAACCTTCTTGTTATACTATGATTCTATGTCATAATTGTTATGGGTCGTCATTGTATTAACATCTATGGAAAATAAGATGAGAATATATTCGGTGACTTGATTCTATACCGTGCTTGTTGCATGTAGTCATTGGGTTGGCATTTGTGACAAAAACGAGGAGACTATTTTAGGTTCATATGAGAGTAATCAGAGAGATTTGCTATTAACTAGGCTAGATATGTTGCATGTGAACATAGAAAGGGAGAGTTTGTAGTTCAAATACTCGGGGGAAGTAGATTTAAAAACTTGGCATGAAGTCACACATTTTTTATTTGTTTATTTTTCACTTGTTATTTTATTTGTAAACACCATCTAAATGGGAGAACTAGATGTGTTTTGCATTGATAAAACAATTGGTTCTCAAGGATNATGAAGTCACACATTTTTTATTTGTTTATTTTCACTTGTTATTTTATTTGTAAACACCAACTAAATGGGAGAACTAGATGTGTTTTGCATTGATAAAACAATTGGTTCTCAAGGATATGAGGCAATTTAGTTCAAACATGTTACATATTTGCACTTGTATGATGTATACATATTTATGTCTTATGCTTCTCTTGGTCTTTTCTATACCTTTGATTATGCAATTTATTTCGCTAACATATGATGTGTCTCACGAAGTTTTGGCTTGAGTGGTGATATACAAGACTATGATCTTCAAGCTTCATTGAAAGATTTAGATTCTTGTGCTAGATAGAGGTTTAGGACGTATGCATAAGTGTTGATATTAGATTTACAATTCTTTTCTTCAATGGTTTGGGGTTGTAATCTTTATTTCAAACTTGTGTGTTTTGTCACAAAATTGCTAAAGGGGGAGATTGTTAGATCATGTTTGTAATTGGCTAATTTCGTGGAATCCATTGTAAAATGTCAACCATTTCCATGGTCATAATGATATTAAGTCAAGATCTGAAAGCTATATTGAAGGGATGATATCAAGCGTCAAAACTACATCATTCAACCTTCGTATGCACCTTCATACTTAGGACAAAAGTAATGACCTAGACACCTAAGATGACCCCTTAGTTATTTTTAACTTAAGATGGTTATGATGAAAAATAGAATTGAAAGAGATCTGCGTATGACTCCTAGGGATTTTCAAAGAAAAATTTTTCTAAATCAATTTTTTGTTTTGAAAATATAGGTTGAGTCACAATCAAACCCCTCTTTGAAAAGCATTCTTTAGTGCTCAAGAGGATAATCTTTTGCATGATTTTAGGCTTAAAAAACCTATAAGGACCTATCTATACTCGTTATCCTTTACTAGAGCAGTCTCTTGATGACTAGGAGAAAAGGGGAAAATGGTCACGAAAGGCAGGACAGTTCTTACTCTATGAGCTTGCTCAAGTGGTGTTCATGGTCACTCGAGCGGTGCTCATAGTCGCTCAAACGGTGTTTGCCTTAGTCAAGATTGGAACACAGTTTTCACTCCAGCAACAACTGATCTATGACTGCCGTTCCACCAATCAAATGGTCATTCACGAATTTAAGTTTTCTTATTTACTAAGACTACCCTTATTCTGGACCTATAAATAGGGAGTGTCTTTCTCACATCTAGGTCATGCCTCTAGGGAGCCTTTTGAGAGATTTTTTAAGAAGAAATCTATTTTCAACCTTGAAAACTTCCACCACAACTTAGATCCCTAAGAATCCAAAGGTTACCACTACTAATTCTTTTCATCCTTACAAAATGGAGTAAGAGAGCTTGTTGGTGAACAAACCTATTAGTGTGTGCATGCCGATGATTGTTGGTNGGTTTTAGGCTTAAAAAACCTATAAGGACCTATCTATACTCGTTATCCTTTACTAGAGCAGTCTCTCGATGACTAGGAGAAAAGGGGAAAATGGTCACGAAAGGCAGCACAGTTCTCACTCTATGAGCTTGCTCAAGTGGTGTTCATGGTCATTCGAGCGGTGCTCATAGTCGCTCAAACGGTGTTTGCCTTAGTCAAGATTGGAACACAGTTTTCACTCCAGCAACAACTGATCTATGACTGCCGTTCCACCAATCAAATGGTCATTCACAAATTTAAGTTTTCTTATTTACTAAGACTACCCTTATTCTGGACCTATAAATAGGGAGTGTCTTTCTCACATCTAGGTCATGCCTCTAGGGAGCCTTTTGAGAGATTTTTTAAGAAGAAATCTATTTTCAACCTTGAAAACTTCCACCACAACTTAGATCCCTAAGAATCCAAAGGTTACCACTACTAATTCTTTTCATCCTTACAAAATGGAGTAAGAGAGCTTGTTGGTGAACAAACCTATTAGTGTGTGCATACCGATGATTGTTGGTGTGCCCATAATCGCTCAAGGCCTAGACGAACCGTGCAGTGAGAGGTCCAAATGAAGCTACACCAGACGTCAAAGAGAGAGTTTCGATAGAGAGACATAGCAAGAAAATGAGCATCTTGTATGTTGACTCGAGTACTTGTANTGCCGATGATTGTTGGTGTGCCCATAATCGCTCGAGGCCTAGACGAACCGTGCAGTGGGAGGTCCAAATGAAGCTACACCAGACGTCAAAGAGAGAGTTTCGATAGAGAGACATAGCAAGAAAATGAGCATCTTGTATGTTGACTCGAGTATTTGTATGTTGACTTGACGCATAGTGGATTAGGCTTTGGTGAGTCTCAAGGAGTTCCCCACAGTTTTTTTCGACGAGGGTTTTATGCATCATTAAATTGTTTGTGTCTCTTGTTGTTTATTATACACACTTGCAATTGTGAGCATACACACGCACTATGTGTTTGATGTTTTGATTGTTTGATATCATATCATCCATAGTTGTGCAAATTGGGTTTGTTTATTTTGGGATCGCAGTGAGATTGATTCGAGCGAATTAATTACGTATTAATTTAATCAATCGTCATGGTTCAAAGAGTTGGTGGTGTTTGAAAGGTGTTCTCATCGCTAATTTCCATATTCGATAGAGAAGAGGTAATTAAGGTAGATTTAGGTTTTAATTTGTATTTGATTTGGGCTAAAATCGAAAAGCCTATTCACCCCCTCTAGGTTAAGTGTCTTAGTCTCCACATGTATAATCGTGATAGAAGATTTAAATCAGGTTCCCCCTCCTTAAACAATAGAAAGGGATTTAACAAATGTAACTCTATTTTGTTTTCCAACAGGACAATGAGTGCAAGGCTTTAGTGGCAAACCTCTAATGTCAGTTAGGAGTTACTCCTTAGTAAGAATTTGAAGTCGTTTCTTAGACATATGGCCAAGTCACATATGTCATAGCTCAGTGGAAGAATCATACTCAACTATGTTCATATCACCTTTAATTACATTTACCTCAGTCTTGTAGAGAGTGTTAGTCTTCTTTCCTTTGGCTAAAATAAGAGAACTCTTACTAAGTTTCAATTTTTCATAACCCAGGTGATTGTGATAGCCTTCATCATCAAGTTTTCCAATAGAAATCAAGTTGAAACGCATCTTTGGAACATTCCTGACATCCTTGAGAAACAATTTACATCCAATGCTGGTTTCAAGCAATAAATCTCCAATGTCCGCAATCTTGCACTTTGTGTCGTTTCCCATCCTAACCCAACCAAAGTCACCACTACAATAGGAAGAGAAGAAATATCTATGTGAAGTAATATGAAAAAAAAAAGTTGTTATATCAATTACCCAAGTAAATTCGTGGCTTGCGAGATTAGCATAGACATCATCACAAACAATAATCACATCAGCCTCAAATGCAACTATTGCAATATCATTTTTATCTTCATCTGTTCCTTTAGATTGTTCTCATTTCCACTATCTACACTCTTTCTTATAATGCCCTACCTTGGCACAATGGAAGCACTTTATTCCTTTTCTTGGCTGCCCAATTTTTGACTTGGATCTATCTCTTAACTTGTCACAATTGCCATCACTGTAATTTCCAGTTTTACCTCTCCCCCAATTTTCTGTAATAAGTTCTATCGAAGTAGAAAAAATACCTTGATCTTTTTATCTTGCCTCTTCATTAAACATATTATCTTTCACCATACTGATAGTGATCACACCATTAGGAGCTGACTGAGCGACACCACAAGGGGTTCCCAACTGTCTGATGGAGAACTCAACAGAAATAATGCTTGCACCTCGTCATTGAGCACAAGCTTCATAGTAAACAAATCATTCAACAATTCTTGAAAATTATTCAGATGCTCTGTAACACTGTCCATCCTTATACTTCAAGTTCACAAGCCTTCGAATAATAAAGGCTTTATTTTGTGTAGTCTTACACATGCCATCTCTCTAGCTTTTGCCAAAGTTGATAAGAATTAGTTTCTTTGGCGACATGACGAAAGACATTTTGATCGATCCACTATCTAATAGCTACAGTTCAACCCAAGTGCAAAATGTTTTGTCTTTTTAATTTCATTAGCTACATTCACTAGCATGATGTGCTAACTCCTAAAAACGTGCCTCAGATTAAGTTGCATTCATTCCACCCTATTGCAAATTCACGAAATCTAACAATAAACGATCTCTAACACTCTCAGTAAAATACTTACCATTAAAAATCGTCCCAAATCTTTCCCAAGTCATGCCTTCCACTGGCTCTCTTCCTTTAATAAGATACCACCAATGGTCAGCCTTTCCTTCAAATATATATGTTACCATTGACCTTTATAAGACCTTAACCATACTCTGATACCAACTTGTCACACCCCGAATTAATCCGGGCATGCAACGTATGTTTACCTCGACCCGTGGAAACATTTTAGTAACGTTAAAGTAATACATCATAGCATAGTGAACCAACCAACTTAAACAACCTAAAGCATTCATTACATACACAAACATAGTATATCACATATTCGCCTCTTGTTAATCTAAAAAAGAAAAAATAATGTAGAGTGAGTATCAACAACTCAGTAGAGCAACTTGGTTAGGCAAACGAGTTTGAAAATACATAGCTTGACATGATTGGGCAAAAACAAAATGAGAATTTGATACATATATAAGAGAAACAATGTCATTTCATGTGAAACAATATCTCTTAAGCAAAATAGTACTGTAAAAGAGAATTCAGAACACATGTACAGTGCCACACTAGTGAATAATCATCATATCAAACCACACAAGGTCAACATGATCATCCGGACCAATCAAATAAACCTTTTTGAGGACTTCCACCCCAAGGAAGATATGTTCCTTGAAATCAATTTGGTACCCAAGTCCGAAGACCAATAGGGTCACCCAGGCATTTACAAATTCAATAAGAAACTCTCTACGGCCTCAACTTGGAACGTAAACCCTCTACCACTCAACTCTGTGTGCACTTATATTTCATTTAAAAGGATCCTGGAGTTTCAATTATTTTCAATGATATAATCAATACGANATCATGTACAATGCCACACTAGTGAATAATCATCCTATCAAACCACACAGGGTCAACATGATCATCCGGACCAATCAAATAAACCTTTTTGAGGACTTCCACCCCAAGGAAGATATGCTCCTTGAAATCAATTTGGTACCCAAGTCCGAAGACCAATAAGGTCACCCAGGCATTTACAAATTCAATAAGAAACTCTCTACGGCCTTAACTTGGAACGTAAACCCTCTACCACTCAACTCTATGTGCACTTATATTTCATTTAAAAGGATCCTGGAGTTTCAATTATTTTCAATGATATAATCAATACGAATAATATGAACATTAGTGTGTCCCACACTGAACAATTCCAAATCGGGTCCGCACTGAAAACTCAAATCATATATTTTAAATATGCTCAAACATTATAAATAACATATGGATTAATTCAGAAATAGGTTTGAAAAGCATTGCCTGATCCATAATTGAGCAAACCTACCTGATTCAATATTTGGATCTGAAATGACAAAAAATGAAACGATGTTATTTTTCCATAAAATTGCATACACATACTCAATTTAACTAATTAAAAGTGAATATAAAATTTATTTGGCAAAAATCGCCCAAAAATAGGATAAAATTGATCTTGGAGGGCAAAATAGACATTTTACGCCACATATTGGTTTGGGTATCAGATTGACATCAAATTTTATTTGGACCNATCATATATTTTAAATTTGCTCAAACATTATAAATAACATGTGGATTAATTCAGAAATAGGTTTGAAAAGCATTGCCTGATCCATAATTAAGCAAACCTACCTGATTCAATATTTGGATCTAAAATGACAAAAAATGAAACGATGTTATTTTTCCATAAAATTGCATACACATACTCAATTTAACTAATTAAAAGTGAATATAAAATTTATTTGGCAAAAATCGCCCAAAAATAGGATAAAATTGATCTTGGAGGGCAAAATAGACATTTTACGCCACATATTGGTTTGGGTATCAGATTGACATCAAATTTTATTTGGACCTCCGTAAGAGTCTTAGGATCACAACCCCACAAACCAGAGATCCATTGGACCTCTCACGCGCCCTCACGCATCAAAGGGGTCTACTAGTGTCCTTCCCCATCTTCATCTTCTTCCTCTGGCCACTTTGACCAAAACCCTAACCCATTTTTCAGTTTCAACCACCCTACTTCTCTCTTGTGTTTCTCACTCCTCAGTACACTATCCATCTTAATTTTAGAACCTAAACACACTCCTCACATCACTCTATCAAACCCCTTAGGTTTCAAGTTTCGAATTAAACTTAAACCCTTCCAAAAATTATGTCAAAGTCCAAGAAAAATAAGGTTTTCAAAATATGGGCAGATCTATAACTGCCCTTTTGACCACCAAAATGAACTCTAAATCCATTTTTAAGGTCAACAATGAATTCCCAAAGCCCAAATTAGCTAGGGAGTCCCCTTTTTCGAAGCCCAAACATTAAAACCATGGAGATNTGCAACTGCCCTTTTGACCACCAAAATGAACTCTAAATCCATTTTTAAGGTCAACGATGAATTCCCAAAGCCCAAATTAGCTAGGGAGTCCCCTTTTTCGAAGCCCAAACATTAAAACCATGGAGATCAAAAACCTCTGTGGCCACAACTTCACCTTCACCTCCACACCACCACCAAAGGACTCCTTGATCACCCAGAAACACAACCCCATCAACCAAATAGATCAAAACCACCCCAATCCTCTAACTTGTTTCATTAAACCCTTTAACCCCCGAAACTTTAAAACACGAATTCGAACATAACCAGTTAACCAAATCAAAAACTAACAAAATAAATGAATTTCTGACATCCTAGTTAAGCTAGTAGTATACCCCCAAAAATTAATTAAAATTTTTTTTTAAAAAAAAATTACGCATACATTAAATCAACCGCTACAAAATTATTAATTAAATTTTTTAACCTCAAATTGACCTTCAATTTAATTCGCTAATGTACCTCCCGCACTCCTAATTATCCAGTACACGTTTACCCTAATTCGTCTAATTGCACCACTCGGCNAATTTTTTTTTAAAAAATTACGCATACATTAAATCAACCGCTACAAAATTATTAATTAAATTTTTTACCCTCAAATTGACCTTCAATTTAATTCGCTAATGTACCTCCCGCACTCCTAATTATCCAATACACGTTTACCCTAATTCGTCTAATTGCACCACTCGGCTTGTTTTCTCTTCACCAGTCATGTTCCTACACCTAACCACCTTCAAATCATCAACACACATACTCTGGAGCTATCATTTCATGATCTAGCTCTCCAGACTCCAACCCCTAGTTGCACACGTACACTCGTTTATGTCCCAATTCTCGATCACCGAACACCAGGTCATTACACAACCAACCAAAAATAAAAGCAACTAATAAATCAACCACAAACAATCCTCCCTATAACAAATTCCAGAGGTTATCAAAGTATCAAAATTCATCACCCGAAGATGGGTATCAACAAAATAACAAAAATATATCTAACCAGATAGATCTTACAAAATATCAATCCAAGAAGGCTTTTGACAAAATAAATTGATCAGTGCGTAGTTCCTGTTGTATTGAATAACATATTAAAATTTCATCAAAATTGGGCATTGCCTGCCTACCCAAAATTTGGATCAAATGGCCCTACGCAAACAACTTCATTTCTTTCTCTCTATTTTCTTCCCTTGCTTCTGCCTTTTTCATTATCTACTACAAGGTTTTTCATGTTGGCAGAGACTTTTTACTACTTGGTTTATGCTTCAAGTAGTTTAAGTGAAGACTAAGTAATCTAGTAAATGGGCTTTTGGTCCAATAATACTTCTTACTTTGTAAAGGTTTTGTCTTCTTGAAGTCAAGGGTTCAAGCCCCCTCCCCCAAAAAAAAAAAAAAATCTAAGTGAAGACAAAGTCTTCTAAATGAAGATCATCCTTTTTCTTTTCTTGATTTACTTTTTTTTTCTTTTCTTGATCGTCCTTTTTCTTTTCTTGATTTACTTTTTTTTTTCCTTTCTTGATCATCCTTTTTCTTTTCTCGATTTACTTTTTTTTTCTTTTCTTGATCATTCTTTTTCTTTTCTTGATTTACTTAACTAATGGGTTTTAACCCATGAATTATGGGTTGGGCTGCCCATGGGATGGATCCAAACCCAACAGAAACCTAGGTCAAATTATGGACAATGCAAAGAAACATTGCATTGATTCCAGAATGAAAAAAAAAAAGAAAAAAAGAAAAAAAAAAAGAAGAAAAGAACTATCAACTATCAACTATCACACACAACACATCCACTAACCTTAAGTTCATCACTTGATAAGTGCCACAATTGCAAGTGGTGATGCTATAAATGGCAACTCTAGTTCACCTAGGAACAAAGAAGAGGCAATATAAGGAATTTTAAAAAGATATATGCACCAAGTGTATAGACAGAAAGTACTTATCCACTGGAAATTGCAATTCCAGGGTCCAAATTCCATATTGCCAAATGCCACCTCACAATTAACCACTTGATTCCGTTTGTTATTTCACTAATATTTACCTCTTATGCATCTCTTGGTGAAAACATGCAAATAGTTTCGAAAAAAACACTGACCGTCGTTGTTCATTAAGATTGATAAAACAAAACTAATTTCTTCAACGATTTATCAACAATGAAAAAGACATAATAAATATAATCAACAACTAATCCGTGGCAATTGATGATACCTCAAATAAATTACAAGTACGAGCTCGGTTAAACCCTTGTTCAAGCTAGCTTGGACCATGGGCTGAGGGCAATTGAAGATATCTCAAATAAATTACAAGTACGAGCATGGTTAAAGAGGTCAAGAAGGGAGGTCAAGTAAGATCTCCAGATCTCAGAGGTCCAGACCTCGAGATCCCCAGGGGCCAGCAAAGGAAGGCACAAGGAAAGGCCAACTGGATAATAGAAGGCATCCCCGAAACAAACAGTCAGGGTACAATCAAGGCATAAAGCTCTCAACCAGCCAACATCTTCTCCTAAGATCAAGGAGAGTTCCTTGGATAAATGGCAAGGATCTCGGTGCAGATCCCGCAGAACTAGAGACAGCCCTATAAATACTATGTAACGCCCCCGAGAGAAAAAAAGAGAGAGAATGCTAGTGATACACACTTTATTCTGTAAACCTTTTCGATTATCAATAAAGAGAAAAGGAGAAAAAGCCTCCATTAAATAGTAGATTAGCCGAGCTCCCGAATTGGTAAACCACTATATTTTCATTGTGTCAATTCCCCAATCTCCCATCAATACCAATCATTATTCTCTCGAGCCTTGTAGCTCAGATCCTAATAGCCACATATTACTCATCTCATCTGTTCATTATCACAAAGTTGCACTACGTTGATTTAAACCATCGGTTTGGCATCGTCTGTGGGAACGACTGTTCCTGTTACAAATACGCTGATCTTTCAGTGACTGATGGTCTCAACTTATAACATGAGCAGAAGCCAAACAAACCCACCACAAATGCAAGACCAACAAGAAGCTACCAACTGCAGACAACCCGAGAATGTCCCAGAGGCAAGTCCTCCTATGGGAAATCCCCCCATAAATAACGAGTTGGAGGTTCTTCGCTTAGTCAATCAACGTCTGCTATAGCAGAATGAGGAGCTTTTGAAGCTCTTACAATGCCCTTAGGAGACATAATAGGCCCAAGAAGGCCAGAATAACCCCCCACTTAGGGAACAACAACACCTCGATCCCCTCAGAGAAGTCAACGAATGAGGGAAAAATAGTCAGACCTTAAGGCAAGTTCCCCATCCACCCCCTAGGAATGGACACAATGAAAAAGTGCAAAGTCAAAACGGTGGGGGCGAGAGGAATGATTTTCTTCCCTATCAGCAGGAGAGGAGAGAACTGTACTGGAAGCAGCGCTTCAAGGACATCCAGCCAGGAGCTCAGCCATATGAAGGAAGCTGTGAAGAGCAAGGCCCCAGTTACAATGGATGCCCTGGTGCAACAGACTGAATCCTCATTCACCACAAATGTGCTACACTTTCCCCTCCCTCCAAAGTTCAGAATGTCACAGATAGAGGTCTTTGATGGGACAAAAGACCCTGTGGACCACCTCAATACCTACAAGAGCTACATGGATACCAGGACCCAGTGCGTTGCAAAGCTTTTACCATTACATTGAAAGGCTCAGCCCTGGTATGGTTCAATAGGCTCCCCCAGCCTTGATCTCATCATTTAAGGAACTTTTCATTTCCTTTGTATCTCATTTTATAGGATCCTAGACATATAGGAATTCGAGCTACCACCTGTTGAATGTGAAGCACGAACCCCAAGAAAACCTCAGGTCCTATGTCCAGAGGTTCAATTCAGAGTCACTAAAAGTGAATGTCTCAGACGAGAAGTTTACTATTACTTCCTTCATAGCTGGATTAGGCGTGCAATCTAAAGACCTGATGTTCTGAATTTTGAAGAACCCTCAGGCAAGCATGGTCGAGGTGCTAGCCAAGGCAGAGAAATATATAAATGGCGAGGAAGCTCTTCTCTCAAAGGTAGGGAGCTCATCCACGCAAAAAGACAAAGGGAAATAAGAGAAAAAANAGAAGAGAAAAAAAAAGGGACCGAAGTCCCAAGAGAGAAAGAGGACATGATAGGTCTCCAAGAAGAGACAGAGATCGCTCCCAAAAAGAAGGGGAGACTTTAAAGATCCCTTAGGTCCACCACAGCCAGAGTTGTAGTCAAGATACGCACCTCGGCAACTCCCTCCTCTCACTGCGACGATATCATAGATCTTGTATGAGGTGAAAAATGAGAAATTCCTAAGGTGGCCACCCCGGATGAAAACAAACCCAGCAAAAAGAGATCCCACAAAGTACTGTGAGTACCACAGGGATCATGGTCACCACACGGATGATTCCATCCAATTGAAGAAAGAGATTGAGTTCTTGATCCAACGAGGGCAGTTATGCCGCTACGTAGCTCAAGATAATCAGAACCAAGGTCCACCACCTCAGTAGCAGGCTCCTGTGTAACATCAGCAACCCTTAGGGGAAATTAGAGTAATATCTGCAGGATTCACAAGAGGTGGAGAATCCAACTCAACTAGAAAAGCTCACCTGTACAGAATCAGGGCTAGAAAAGCCTTAGAGGTGCACACTGTGTCCAAAGCACCACGGCTGAGCACAACTATCACCTTTTCAAATTCAGACTTGGAAGGTTACCAACATCCCCATGATGACCCGCTAGTGGTAATGGTTTTCATGGCTAACAGAACTGTACATTGAGTTCTAATTGATAACGGGAGCTCAGCAGATATCATTTTTGCCTCTGCATTTGACAAAATGCGCATATGCAGGGAAAAGCGTGAGCTAGTAAGCACTCACCAGCTGGGGTTCGCAGGGGAAAGGGTATTGCCCCTGGGCTCAATCCATCTCTTTCTCACTATGGGAGATCCTCCCTGCCAGGCTACCACCACAGTAAGATTTCTGGTGGTTAATGCCCCTTCTACATACAATATGCTTCTCAGGAGACCTTCCCTCAATGCAATAAAGGCAATCCCCTCTGCCTATCACCTGGTCATGAAATTTCCTACGGAGAATGGGGTTGGAGTGGTCCAAGGAGACCAGCGTGTAGCAAGAGAGTGCTATATGACCTTAATGAAGCAAAAAGAAGTTAAAAGTATCCAATTAGATGAGCTAGATATGAGAGACGAACTGCACACCAGGCCAATGTCATCGGAAGAACTAGAGCCTATTCAGCTCGATGAGGAGCCAGAGCACCTTGTTTACGTCGGGTCTAAACTGAGTAGGAAAATTAAGGACCTTCTCATCCAGTTCCTGAAAGAGAACATGGGAGTGTTCGCCTGGAAACAAGAAGACATGGAAGGTATTGACCCCTCGGTTATCACACACAAGTTAAGTGTGAATCCTACCTGCAAGCCTGTTAAGCAGAAGCGAAGAAGTTTTGCCCCAGAACGTCAGAAGGCAATCAATGAGAAGGTCAGCAAACTTCTCCACGCCAAAGCCATCAGGGAAGTAGACTACCCTACTTGGTTAGCCAATGTGGTCCTTGTCAAAAAGACCAATGGCAAGTGGTGACTTTTCATTGACTTTACTGATCTCAATTGAGCATGCCCCAAGGATAGCTTTCCATTACCTCGAATCAACTTAATAGTGGATGCCACCACTGGACATGAGCTCCTCAGCTTTATGGACGCTTTTTCAGGCTATAATCAGATCAGGATGGATCCAGTCGATTAGGAGAAAACCTCCTTTGTGACTGAGCAAGGAACATATTGTTATCAAGTCATGCCTTTTGGGTTGAAGAACGCAGGAGCCACCTACCAACAATTGGTGAATCGAATGTTTCAAGGACAAATTGGGACAGCCATGGAGGTCTATATTGATGATATACTGGTAAAATCACTAAAGACAGAGCTCCACATTGTACATCTAGCAGAATCGTTTCAGGTCCTTAAGGATTACAAGATGAAACTCAATCCTACAAAATGTGCCTTTGGAGTGTCCGCAGAAAAATTTCTGGGCTTCATAGTTAATAGTAGGGGAATTAAGGCTAACCCAGAAAAGGTTAAGGCAGTCCTGGATATGCAGCCACCGTCTAACGTAAAGGAGATCCAACGCTTGACTAGGAGAATAGCTGTCTTGAGTCATTTTGTGTCTAGGTCAAGCGATAAATGTCAACCCTTATTTCAAATTCTAAAAAAGGCATTCTAGTGGGACACCTAGTGTGAAGAAGCATTCAAAGCTCGGAAGATTTACCTGAGCTCCCCTCCTGTTCTGGTCAGTCCCTTGGAAGGGGAAGTACTTACTCACTATCTAGCTGTTTCAGATTTCTTAACCAGCACAGCACTAGTAAGGGGGCAAGACAGGTCTCAGCAACCAGTCTACTACTGCAGCAGAGCTCTAAGGGGCGCAGAGGAGAGATACCCAAAAATAGAGAAGCTTGCTTTAGCATTGGTGACTACAGCCAGGAGACTTAGACCATACTTCCAGTCTCATACTATCGAGGTGCCAACAGAACAACCGATGAAGCAAGTGCTGCATAAACCAGAGTCTTTAGGGAGGCTGATAAAGTGGGTCATAGAGCTCAGTGAGTTTGATATCAGATTCAAGCCAAGAACTGCAGTCAGAGGGCAGATTTTGGTAGACTTTATCGCAGAATTCACGATAGCAATACCCTTGGAGGCCACACAGCTAGTATCTGACCTCTCTATATGGAAGCTTTCAATGGATGGAGCTGTCAATGCTCAAGGAAGTGAGGCAAGCTTAGTCCTAACATCTCCAGATGGAGTAGACGTCTAATACGCTCTCAGATTTGGGTTTAAAATTTCAAACAACGAGGCAGAATATGAAGCTGTGATTGTTGGACTCAACCTTACTCAATGGAGGCAGAGCAGTTGGGGATCTGTAGTGATTTTCAGCTAGTAGTAAAATAGATAGAAGAGTCCTATGAGGATAAGGGTGAGAAAATGGTCCTTGACCTCAGAAAGGTATAGGAATTGATCAAAAAGTTCATACAAGTCAAGGTTAGACATGTCCCAAGAGCTAAAAACTCGCGAGTAGATGCCTTGGCGAGGTTGGCAACAGCTTCGTAGGACAGATTAATTCTAGTGGAGCACCTAACAGAACCGTCTGTATGCATTGAGGATAAAGAAGTGTTGCCTGTACAAGCCATACCAAGCTAGATGGATCCCATCATGGGGTATCTTCAGAATGGAACCTTGCCAGAAAATTCCAAAGAAGCTGCAAAGCTAAGAACCAAGTCAGTCAGATTTTTTATTTTGCAAGGAAACTTATACAAACGAGGTTTTTAAACGCCACTTCTTAAATGCGTGAGGGATGAGGATGTCAATTACATACTCAGAGAAATCTATGAGGGAGTCTGCGGCAACCATGTCAGAGCTCGGGATTTGGCAGGAAAGGCATTAAGGCATGGGTACTATTGGCCCACAATGCTCAAGGATGCTACAGATTTGGTCAAAAGATGCAAGGTTTGCCAAGTGCATGCCAACATCCCGCATTGCCCACCAGAGCTCTTAACCTTTATAGTAAGCCCTTGCCCATTTCAACAATGGGGTTTAGACATCCTTGGACCCCTTCCTATCAGTGTGGGACAGTGTAAATTTACCATCGTTGGGGTAGATTACTTCACCAAATGGGCAGAAGTAGAACCCTTGGCAACGATTACGGAACAAAAAGTCTAAAACTTCACGTGAAAATCAATAATCTACAGGTTTCGTATTCCCAGGGCAATTGTCTCCGATAACAAAAAGTAATTTGACAATCCAAAGCTCAAAAATTTCTGTGCTGAGCTCAGGATAAGGAACTAGTTTTCAGCCCCAGCACATCCTCAGTCCAACGGGCAAGCAGAGGTTACCATCAGGACTATAAAAGCGGCCCTGAAAACTAAGCTAGAAGATCTAAAAGGTAAATGGGCGGAGCATCTTCCAAAAGTACTTTGNGGATTCTCAATCCTCACCTCGGGAGGGCTGAACCCGAGTTCTACAAGGACCTGAGGTTTGAGGAGGTCGAAGTACCTCTCTGAATCACAGTCCACTAAAGATAGCAGAACCCGTCTATCCTCAGCACTGAGCTCAGGGCAAATACCTGAGAAGCAAAGTGAACAGAGCTCAGAAAAGCAAATCATCATAATCAACCACAACTAGCTCAAGCAGAGACTCACCCAAGTTGTCAGGGGCAAACTAGGCTCTAGGGACAAGGAGAGTGTCAGTCTTATCCACAAGATTGANAACCACAACTAGCTCAAGCAAAGACTCACCCAAGTTGTCAAGGGCAAACTAGGCTCTAGGGACAAGGAGAGTGTCAGTCTTATCCACCAGATTGATTTCCCATTGATCACCCCACACAAAGAAGAAGAGTTTTTTTCAGCTTTTATGAGAGCTGGAGAGATCAGAAATGATGACTTTGACCTTCACTCATTTGGAAATATACATAAAACTATCAATGGGGGTATATTTAACGTTGAAGAATTTCATGAGCAAAGGAATGGAGGGGACCCCTAAGCTGTGTTTCTTGAAGAAAACAAGGAGGCCTACCAATACACCCCAGAAATTTGGAGAAAGTTGAACAAAGCAGACATTGAAGTGCTGCAAGACACCCTTTATAAAAGGGTGAAGGGGACAGCGAAGACCATTCTCAAACGTTGCAACAAAGAAGCAGACCTTCTTATAAACTTGAGAGATATAAGGGGTGTATGCGTCTGGGCACCAGTATTGGAGACCTGAAGAAAAACCGAAACGAGCAGCTAGGACCCTCATCTGAGGAGGAGTGACCTCACTAGCACCTACAAGCTCTGAAGCCTTGTAGGCAACTCTGATGCCCTCAGCATTACTTGAGACTCCTACGCCACTCACCTTAATTTTGCCTTTATCGGGGTTCTTGGGCATGGAGGAAGATGATGAGGGGGGTTCCTCGGCCTCTTCTTTGGCCTCGGTGGAATCGACCCCAGGAAAGTTATCAATCTCATCACCCACATCGCCTAAGTCAATATCCTCATCGGTAGACCTGTCTCCCATGAGGGAAACAGAAGAAGGTGTGGCTCCAGAAGAAGCGAGCATGGTTGGCAAGAAAAAGGGAGTCTAAAAGTACGATAAAGAGGAGGAATATTTGCAGAACACTCCCTAAGAGTCTGGGGGGCAACACAGCAACTGCCAATAAGGAAAACCCTAGAAGTAGAATAAGGGTCTAAGAAAAGGGGAATACGAGATAGAGATCGACCTCGGTTTCTAAAGTAACAGAATCGAAAAGTCCAAAAAATGCAATAAACACCTCAAATTTGAGGGATCCAGAACAAGTAATTGGGAAAGAGATGAAAAACATACCTAAGCCAGTACGAACGATGGACTAAAGCTCGAAGACAAAGTCAAAAAGTGAGTCTCGCTAAGCCTTGAGGCCTAATTAGGGGAATCGTCTCTCTATGAAACCCTAAGAACAACAACAAATTAGGGAAGAAGAAATTGCAAGAGAGTAAAGGGGAAAGACCAGAGAGAATTCGAAGAGTGAGGAGGTAGCCATTAATCCAAGTGAATTTAAAGCTAACGGTGCAAAGGGATTCGAAGTGGGCAACGTGTGCGAGAAACAAGGAGAGAAATGATTATTGGTAACCGTCAGAAACTTGTCCGCACTTGCATCGAGGTCGCTGAATTGGGGCCCACTCTATTTCAGTTTAAGTTCTGATCAAGCTAGCTTGGACCAAGGGCTGGGGGAACTGATGATACCTCAAATAAATTACAAGTACGAGCTCGGTTAAACCCTTGCTCAAGCTAGCTTGGACCAAGGGCTGGGGGGGCAACTGACGATACCTCAAATAAATTACAAGTACGAGCTTGGTTAAAGAGGTCAGGAAGGGAGGTCAGGTAAGATCTCCAGATCTCAGAGGTCCAGACCTCGAGATCCCCAAGGGCCAGGAAAGGAAGGCACAAGGAAAGGCCAACTAGATAATAGAAGGCATCCCCGAAACAAACAGCAAGGCTACAGTCAAGGCATAAGGCTCTCAACCAACCAAGATCCTCTCCTAAGATCAAGCAGAATTCCTCGGATAAATGGGAAGGATCTCGATGTAGATCCCGCAGAACTAGGGACAGTCCTATAAATACTATGTGATGCCCCCAAGAGAAAAAAAAAAAAGAGAACGCTAGTGATACACACTCTATTCTGTAAACCTTTTCGATTATCAATAAAGAGAAAAGGAGAAAAAACCTCCATTGAAAAATGAATTAGTCGAACTTTCGATCTGGTGAACCACTATATTTTCATTGTGTCAATCCCCCAATCTCCAATCAATACCAATCATTATTCTCTCGAGCCTGGTAGCTCAGATCCTAATAGCCACATACTACTCATCTCATCTGTTCATTATCAGAAAATTGCACTCCGTTGATTTACACCATCGGTAATTATGGCCAAGTTGTACATTCAAATTATATTACCAAACACAAAAAGCATAGCAAGAATAAAGAAGACTAGACGAACCAAAAGTGTCAAGAATGGGGTCCATATAGCACCTGAAATCACATCCGAATAAGTTCACTAATGCTAGAAATCCGACCTAAAACATGATATTTCCAATGGGCAGAAACTTATTAATTAAACACCCTCACCCATAATCCGGCCATTCCAAAAATTAACCATCAAAGCAATTCAATATAAAAATTACAATCCGACCACATAATTGAAAATCAAAAATAAAATTGTTACACATTACAAACCCTAAACCTAGATGTTAATAGGTTCATCTGTCTAAAATGGGACTATTTGAAGCTAGCTTAAATAAACAATCAGTTTAGGATTTTGAAGTAAAATAAGTCAGGTCCATTTGGACCTTGGCTTTTTTACCAACTTGTGTAACAGATTTTTGGACCCAAAAAGATTTAAGCTGATTCAAGAAGTTAATTTTATGAGTTTTTCTTTCGACTTTTTAGAATTTTGTCACAAATCTCACGTAACTTTTTAATTTATTATATTCATAAAATATTACTAATTACGTAAAAAAAAATTGAAATTCATATGATGAGAACTTTCATGCATAATCTATACATAAATGTAATTATTTTTTTATTTTGACATAAAAAAGCCACCAAAAAAAAATGCTAGAAAATCACTCCAAATGGACTTTTTCAATTTTTTCAACTTTTTAAAGAATACTTCAAAGAATTTTGAGCGACTTTTTTAACACTCAAACTTTTTTTAGAAGTTTTTTAAACCGCAAACTTTCGCCTAAAAAAGTCAACTCCAAATAGGCATAATTTTTGAATTCTCCATGGTTTTAGGAAAAAAAATGAGAAGAACTTTGAAATCCACCTGATTTGAGGTTTTACCTTACAAAGGCGAAGCGAGTCCGCNGTTGTGTTTCTTGAAGAAAACAAGGAGGCCTACCAATACACCCCAGAAATTTGGAGAAAGTTGAACAAAGCAAACATTGAAGTGCTGCAGGACACCCTTTATAAAAGGGTGAAGGGGACAGCGAAGACCATTCTCAAACGCTACAACAAAGAAGCAGACCTTCTTATGAACTTGAGAGATATAAGGGGGTGTACGCGTCTGGGCACCAGTATTGGACACCTGAAGAAAAACCGAAACGAGCAGCTAGGACCCCCATCTGAGGAGGAGTGACCTCACTAGCACCTACAAGCTCTGAAGCCTTGTAGGCAACTCTGATGCCCTCAGCATTACTTGAGACTCCTACGCCACTCACCTTAATTTTGCCTTTATCGGGGTTCTTGGGCATGGAGGAAGATGATGAGGGGGGTTCCTCGGCCTCTTCTTTGGCCTCGGTGGAATCGACCCCAGGAAAGTTATCAATCTCATCACCCACATCGCCTAAGTCAATATCCTCATCGGTAGACCTGTCTCCCATGAGGGAAACAGAAGAAGGTGTGGCTCCAGAAGAAGCGAGCATGGTTGGCAAGAAAAAGGGAGTCTAAAAGTACGATAAAGAGGAGGAATATTTGCAGAACACTCCCTAAGAGTCTGGGGGGCAACACAGCAACTGCCAATAAGGAAAACCCTAGAAGTAGAATAAGGGTCTAAGAAAAGGGGAATACGAGATAGAGATCGACCTCGGTTTCTAAAGTAACAGAATCGAAAAGTCCAAAAAATGCAATAAACACCTCAAATTTGAGGGATCCAGAACAAGTAATTGGGAAAGAGATGAAAAACATACCTAAGCCAGTACGAACGATGGACTAAAGCTCGAAGACAAAGTCAAAAAGTGAGTCTCGCTAAGCCTTGAGGCCTAATTAGGGGAATCGTCTCTCTATGAAACCCTAAGAACAACAACAAATTAGGGAAGAAGAAATTGCAAGAGAGTAAAGGGGAAAGACCAGAGAGAATTCGAAGAGTGAGGAGGTAGCCATTAATCCAAGTGAATTTAAAGCTAACGGTGCAAAGGGATTCGAAGTGGGCAACGTGTGCGAGAAACAAGGAGAGAAATGATTATTGGTAACCGTCAGAAACTTGTCCGCACTTGCATCGAGGTCGCTGAATTGGGGCCCACTCTATTTCAGTTTAAGTTCTGATCAAGCTAGCTTGGACCAAGGGCTGGGGGAACTGATGATACCTCAAATAAATTACAAGTACGAGCTCGGTTAAACCCTTGCTCAAGCTAGCTTGGACCAAGGGCTGGGGGGGCAACTGACGATACCTCAAATAAATTACAAGTACGAGCTTGGTTAAAGAGGTCAGGAAGGGAGGTCAGGTAAGATCTCCAGATCTCAGAGGTCCAGACCTCGAGATCCCCAAGGGCCAGGAAAGGAAGGCACAAGGAAAGGCCAACTAGATAATAGAAGGCATCCCCGAAACAAACAGCAAGGCTACAGTCAAGGCATAAGGCTCTCAACCAACCAAGATCCTCTCCTAAGATCAAGGAGAATTCCTCGGATAAATGGGAAGGATCTCGATGTAGATCCCGCAGAACTAGGGACAGTCCTATAAATACTATGTGATGCCCCCAAGAGAAAAAAAAAAAAGAGAACGCTAGTGATACACACTCTATTCTGTAAACCTTTTCGATTATCAATAAAGAGAAAAGGAGAAAAAACCTCCATTGAAAAATGAATTAGTCGAACTTTCGATCTGGTGAACCACTATATTTTCATTGTGTCAATCCCCCAATCTCCAATCAATACCAATCATTATTCTCTCGAGCCTGGTAGCTCAGATCCTAATAGCCACATACTACTCATCTCATCTGTTCATTATCAGAAAATTGCACTCCGTTGATTTACACCATCGGTAATTATGGCCAAGTTGTACATTCAAATTATATTACCAAACACAAAAAGCATAGCAAGAATAAAGAAGACTAGACGAACCAAAAGTGTCAAGAATGGGGTCCATATAGCACCTGAAATCACATCCGAATAAGTTCACTAATGCTAGAAATCCGACCTAAAACATGATATTTCCAATGGGCAGAAACTTATTAATTAAACACCCTCACCCATAATCCGGCCATTCCAAAAATTAACCATCAAAGCAATTCAATATAAAAATTACAATCCGACCACATAATTGAAAATCAAAAATAAAATTGTTACACATTACAAACCCTAAACCTAGATGTTAATAGGTTCATCTGTCTAAAATGGGACTATTTGAAGCTAGCTTAAATAAACAATCAGTTTAGGATTTTGAAGTAAAATAAGTCAGGTCCATTTGGACCTTGGCTTTTTTACCAACTTGTGTAACAGATTTTTGGACCCAAAAAGATTTAAGCTGATTCAAGAAGTTAATTTTATGAGTTTTTCTTTCGACTTTTTAGAATTTTGTCACAAATCTCACGTAACTTTTTAATTTATTATATTCATAAAATATTACTAATTACGTAAAAAAAAATTGAAATTCATATGATGAGAACTTTCATGCATAATCTATACATAAATGTAATTATTTTTTTATTTTGACATAAAAAAGCCACCAAAAAAAAATGCTAGAAAATCACTCCAAATGGACTTTTTCAATTTTTTCAACTTTTTAAAGAATACTTCAAAGAATTTTGAGCGACTTTTTTAACACTCAAACTTTTTTTAGAAGTTTTTTAAACCGCAAACTTTCGCCTAAAAAAGTCAACTCCAAATAGGCATAATTTTTGAATTCTCCATGGTTTTAGGAAAAAAAATGAGAAGAACTTTGAAATCCACCTGATTTGAGGTTTTACCTTACAAAGGCGAAGCGAGTCCGCTAATGAGCTTATCCCAATCTTCTCCGGGGTTCATATTGTTGTAAATTTGATTCAATTCATACACAATCTATTTATTATTGGGTTTCTGTTGTATTACACGTCCCGTTATTATTATCAGTTTCAGACTACCCCACTAATTGACATTTGTAGCCCCAGAGACTTAGTTCAAAAACATAATCAAACCTTTGCTTTTGAGACAGTGTGAAACCAATTCAAATAATTTGATGGGATACGTGAGAACTTTAATAGTACAAGTGGATAGAGTGAGATGGTGGTCAAAATTAAGGGGTTTAAAGTGCAATTTTATCAAAAGTATCGTTTCCATATTTTTCTTTAGTTTCATTTTTGACAATTGTTAGTTGTATTTTTCACATGAAATCTCTTCTTTTTTTTTGTGTGTGTAGATTTGATGCTCAAAACTTCTTGAAGAAGCTCAGAGGGAAAAGCANGGCATGGGGGAAGATGATGAGGGGGGTTCCTCGGTCTCTTCTTTGGCCTCGATGGAATCGACCCCAGGAAATTTATTAATCTCATCGCCCACATCGCCTAAGTCAATATCCTCATCGGTAGACCTGTCTCCCATGAGGGAAACAGAAGAAGGTGTGGCTCCAGAAGAAGCAAGCATGGTTGGCAAGAAAAAGGGAGTCTAAAAGTACGATAAAGAGGAGGAATATTTGCAGAACACTCCCTAAGAGTCTGGGGGGCAACACAGCAACTGCCAATAAGGAAAACCCTAGAAGTAGAATAAGGGTCTAAGAAAGGGGAATACGAGATAGAGATCGACCTCAGTTTCTAAAGTAACAGAATCGAAAAGTCCAAAAATGCAATAAACACCTCAAATTTGAGGGATCCAGAACAAGTAATTGGGAAAGAGATGAAAAACATACCTAAGCCAGTACGAACGATGGACTAAACCTCGAAGACAAAGTCAAAAAGCGAGTCTTGCTAAGCCTTGTGGCCTAATTAGGGGAATCGTCTCTCTATGAAACCCTAAGAACAACAAAATTAGGGAAGAAGAAATTGCAAGAGAGTAAAGGGAAAAGACCAGAGAGAATTCGAAGAGTGAGGAGGTAACCATTAATCCAAGTGAATTTAAAGCTAACGGTGCAAAGGGATTCGAAGTGGGCAACATGCGCGAGAAACAAGGAGAGAAATGATTATTAGTAACCGTCAGAAACTTGTCCGCACGTGCATCAAGGTCGCTGAATTGGGGCCCACTCTATTTCAGTTTAAGTTCTGATCAAGCTAGCTTGGACCAAGGGCTAGGGGAACTGATGATACCTAAAATAAATTACAAGTACGAGCTCGGTTAAACCCTTGCTCAAGCTAGCTTGAACCAAGGGCTGGGGGGCAACTGATGATACCTCAAATAAATTACAAGTACGAGCTTGGTTAAAGAGGTCAGGAAGGGAGGTCAAGTAAGATCTCCAGATCTCAGAGGTCCAGACCTCGAGATCCCCAAGGGCCAGCAAAGGAAGGCACAAGGAAAGGCCAACTAGATAATAGAAGGCATCCCCGAAACAAACAGCCAGGCTACAGTCAAGGCATAAGGCTCTCAACCAACCAAGATCCTCTCCTAAGATCAAGGAGAATTCCTCGGATAAATGGTAAGGATCTCGATGCAGATCCCGCAGAACTAGGGACAGCCCTATAAATACTATGTGATGCCCCCAAAAGAAAAAAAAAAAAGAGAATGCTAGTGATACACACTCTATTCTGTAAACCTTTTCGATTATCAATAAAGAGAAAAGGAGAAAAAACCTCCATTGAAAAATGGATTAGCCGAACTTTCGATCTGGTGAACCACTATATTTTCATTGTGTCAATCCCCCAATCTCCAATCAATACCAGTCATTATTCTCTCGAGCCTTGTAGCTCAGATCCTAATAGCCACATACTGCTCATCTCATCTGTTCATTATCAGAAAGTTGCACTACGTTGATTTACACCATCGGTAATGATGGCCAAGTTGTACATTCAAATTATATTACCAAACACAAAAAGCATAGCAAGAATAAAGAAGACTAGACGAACCAAAAGTGTCAAGAATGGGGTCCATATAGCACCTGAAATTACATCCGAATAAGTTCACTAATGCTAGAAATCCGACCTAAAACATGATATTTCCAATGGGCAGAAACTTATTAATTAAACACCCTCACCCATAATCCGGCCATTCCAAAAATTAACCATCAAAGCAATTCAATATAAAAATTACAATCCGACCACATAATTTAAAATCAAAAATAAAATTGTTACACATTACAAACCCTAAACCTAGATGTTAATAGGTTCATCTGTCTAAAATGGGACTGTTTCAAGCTAGCTTAAATAACAATCAGTTTATGGTTTTGAAGTAAAATAAGTCAGGTCCATTTGGACCTTGGCTTTTTTACCAACTTATGTAACAGTTTTTTGGACCCAAAAAGATTTAAACTGATTCAAGAAGTTAATTTTATGAGTTTTTCTTTCGACTTTTTAGAGTTTTGTCACAAATCTCACATAACTTTTTAATTTATTATATTCATAAAATATTACTAGTTACGTAAAAAAAAATTGAAATTCATATGATGAGAACTTTCATGCATAATCTATACATAAATGTAATTATTTTTTTATTTTGACATAAAAAAGCCACAAAAAAATGCTAGAAAATCACTCCAAATAGACTTTTTCAATTTTTTCAACTTTTTAAATAATACTTCAAAGAATTTTGAGTGACTTTTTTAACACTCAAACTTTTTTTAGAAGTTTTTTAAACCGCAAACTTTCGCCTAAAAAAGTCAACTCCAAATAGGCATAATTTTTGAATTCTCCATGGTTTTAGGAAAAAAAATGAGAAGAACTTTGAAATCCACCTGATTTGAGGTTTTACCTTACAAAGGCGAAGCGAGTCCGCTAATGAGCTTATCCCAATCTTCTCCGGGGTTCATATTGTTATAAATTTGATTCAATTCATACACAATCTATTTATTATTGGGTTTCTACTGTATTACACGTCTCGTTATTATTATCAATTTCAGACTACCCCACTAATTGACATTCGTAGCCCCAGAGACTTGGTTCAAAAACATAATCAAACCTTTGCTTTTGAGACAGTGTGAAACCAATTCAAATAATTTGATGGGATACGTGAGAACTTTAATAGTACAAGTGGATAGAGTGAGATGGTGGTCAAAATTAAGGGGTTTAAAGTGCAATTTTATCAAAAGTATCGTTTCCATATTTTTCTTTAGTTTCATTTTTGACAATTGTTAGTTGTATTTTTCACATGAAATCTCTTCTTTTTTTTTGTGTGCGTAGATTTGATGCTCAAAACTTCTTGAAGAAGCTCAGAGGGAAAAGCATAATGCTTATAGGAGATTCCCTCACTCGAAACCAGTGGCATTCACTGGTGTGCATCATTTATACAGCAATTCCTAACATCAAATACAAGAAAACAATACAACGCGATGTCTCCACATTCGAATTCCCGGTGCGCCTCAAACTCATTTCAAAAACTTTTATTTCTTTCTTCACTTTTAGCTTTTTCTGCGGATAAGACAAAGTTGAGCAATTTCGAGTATAGTTAACAATAAATCGTGTCAAAATTTAATCAATACTGGTCCGAAATTTGATAAGTCTGATAGTTAGGTCGGCTGAACTCGAACTCAATATGGTTCAAAAGATGGCTTGAATTTGCCCCCAAACCCATTAAATATCTGTTAAAATCCGCCCGCCCATCCATCNACCTCGAAGACAAAGTCAAAAAGCGAGTCTTGCTAAGCCTTGTGGCCTAATTAGGGGAATCGTCTCTCTATGAAACCCTAAGAACAACAAAATTAGGGAAGAAGAAATTGCAAGAGAGTAAAGGGAAAAGACCAGAGAGAATTCGAAGAGTGAGGAGGTAACCATTAATCCAAGTGAATTTAAAGCTAACGGTGCAAAGGGATTCGAAGTGGGCAACATGCGCGAGAAACAAGGAGAGAAATGATTATTAGTAACCGTCAGAAACTTGTCCGCACGTGCATCAAGGTCGCTGAATTGGGGCCCACTCTATTTCAGTTTAAGTTCTGATCAAGCTAGCTTGGACCAAGGGCTAGGGGAACTGATGATACCTAAAATAAATTACAAGTACGAGCTCGGTTAAACCCTTGCTCAAGCTAGCTTGAACCAAGGGCTGGGGGGCAACTGATGATACCTCAAATAAATTACAAGTACGAGCTTGGTTAAAGAGGTCAGGAAGGGAGGTCAAGTAAGATCTCCAGATCTCAGAGGTCCAGACCTCGAGATCCCCAAGGGCCAGCAAAGGAAGGCACAAGGAAAGGCCAACTAGATAATAGAAGGCATCCCCGAAACAAACAGCCAGGCTACAGTCAAGGCATAAGGCTCTCAACCAACCAAGATCCTCTCCTAAGATCAAGGAGAATTCCTCGGATAAATGGTAAGGATCTCGATGCAGATCCCGCAGAACTAGGGACAGCCCTATAAATACTATGTGATGCCCCCAAAAGAAAAAAAAAAAAGAGAATGCTAGTGATACACACTCTATTCTGTAAACCTTTTCGATTATCAATAAAGAGAAAAGGAGAAAAAACCTCCATTGAAAAATGGATTAGCCGAACTTTCGATCTGGTGAACCACTATATTTTCATTGTGTCAATCCCCCAATCTCCAATCAATACCAGTCATTATTCTCTCGAGCCTTGTAGCTCAGATCCTAATAGCCACATACTGCTCATCTCATCTGTTCATTATCAGAAAGTTGCACTACGTTGATTTACACCATCGGTAATGATGGCCAAGTTGTACATTCAAATTATATTACCAAACACAAAAAGCATAGCAAGAATAAAGAAGACTAGACGAACCAAAAGTGTCAAGAATGGGGTCCATATAGCACCTGAAATTACATCCGAATAAGTTCACTAATGCTAGAAATCCGACCTAAAACATGATATTTCCAATGGGCAGAAACTTATTAATTAAACACCCTCACCCATAATCCGGCCATTCCAAAAATTAACCATCAAAGCAATTCAATATAAAAATTACAATCCGACCACATAATTTAAAATCAAAAATAAAATTGTTACACATTACAAACCCTAAACCTAGATGTTAATAGGTTCATCTGTCTAAAATGGGACTGTTTCAAGCTAGCTTAAATAACAATCAGTTTATGGTTTTGAAGTAAAATAAGTCAGGTCCATTTGGACCTTGGCTTTTTTACCAACTTATGTAACAGTTTTTTGGACCCAAAAAGATTTAAACTGATTCAAGAAGTTAATTTTATGAGTTTTTCTTTCGACTTTTTAGAGTTTTGTCACAAATCTCACATAACTTTTTAATTTATTATATTCATAAAATATTACTAGTTACGTAAAAAAAAATTGAAATTCATATGATGANTCCACCCACTTTGTTTGGAAAAAAAATGACCATTGAAAGTTGGATGACATATTCCTTTAAAAAAAAATTATTTANTTCACCCTCTTTGTTTGGAAAAAAAAATGACCATTGAAAGTTGGATGACATATTCCTTTAAAAAAAAATTATTTACTTAAATACAAAGCTGAATAATCTAGGATATTATTTATTATTCATTTATTCATTATTTACTTAAATACTAAATAATTCTTCTCAAATAAAATTATTCATTATTTATCATGTTGANTTTTAACTTAAATACTAAATAATTCTTCTCAAATAAAATTATTCATTATTTATCATGTTGACTCTATTTTTAATTCAAAAATGTAATTTTTTTTTAAATGAATATGCATATATTAAAAAAAAAAAAAAAAAAAAGACCCACCCACTAAGCCGATCTAATAAGTGGCAGATTGCGTTGTGGTAGCCTATCCCTATCAGAAGCCCAGTTCGGCCCGCCTAATAACTCAATCGAGTAAGAATTTAGGTCTACTCTAGTCAAGTCCAGTTCAAAAAAAACTTCACGAGCCCGGTCCATGAACACCCCTGTGTAGAAGTATAATGTTAAATGTGATAGTTATGTACTATTTAGGGGTTCACAAAGCAACATAGTGGTTTATTATTGAATTATGATACTACGCGGTATTCACAAAATTGTGGTATCACCCTAGAAACGACTATCCCCCCCCCCCCCTCTTCAACGACTNGGATTAGCCGAACTTTCGATCTGGTGAACCACTATATTTTCATTGTGTCAATCCCCCAATCTCCAATCAATACCAGTCATTATTCTCTCGAGCCTTGTAGCTCAGATCCTAATAGCCACATACTGCTCATCTCATCTGTTCATTATCAGAAAGTTGCACTACGTTGATTTACACCATCGGTAATGATGGCCAAGTTGTACATTCAAATTATATTACCAAACACAAAAAGCATAGCAAGAATAAAGAAGACTAGACGAACCAAAAGTGTCAAGAATGGGGTCCATATAGCACCTGAAATTACATCCGAATAAGTTCACTAATGCTAGAAATCCGACCTAAAACATGATATTTCCAATGGGCAGAAACTTATTAATTAAACACCCTCACCCATAATCCGGCCATTCCAAAAATTAACCATCAAAGCAATTCAATATAAAAATTACAATCCGACCACATAATTTAAAATCAAAAATAAAATTGTTACACATTACAAACCCTAAACCTAGATGTTAATAGGTTCATCTGTCTAAAATGGGACTGTTTCAAGCTAGCTTAAATAACAATCAGTTTATGGTTTTGAAGTAAAATAAGTCAGGTCCATTTGGACCTTGGCTTTTTTACCAACTTATGTAACAGTTTTTTGGACCCAAAAAGATTTAAACTGATTCAAGAAGTTAATTTTATGAGTTTTTCTTTCGACTTTTTAGAGTTTTGTCACAAATCTCACATAACTTTTTAATTTATTATATTCATAAAATATTACTAGTTACGTAAAAAAAAATTGAAATTCATATGATGAGAACTTTCATGCATAATCTATACATAAATGTAATTATTTTTTTATTTTGACATAAAAAAGCCACAAAAAAATGCTAGAAAATCACTCCAAATAGACTTTTTCAATTTTTTCAACTTTTTAAATAATACTTCAAAGAATTTTGAGTGACTTTTTTAACACTCAAACTTTTTTTAGAAGTTTTTTAAACCGCAAACTTTCGCCTAAAAAAGTCAACTCCAAATAGGCATAATTTTTGAATTCTCCATGGTTTTAGGAAAAAAAATGAGAAGAACTTTGAAATCCACCTGATTTGAGGTTTTACCTTACAAAGGCGAAGCGAGTCCGCTAATGAGCTTATCCCAATCTTCTCCGGGGTTCATATTGTTATAAATTTGATTCAATTCATACACAATCTATTTATTATTGGGTTTCTACTGTATTACACGTCTCGTTATTATTATCAATTTCAGACTACCCCACTAATTGACATTCGTAGCCCCAGAGACTTGGTTCAAAAACATAATCAAACCTTTGCTTTTGAGACAGTGTGAAACCAATTCAAATAATTTGATGGGATACGTGAGAACTTTAATAGTACAAGTGGATAGAGTGAGATGGTGGTCAAAATTAAGGGGTTTAAAGTGCAATTTTATCAAAAGTATCGTTTCCATATTTTTCTTTAGTTTCATTTTTGACAATTGTTAGTTGTATTTTTCACATGAAATCTCTTCTTTTTTTTTGTGTGTGTAGATTTGATGCTCAAAACTTCTTGAAGAAGCTCAGAGGGAAAAGCATAATGCTTATAGGAGATTCCCTCACTCGAAACCAGTGGCATTCACTGGTGTGCATCATTTATACAGCAATTCCTAACATCAAATACAAGAAAACAATACAACGCGATGTCTCCACATTCGAATTCCCGGTGCGCCTCAAACTCATTTCAAAAACTTTTATTTCTTTCTTCACTTTTAGCTTTTTCTGCGGATAAGACAAAGTTGGGCAATTTCGAGTATAGTTAACAATAAATCGTGTCAAAATTTAATCAATACTGGTCCGAAATTTGATAAGTCTGATAGTTAGGTCGGCTGAACTCGAACTCAATATGGTTCAAAAGATGGCTTGAATTTGCCCCCAAACCCATTAAATATCTGTTAAAATCCGCCCGCCCATCCATCCACCCACTTTGTTTGGAAAAAAAATGACCATTGAAAGTTGGATGACATATTCCTTTAAAAAAAAATTATTTACTTAAATACAAAGCTGAATAATCTAGGATATTATTTATTATTCATTTATTCATTTTTAACTTAAATACTAAATAATTCTTCTCAAATAAAATTATTCATTATTTATCATGTTGACTCTATTTTTAATTCAAAAATGTAATTTGTTTTTAAATGAATATGCATATATTAAAAAAAAAAAAAAAAAAAAAACCCACCCACTAAGCCGATCTAATAAGTGGCAGATTGCGTTGTGGTAGCCTATCCCTATCAGAAGCCCAGTTCGGCCCGCCTAATAACTCAATCGAGTAAGAATTTAGGTCTACTCTAGTCAAGTCCAGTTCAAAAAAAACTTCACGAGCCCGGTCCATGAACACCCCTGTGTAGAAGTATAATGTTAAATGTGATAGTTATGTACTATTTAGGGGTTCACAAAGCAACATAGTGGTTTATTATTGAATTATGATACTACGCGGTATTCACAAAATTGTGGTATCACCCTAGAAACGACTATCCCCCCCCCCCCCTCTTCAACGACTATTTTCATTTACTCATATTGCCTATGTATGTATCTATATTAATATACAGGACTTTGGAGTTAAAGTGATGCTCCAACAAAATCTGTTCTTGGTGGATATTGTAAAGGAAAATGTGGGTATAGTCTTAAAACTTGACTCCATTGAAGGTGGGAAGTCATGGAAACAGATTGACATGCTTATCTTCAACACATTTCAATGGTGGAATCGGCGAGCACCAAGACAACCGTTCTTTCGTTTGCTCGTTCAACTATTTATTTTCCTAAATTTTCTTCACTAAACAAATCTCCTAGTCAACGTGGATTGTTCTAAAATAGAAGAAATTTTGTGTTGTTGGCTTATAGATGGGATTATATTCAAGTTGGAGGGAGATTGTACAAGGATATGGATCGGATGGTTGCTTTTGAGAAGGCACTCACTACATGGGCTGGCTGGGTGGAGTCCACCATTGGTCCTAGAATAAATAGGGTTTTCTTTCAAGCAATCTCTCCAAGCCGTTACAAGTGTTTTCTTTCAATGAACTTATGCAGGACTCTCTTAGGAGTTGGGATTAGTTTTTTGGCAGAGAAAGTATGATGAGCCCTAATATTTGTACATTCTACGATAAATTAAAACAAAAAAAGGCCGTACTAAATACACAAAACTCACAATTATAACCAAGTCTGAGAGTTATTTGAGAGGGCAATTCTTGGACACCAATCTACATATCACTTGGACAGATTAACACTTGCAATTCGCAAACATGACGGCAACTAAGCGCATATAAAAAGATATGTACAAGAAGATTAAACGATGAAGTTAAAGGACACAATGCAGCTTTTGTCGAAATCTTTTGGAACCAACAGTTGGTGTTATGAAAAAACAACAGATACATAGCTACTTGTTAATTTGATCATTGTTTGTATGTTTTTTTAAGGAGGGTGGTCAGCTTCTAATGAAGTTTCTTAATGCTAATACTTTCTGTTTCACACATCAATCAGCCACGTTTCGTGTGTTTTCTTTGATTATTTATTTTTGTATAATCGTCAAAATCTTTATATACTTTAATTATCAGTGGCTCTGAATGGAATGAACCAAGAGCAAAGGCCTGTTTGGGGCAGAAGGAACCAATATTAAGCTCAACATATCATGGAATTGTACCACCAGCTGTAGCAATAGTGGAAAGAGTGTTGAGCAGAATTCGAAAGCCTGTCAAGTTGCCGAACATAACACATCTTTCGCAGCTACGTAAAGATGGACACCCTTCCATCTATGTCGTAAGCAGCCCAACCGGACTTGACTGCACCCATTGGTGTGTCACCGGAGTGCCTGATACTTGGAATCAAATACTTTACAATACTATTCTTTGAACGTTTTGCCAAACATGGTTCTTTACCTTTTTCTGGTCTGATCACTACTCTTTAACTTGCATTTTACAACTTAACAGACAATTTTTGATACAAAAATGAGACTGTTACTGTAACTGCTTTGAATTCCTTCATCTATTGGAACTATTATTTGTTTGCTGCTCCTTGGGCTGGTGTTACTATTTAGTTATATATGGGTGTGGCTACAATACCTGCTGTGAGAGTGAGACCTCGACCCAAGAAGGATGATATGAGGCGAGGCGAGGCGAGGCGAGGCTAAATTGTTAAGACCATCTAAATATGGTCGTACCTTAACCATCAAGACAAGATGATATGAAGAACACCATGGTCAGGCTGGGGCATTACAAGGTGGTATCCAAACGGGCTAACCTAGCTTTTACAAAATGGGCAATATCTTGATGGCAGGGCTGGGGATTTTGTGATACATTGCTATACAATTATGTATTTGCAAAGAAACCTACCTGATTCCTCTCTGGAAAGAAGAGGAAAGGGGGTGTAAATACAAGCAATAAAAAGCAACAGAAAAAGGGAATATAATCATTCAAAACTTATGCATTTACTTAATTACAGCTTGCAAGCAATTAACCCACCGTGGCACAATGTACTCTGATCCAAGATCAGTAAATCAGAGACTACATATAAACAATAATAAATTTAAACTATTTCTATATCCTTATATAATTAAATCACATCAAATCATCCATACATACAAAAACCAACAAGCTATTGGCTTAAATATATGCCATATAAACACTAACAGTACAATCTTAAGTGTAATCCTTGACATAAGTGAAGCAGCACAATGTCACACCCTATAGCTCCATGGACATAAGTATCCTCTGATCTTTTGACAAAGGAGATGAAGCAACTTCAACAATCTGCAAAGGTCAAACCAATAAGCTACGAGATATTTGTTCAGTCATGTTAGAAAACAAGACTAATTTTATTTCAGAACAGCAATCAATAAGCAATTTTAGCAATACGGGCATGATGTTATATGGATTACCTGGGTTAATGTGCAAATGGCAAATTCATGGCGAAAGGTATTTTCTAACATAAAATATCGTACCCGATGAACAATACCCCATCTAAGCACAACTGCACAAGTCGGGGGGTAAGAGAAGAAATATTCGTAGATATACTCTTGAGAACCAGCACCATTTGACAATGAATTAGGACACGTGCATCAAGTACTTAATAGAAGTCAAAATCAAAAAGCAAGCTACAAGAGATGTGGGAAGTTTAGATGAATGTAGCCAACACATCCACAGTAAATCAATTATGGAACACTAAAATTGTCTTAGGCCACCTACATAGCTACTTTCCTCAATTCAAGGAGGTGGGGGCAACAGAATGGATATAGACCTAATCTAACTTATTTGCAAAAAGTCAACACCCTCGTACTCAACCACATCCTCACATCATAATCCAAACAACCTGAAGAAACACAGGAGGGAAAGCTGCAAAAGACTGAAACCATGCAAAAAGCACAAGAGGTTTATGCGGTTGGGCTCAAAGCTTGCATCCACATATGAAGACAATTAATAAATTTCCCAGTGAAAGGCTACCAGATGGCCACACTCCAAATTCTCAAAGCTAACCTCAGCAATAGAAACTAGAATATCAGAAACCAACTAGTTCCAGAAGACATTCCTCAAAGGCCACCAAGAGGGAACAAAAGGATGAGAACAAATCTAGAAGTTCCTTGGTAGTAAAAAGCTCCAAGGGCAAAATCATTCTGAGTACTGCTCACACAACTAAAAGCATACATATCGTCAGGCTTGAACATGCACACGGAGCTAAATAATAGAAATATGATACTTAAACATTAGGTAATGGATCAGGTGCCAACCTTAAACCCAGTTTTTTTGTACAGTTCCTGGGCAGGTTCATTGTCTGCATTTACATGAACAAATAGTTGCTTCATACCTGTTGGCACACTCAAAAACAAAAGCAGAAATAACTTTCAAAATGATGATAACCATACAGTAAATCAATGCACAAGCCTTCAATAAAAATCAGGGAAAAAATGTATGCCAATACAGAAGTCCAGGACATTAAATTATTTATAGTCTCATAGTTCACACATAGTACCTGCTAAGGTAGCAACATCAGTAGCCAAATATAGCATGTTTGAAGCAATCCCCTGGCGTCGAGCAAATTTTGAAACACAAACATTGGCAATGTAAGCATACTTGTGTGCATCGAAGGGTTCTTGACTGGCCAAGACAGCGGACAGTCTTTTTTCCTCCTGGAGACAATAAAAATAAAGAGCAAACATGATGAGGACAACTCCTTTGTATGTAGGCACCCATTGCAATTTCCACCAAGGAATGGAGTGAACCAGTGCAGGGGGGAGTCCAAGATAAGCATGTGAGGCTGCCTACTAAACAGCCTTGCTTTTAAAAAATAAAATAGAAAGGAGAAAGAAATATCAGAAAAGCAGAAGGCTCTCCTAACAGGAAAGAATGTAAAATAAAGAAAATGAAAAAAAGATAAGCACACAGAACCATAGGACATCCACTATGCCCCATGAGATGTAAAAATAGACACAATTGAGAGAGGTAAATCACCGCATCTCAGCAATGCAAAGCTATTCTAAACTTTGCTAGACATGAGCCAAAAAGACAGTCAAAATAAGATCAGGTGTGTACCCCTGGATATAATTCCCCCTGCAAAAATTGCCTGATGCTTAGGTCCAGAGTTCCCACAACACTTTTCAGGACAGTTCTCCTAGCATTTTTCTCTTCCTTTTTTACCTGAAATGTAGGACAAGGAATTGCAACCAAAAACTCTCAAACCCAACAAGAGCACAATACCTGTAAATAGAAAATATAGTTCACATTTTTAAAAGGGATCTTATATGTCAAAAGATGAGGCAAGCATTGCATTGGAGATTCCTTCTGTTTCTTTTTTTCCCTGGAAAGGATTCCTGCAGTTTCATATTAAGGAACATGTAAACCAACACTTTCGGAAACACATTTGGTTTCAAAACCACAACATGGACATCCAATAGGTCTGGCTCATTTTTTTCATTAGATAAAATAGGTCTGCTCATATAATTAAAACTTATAAAATTTCTACAAAAACTTTTGGAACATTGTTTTGTTAGATATGGAGAATTTAAAATAAAACAAAAAAGTGAAACCCTAATAGAATTGACAGATCCAAACTTCATCAAAAACTCATGAATAGATGCTATAGCATACAGCTAAAAGTTAATTTGTTAAAAGGGTATCATTTAAGTTACCACTCAAAGTGGAAGTCAGTGATTACTTCAAATGTTTTGTCCTTAATTGTCCACAATTTGCAGCACAACAAAAGCACAATCACTGTCAACATGCATCCCAATAAATGACAATTGGTTATAAATGTTTTTTGGCTTTGGGGGTAAGGGGGGCAAGCACATCATTTAAAACATTTGTTCCTAATGTGATTTGGAAGTCTCACAGATAAGCTTCAGTAATTGTATCACGCTGTCAGCATACCATGCAAATGGGTTATCAACTCCAATTTATAACTGTAAATATGTTAACCTTTCTTGTCCAACCAAAAATTTTTCCCACAATAAACTCAAAAGCTATACAAGTAATATTTTGACACTGGGAAGAGAAAAGTAAATTTGAAGCTGTGATGAAATTTTGGAATCCTTACAAGATAATAACAGCTACCAAAAAAGTTTGGACCCCACATACCCTCTCATGATGAGAGATAAACAGAAAAATAATCCCTGCAGATTTTTCTTACATATTGCCTTTCACCATGACTGAATATAGGGGCAACCTCCCTGGACTACTACATAAAATAACTGATCACCACATCAAGAGGTAAACCACCCAGCAGGGTACAACCCTGCAGCACCATTCAGACCCTCGACAAAAGCATTAAATTCAAATCAGGTGCTTGTGCTAAAAGCTTATCTTATCTCTGGCATGCTTTATCTTGGAGATTCCTAAACCAATCCTTTCATAAGACCTATGAGTTTATTACAAGTTCAACCCAAAACATGCAGTCAAACAGCTATTAAGTTTCGTTTGGAAAAAGAAAAACTTGATATCGAAAAAGGGTACCCACTTTTCAATTCAATTCCATGTCTTTAACCGTCAGCTAGAATTGTTTGCACGAAATCCAAATGCATTTAGATTTAAAAAGAAGTAAAGCATGAGTAATCTGAGACATCAGGTATTCAGTACAAGTTATACGCCAATGCTCAACAGTCCATTTTGATAGAAGAATGATAAGAAACCACCCTTCACTGGAATGAACAGTATCAAAAAATTGTTACTATGCTAGCTGGTATAGGCATGATGTATCATTTATCTCCTCTATCAAAAATTATGTATATCCAAGTGGAAAACATGAAAAGATGACCATGATGATAAAAGAGTAATCAGAAGACCAATGCCTCCTCCATCTCCGTTAAAGGTGTAGAACAGCAGTCTAGTTACCTTCTGATTATTAAACATAATAAACTACTAGCAATCGGAAACTACCAACAGTCAAGGACACCAAACCATGTAGTCTGTTTCCAATTAATCAGAGCATCACAACTGCAGTTTCCACTGCTTAAAAGAATTGATATCATATAGAAGATTTAAACCTAAAATGTCTTCTATATGCTGATTACATAATAGTGTGGAGCTTAAAATTTCAATGTTCCTATTTGATCCAAAATTAGGTATTTTACAAACAACACAGCTGACATTCTGCCAAAATAGCTACTTTCATGCTACAAGCAAGTCAAGGAAAGATTTGCATTATCCTCACAGGAAAGGCTATTAGTGTCAAAATAACTGTTTGATTTCGAACATAAACACATCAAACAGCTCAAATCTCATTCATCATTAATTATGTTGCAATTATAACAAAAGAGACCTTGGTATGTGAAAACAAATACCACCTTTAAAGAGAGGTTCAAAATAGAAGCGAAGAATTACATCACACAACCAATTACCAATAATCTAACCCACTATATTTTCCAATTAAAAGCAATTTCAGAGTATGAGCCCCTCCACCCCCACCCCCCTAAAAAAAAAAAGAAAGGTAATCATGAATAGTTGACATACTGAAACAAAACAGAAGCACTTCAAGGAATTTCCATCCTGCCCAAGACATCGTCGCTTCAAAGCGTAGAATTCCTGCATACTGAAGGGTTATGCCACAAAGTAACGCATAAAGCCTATAGGAACGATGCAGAGTAAAGAAAAAGGAAGAAGAAAAGTTCTGAATGATATTTCACATTGTTACAAAATTTACAAATATGATTCCCAATATATCCCTGCTTCCTAGCCCATCAAAGATGGCATATTACAGAGAAAATCTTGAACATACACATGTTCAATTATACAAGGCCATCAATAAAACTGTTTTTTCTCCTCCCTTCTATACATTTATAATTCATTTTTCACATAAAATACATTTGAGATTCTTACACTTCAATTTTCACTAAATTCATTTCAAAACCTCTCACAATAAATGTATTTGTTTTGCACCTTACCTGTTCAGCATACTTTCTTTTATAACTATCTGCATGCCTGAAAATTGATAAAATTGTCATAGTTAATAGTTAATACTGAAAAAAATGAAACTTCGCAAATATAAAGCATAGAGAATTTGGTATAACTTGTGTCTGTGCATGTCCATTTGTGAGAGAGAGAAAGGGAGAGGGAGGCATGAGAGTTGGGGCCCAGGTGAACCTTTCAAGAAACATCAGAAGTATATATGCATGTAAGCATGGAACTGACCGCATATATGATAAGGATTCCCAGTGAGCTTCTGCTCGCAGCCATGCTGCTGTCTGCCATGCAAAGTGAGACATGGAAACAAGAAGTACACTGAAGTACTTTTAGAAAAATAAACAGAAGAAGAAGCTATGTATCTCAAACAGAAAGTACGAAAGAAAGAGCAAAACCAACCCAATATTCTTCATCCAGCACAGCTTCACGAGCAACAAAACGACCAAAGTTTCGCTTTTGTAATCCACAATAGTCCTGATCGCTGGGCTGTAGCCGGTTGAAAGAGAATTCAGATGGTTTTAAGTTATCACTCTTACGAACTGCTGCGTGTTGGATATTTTGATCATTATTGCAATGGACTTCAAAAGTTTTCCATCTACTATATGAAACAGGAAACATCTCCCTGGAAGGATTCGAAGCCCAATGGAGGGGAAACAAGAAAAAAAGGAGTGTGAGATGACAGAATAATAAGAAAAAATGCAAATAACCATAATCCTATCAACCATGGCTATTCAAATCCCAATTCCTAATTCATAAGATGTTAATGGATTGGAGTCTGGATCTTATAGGATTGTAGGATTCCAATCCGAATTGCAATTTTACCCATCCAAGTTGTTGGGTTTGTTTGTTGGGCGCATTTAGTTATTAACCTAACCTAATTTTTATTTACTTTTTTAATTCTTAAAGACTAAATCCAACTGAGATTTTCTCGTACAATTGTCAACCTATTGGAGAATTTTGGCAAATGAGAATATTTACAAAAAGTTTCCCTTGTTACAGTAAGCTTTCTTCATTTGTTCGTCTCTCATTGAAATATTGAAACAACGGTTAGGTTTGATCTCTTCTCTGGCTGAGTGGCTATAGCTAGATAGTCTTCTATTGTCATTCTCTTCTAGTTTTTCTTTTATGTGGAGTAATCGAAGTTATTTATTCAATTGGGTCTCAACTTTCCAGTCTCTCCCCAATATCCATATCTCTCTTAAATTTAAAATCAAAATACTTCAATTCTCATATTACTCTTCGCAAAATCGCACAAGATTATTAGCCCAAGTTTAATTTTCAACCGTCTTCAATACTTAGAGTGTAGTTTCTCAAACTTTAATCCTATCTATAAGTTTTATATATGTCATAACTTTTCTATTTACATATATAGTAGGCTTGTTTAATTCTTGTTTTTCAGAATCCTGTATTGCTATATACATTTTCCGCCACATTTTCTCAGTTCGTAAGATCTTTCAATTTACAATCGATCCTACGATCCTAATCCTTTGAACTCCAACATCAAGCCAACGTAAGATCCTTATTTTAAAAACCTTGCTATCAACCATATAATTGCAAAACTATTTAATTTTACCTAACTCACCTCCATTGTTCAATAATAATCCATCTTGATAACAATAATGACAAAATCAAACAAGGTTTTCACACACTTCATCCATCTTTTAGCATTAATGATTCAAACATCAATTTATTCAAGTGGTCTAACTTTCATTACATAATCTAACCAAACTAGGACAAAAGTCACTCATTTCTTTGACCCACATTAGTTTCTAAAATTGTTGTAACAAACTAAAAGGAAAATATTAGAAAGCAAACGAAAATAAGCAATTTCTAGTCTTCATCTATATGGGGTTTTACCCATTTTTGATTCTATCCGTTTTACAACTTTCTTTTGTCAAATCTCAGGGCATGGTCTAATCATGAGGGTCATCTTTCATCAAGGGGTCATATCTCAAGTTTTTATGAATTCCTTCTTTGTTAATAGTATAGAGGTCATCATCGTAACTATGTTGACCTGGTAACACACAAAAAGTGAAGTGCTGAAAACAGCATAGGAGCCTTCAGAAAAACAACTACTTACCCAGAGAAGGAAAAAGACAAAACAAAGATTTCTACAATCCCTGCACCCTTGATTACGGATATGGATAACAACTCCAATTTTGGTATGTGTTAAACCAAGAGTAATGCTATATTGCCCAAATTGTATCCCAAAAAACTCATCCCAAATGTGTTGGCACCTTCACACACCACACACTTTATGATAAAACTGATTTAAATGTGTGGTGTGTGAAGGTGAAGGTGCCAACTCATTTGGGATGAGTTTTTTGGGATACAATTTGGGCAGCATAGCATTACTGTTAAACCAATGGGGTAGAGAGAGTTCCACTGGGCACAAGCCTAACATTTGCAGTATGAGAAATAATTAGAACCCAGAACCTTACAGTTTTTAGCTCTGATCACTCCACCCAGTTCGTATAAATTGCATTGTCAGCAACCGAATATCATAAATTAGACCCATTACAATTATGGGCACAAATATATTATCTGTCTCAAATAAAATAATCATACGTATATGAGAAACAATTAACTGTATCAAGAGAATAGTTTTGCAACAATATACCTGAAGTTGCCAACGACAACAAGAGAGTAGCGTTTGGTGCGCTTGGAGAGCGGCCATGTGGTCGTTTGGGGCAGACGAACTTTGAATTGAGGCACAAATTTACCTTTCAGAATCTCCATTACCTCTTCGTACTCTCATGTGATACCCAAAATGTAGAACCCTAATTCGATAAAAATGATTATGGCAATATATTCATTCACAGAGTGTGTGTGTGTGTGTGTGTGTGAGTGTGAGAGAGAGAGAGAGAGCAAAGGAATGCAAAGGCGAAGCCAAAATCGACGAAAAAATTGCGTAGTTTTATTACCGAAATGGGGAAGGCTTGAATGATGTCGGTCAACGTGGGAGCCACGTGGCAGCAGAAAACAACCCTACACAACACATCATCCACTAACTTTTTACACTTTCTCCTTTTCTCAATTGAGTTTCTAAATTAACTCAAATATGGCATCAATCTTACACATTAAGGAAGGGCGTATGGCGGCAGAATAATATAAGTTCGACGAAAATAGTTTTAAGCATCTTTAAACTTTATGTTTGGATTTAAAATTTAATCTTAAATTTTTAAACCCAATTCATAATTGACTCAAAGATTAAATTCATGATTATGAATTTCGTCAAATTTAGGAGAAGATGGGTTTAGAAAGATGTGTTAAGAGGTTAAGAATACAAAAGACAATTATATCGTTTAACATAGTATGAATTGAATTGATCAAAAGTAAAATAGTCAATTAAAAGACAAATAATTATTAATAATTATAATATATTTGTAGGTCATATATATATATGTGTGTGTGTGTGTGTTGCATACCAAATATGGGTATAAATCAGATTCAATGTTGAATTTCATCTTTGTAAAGAGGGGTTTGAATTTGGAAGGGTGTGAGAAAGCCANTACCAAATATGAGTATAAATCAGATTCAATGTTGAATTTCATCTTTGTAAAGAGGGGTTTGAATTTGGAAGGGTGTGAGAAAGCCAATCCAAACCCTCCCCAAAAATTCATTCAAACAAACCCTTAAATATTTGGTATAAATTAGTGGATTCCACTAATCTAAGCATCTACATTGATTTAGAATATAAAATTTAATAAATATAACTGATGATCCCAGTTCTAATTAGGTCAAGCCTAATAAATCAAGCAAACTCAAGTCAGCTAAAAGACAGCCTAAGCCCACTTTACCGATCTGATACAATCCAAAATCCGAGGAGATCAGGAAGATAAAAATACGTGAGAGAGAGAATATCGGGATATACACTCATTAAGATCAATCCTACATTAATTGTACTTACCAAAGAGGTGGTGCCCTCTCTCTTACGTCATCGTCTCACCAAATCTATATATTGTAAGCTCTCTCCACATGAAGAGGCATCTCACACACACATCTCAACGCACCTTGGCATACCTCTGCACACTAATTTTATCTTTCCTAACCATTACAATTCTCCTGGAGTGTGTTCTCTCAGTTACTTTATTCATCAATAAAGACCTCTAGCCACCACTACATTTCCCGATAGTAGAGTAAGTCACTCAGACCGAACCACTATATATCTGCGTGTTTGNAATTCTAATTAGGTCAAGCCTAATAAATCAAGCAAGCTCAAGTCAGCTAAAAGGCAGCCTAAGCCCACTTTACCGATCTGATCCAATCCAAAATCCGAGGAGATCAGGAAGATAAAAATACGTGAGAGAGAGAATATCGGGATATACACTCATTAAGATCAATCCTACCTTAATTGTACTTACCAAAGAGGTGGTGCCCTCTCCCTTATGTCATCATCTCACCAAATCTATATATTGTAAGCTCTCTCCACATGAAGAGGCATCTCACACACACATCTCAACGCACCTTGGCATACCTCTGCACACTAATTTTATCTTTCCTAACCATTATAATTCTCCTGGAGTGTGTTCTCTCAGTTACTTTATTCATCAATAAAGACCTCTAGCCACCACTACGTTTCCCGATAGTAGAGTAAGTCACTCAGACCGAACCACTATATATCTGCGTGTTTGCCCATATTTACTGTTTTGCCTCATTAATTGCATCTCTTCATATACTCTATTATTGATCTTGCACGAAACCAATTTGTGCATCATCAGTTTGGTGTCGTCTGTAAAAAATGACTAAGTTTTCTATCCTCTTCTAATTCATGGCAATCACAACCAAATCGATGAGTCAACAACCGGGAGACAACAACCCGGCCAATCAAGAGGAGGCTCTGCCTCCCCTCGCACCCTCAGAACCATTTACTACTGCAACTCCCGTCGTCGGGCAACAACTTTTACAGACCATGCAGCTACTGGTAAATCAAAACCAGCAATCATCCAACTGATGCTCACCTCGGAAGGCGCTGCCCCTCAGCCTATGGGAGCAGTACTCCCCCCGATTGGAGAAGTGCCACAACCTCACCACTCTGGGTGCTAGGGTGTTCCTCCACTACACGCATACACCACACATACTCTTCTTCCTCATGTACCTGCACCACACACAGTTGACCACCTCAAGTAGGAGGATGAGGGGGAGAACCAGTATGCAGATCATAAGAGCTACTACCATGATCCGACAAAACATGTTCCCAACCAATGTGANACTATTGATCTTGCACGAAACCAATTTGTGCATCATCAGTTTGGTGCCGTCTATAGAAAACGACTAAGTTTTCTATCCTCTTCTAATTCATGACAATCACAACCAAATCGATAAGTCAACAACCGGGAGACAACAACCCGGCCAATCGAGAGGAGGCTCTGCCTCCCCTCGCACCCTCAGAACCATTTACTACTGCAACTTCTGTCGTCGGGCAACAACTTTTACAGATCATGCAGCTGCTGGTAAATCAAAACCAGCAATCATCCAACTGATGCTCACCTCGGAAGGCGCTGCCCCTCAGCCTATGGGAGCATTACTCCCCCCGATTGGAGAAGTGCCACAACCTCACCACTCTGGGTGCTAGGGTGTTCCTCCATTACACGCATACACCACACATACTCCTCTTCCTCATGTACCTGCACCACACACAGTTGACCACCTCAAGCAGGAGGATAAGGGGGAGAACCAGTATGCAGATCATAAGAGCTACTACCATGATCCGACAAAACATGTTCCCAACCAATGTGACGAAAAGATCAAAGAGGTGCAGGACTAGTTTGGCGATGCCCTCAACCCTATCAAAGCACAAGCGCTAGAGACAGTGGATTACTTGGTAAGGTGCACTGACACCCCGTTTATGGTAGATGTTGTCGACTACCCTTTACCCTTAAAGTTCAAGATGCCCACCATTGAGATCTTTGATGGCACCAAAGATCCCATCGACCATCTCGACACATAAAAATCTCTCATACAACTCCACAACGTGCCTGATGAGATTATGTGTAGAGCCTTCCCTACCACCCTCAAGGGATCCACACGTCAGTGGTTCGCTAACTTCAACCCTTCTTCCATCCACTCTTTTGCAAAGTTAAGCAAGTCTTTCGTCTCTCACTTCATTAGGGGACACCGACACTAGAAATTGGTTACCCATCTGCTCACCATCAAGTAGGACCTAGATGAAAGCCTTAGACAAGGTAACCATGGCTGCCTTTATCGCAAGTTTGTGCCCCTCTAGTTTCATGTTCTCTATCCTAAAAAAGCCATCATCCAGTATTCCCAAGTTGTTATCAATGGCACAAAAGTATATGAACGTCGAGGATGTCACCAAGGCTAGACAGGGTGAGTCCTCTCACAGGGGCGAGAAGAGGAATGACAAGCGTAAGGAAGAGCGAGAAGCTGAGAACAAAAGGAATAGGACAGAGAGAATCTCTGTCAAGGACCGCCTTGGTCCGCCGTCTCTGAGAGAACGACAAGCCTTCATGTCGCTCAATGCGTCCGTGGAGCATACCTGTTCCAAATACAGGATGATTCTATAGTACGTTGGCCAGTTAAAATGAAAAGCATCCCGAATCGTAGGAACCTGAACAAGTACTACCGTTTCCACCACGACCACGGCCATGATACTGATGACTGTTTTGATCTTAAAAGGCAGATCGAAGAACTCATACAGCGTAGCCAGCTGAGGCAGTACGTGGCTGGCTGAGAACCAGTTCCACTACCTGGTTAAAATCAGGAGGATCGAGAACATCAGCAACCCCTCGAAGAAATCCAGACTAGCTCTTGAGGGCTAAGAGGAGAAAGCGACTCCAACTCCGCCACAAAAGCCTTGGCCCACCTATGGGACGCCAAACACTTGAAATGTCATTATCAATAACGAGTACAAGCTAGTGGCTCTCATTTTATCTATCCCTTATTGTTTTCAGTTGATTTATTCTGTTATTTATTATTTTATGAAATAAAATTATGTGAAGATTATTGTGTCCATAATTGTCTTTCTTTTATAAAGTTTGGAAAAAGCTTACAAAAGTCATAATATAGACCTAACAACAAGGTACACAATTGTCGTTATATTCCCGATGATCAGTCACTGCTCCCCGAGGCTCTGGTACCTCATATGGGACAAGACCAAAATCAAGTTAAAAACAAGGAAATACCTACATCGAGGAAGGAAAAAATATGGACATTAGATAACATACCTCTTGAATTCTGTTTGTCCATGTGAATGCCTCGACGCTGCCCAAACAACTCGAGGCGAGCAACACGAAGCACCAAGCGCCCAACACCAGGCTCCCAATTCCAGGTGCTCAACGCCTCTCAGGCTCCCAGGTCCCCCAACACCTCTCAAATGCCCAGCACCCCTCAGCGCCCTCCTCATCTCCATCTCAATGGAATGAGCCTCTGCCACGACAGCCCTCTCTCGAGCTATACGAAGCTCGGCCTCAACTCCGGCGGCCCTCTCACGGGCGCTTGTAGCATTGACTCTATTCTCGTACAGATAGTCACCTTATCAATTTTCAGCTTTGCACTCTCTTGTGAGTCGCAAAGAAGTTCAGTTTTATCTTATCTCTGCTCTCAAACAGTCTATGTATCTAGCTTCACACTCTCTTGTGAGTCGCAAAGAAGTTCAGCTTTATCTTATCTTTGCTCTCAAACAGTCTATGTATCTAGCTTCACACTCTCTCGTTAGTCACCAAGAAGCTCCGCCTTATCCTACATCTCCTCCCAAGTAGTCTATGTATCTAGCTTCGCACTTTCTCGCAAGTCACAAAGAAGCCCGGCCTTATCCTACCTCTGCTCCCAAGTAGTTTATGTATCCAACTTCACACTCTTTTGCGAGTTTCCAAGAAGCTCGACTTTATCCTACCTCTATTCCCAATAAGTCTATGTATTCAGCTTCGCACTCTCTTGCAAGTCACAAAAAAGCTCGTCCTTATCCTACTTCTGCTCCCAAGCAGTCTATGTATCCAGTTTCGCACTCTTTCGTGACGCAAAGAAGCTCGGCCTTATCTTACCTTTGCTCCCAAGCTATATCCAGTTTCGCACTCTCTCATGATTTTCCAAAAACTCGGCCTCAAGAGGTATTACTCTCTCATGAGCCAACCTCAAATGCAACAACAGCCCCTAGTGCGTGCCTCTCTGTCACCAGACACCTAAATGCCTCTCCAAGCTTGACCATCCTTGAAAAAGGCAAGGATAAGCAGCAACTTCCTACATGAAGGAAAGGAGACGAGTATAAAATCAAAGTTGAGAAGAGAGATACCATGGAAGACACTTCCATCGCGGTATTGGTAATGCCCCTTGGACCTCGAGATTCAACCTTTCTGATATCCCCAGAAGTCACAGACCCCCAAAGCCGCTCCTTGACTAAAGTCAAGTCAAAGTATTGACACCGAGCCACTACTAGAAGTAGAACAGCTATGTNCCCAGAAGTCACAGACCCCCAAAGCCGCTCCTTGACTAAAGTCAAGTCAAAGTATTGACACCGAGCCACTACTAGAAGTAGAACAGCTATGTGGAGCTACAGTCCTCATAGAAGACCGCACTGGAGTCTCAACTCCTACAGTGGTACAAGGCTAGCTCTGATACACACAGGAGTCANAAAAGCCTTGGCCCACCTATGGGACGCCAAACACTTGAAATGTCATTATCAATAACGAGTACAAGCTAGTGGCTCTCATTTTATCTATCCCTTATTGTTTTAAGTTGATTTATTCTGTTATTTATTATTTTATGAAATAAAATTATGTGAAGATTATTGTGTCCATAATTGTCTTTCTTTCATAAAGTTTGGAAAAAGCTTACAAAAGTCATAATATAGACCTAACAACAAGGTAGACAATTGTCGTTATATTCCCGATGATCAGTCATTGCTCNAAAAGCTTACAAAAGTCATAATATAGACCTAACAACAAGGTAGACAATTGTCGTTATATTCCCGATGATCAGTCATTGCTCCCCCGAGGCTCTGGTACCTCATATGGGACAAGACCAAAATCAAGTTAAAAACAAGGAAATACCTACATCGAGGAAGGAAAAAATATGGACACCAGATAACATACCTCTTGAATTCTGTTTGTCCATGTGAATGCCTCGACGCTGCCCAAACAACCCGAGGCGAGCAACACGAAGCACCAAGCGCCCAACACCAGGCTCCCAATTCCAGGTGCTCAACGCCTCTCATGCACCCAGCTCAGGCTCCCAGCTCCAGGTCCCCCAACACCTCTCAAATGCCCAGCACCCCTCAGCGCCCTCCTCATCTCCATCTCAATGGAATGAGCCTCTGCCATGACAGCCCTCTCTCGAGCTATACGAAGCTCGGCCTCAACTCCGGCGGCCCTCTCACAGGCGCTTATAGCATTGACTCTATTCTCGTACAGATAGTCACCTTATCAATTTTCAGCTTTGCACTCTCTTGTGAGTCGCAAAGAAGTTCAGTTTTATCTTATCTCTGCTCTCAAATAGTCTATGTATCTAGCTTCACACTCTCTTGTGAGTCGCAAAGAAGTTCAGCTTTATCTTATCTCTGCTCTCAAACAGTCTATGTATCTAGCTTCACACTCTCTCGTTAGTCACCAAGAAGCTCCGCCTTATCCTACATCTGCTCCCAAGTAGTCTATGTATCTAGCTTCACACTTTCTCGCAAGTCACAAAGAAGTTCGGCCTTATCCTACCTCAGCTCCCAAGTAGTTTATGTATCCAACTTCACACTTTTTTGCGAGTTTCCAAGAAGCTCGACTTTATCCTACCTCTATTCCCAATAAGTCTATGTATTCAGCTTCGCACTCTCTTGCAAGTCACAAAAAAGCTCATCCTTATCCTACCTCTACTCTCAAGCAGTCTATGTATCCAGTTTCGCACTCTTTCGTGAGTCGCAAAGAAGCTCGGCATTATCTTACCTTTGCTCCCAAGCTATATCCAGTTTCGCACTCTCTCATGATTTTCCAAAAACTCAGCCTCAAGAGGTGTTACTCTCTCATGAGCCAACCTCAAATACAACAACAGCCCCTAGTGCGTGCCTCTCTGTCACCAGACACCTAAATGCCTCTCCAAGCTTGACCATCCTTGAAAAAGGCAAGGATAAGCAGCAACTTCCTACATGAAGGAAAGGAGACGAGTATAAAATCAAAGTTGAGAAGAGAGATACCATGGAAGACACTTCCATCGCGGTATTGGTAATGCCCCTTGGACCTCGAGATTCAACCTTTCTGATATCCTCAGAAGTCACAGACCCCCAAAGTCGCTCCTTGACTAAAGTCAAGTCAAAGTATTGACACCAAGCCACTACTAGAAGTAGAACAGCTATGTGGAGCTACAGTCCTCATAGAAGACCGCATTGGAGTCTCAACTCCTACAGTGGTACAAGGCTAGCTCTGATACACACAGGAGTCACAGTCTAGCAAGGAATGGGAACACCACTAGATCCCGCTCCTAGGAAGCAACCTGGCCATCAGACCTCAGTCGAAAAGCACTAGAGGCATCAAACTTTGCCCTTTTGGGATGAGGGAAAACCACCACCCTAAAAGCATAGAGAACCTCCATCATCGTTCTATCAATGGGAGCGTCTGTAATTAGAGACAAGATCAGTATAAAGAACTGGTATTGAGAAAACATTAAGGAGAAAGTAGAATTGGTGAAAGCGGGTTTGCCTCTTATCTAGTTGAAAGCCATCATAATCTCCCTCTCTGGAAAAAACCTAGAATACCAATTCGTCTCCCATGAATGCCTGACAACTACCTGCCAGAACGCAACTTCCCACTATCGTCGGTTTCGCTAATTTATGCTTAAAACTCAAATTCAGATAAATAAAAGCATTTTTTGAGAAAATTTGTTGACCAAACCGCCTTTGGTTGTTTGTATGTCATAAATCTCAAAAAACATACCTAAATTAGAAAAAAATCGCCTTAAATAGATAACCGAGCGTGAAGTTATGGTTGTTCAAAGTTTAGCCAATTTTTTATGATTTTCTAGTACTCCGGCCAACGCCCTAACGCGCTCCCTTCCTCTGGCATTGTCCAAGCCTCCATGGCATCACCCAGGTCTCCATGGTTTCACTAAGACCTGTCTCTTACTCCAAGCCAGCACACGACGCCCAGCGTCTTGCACCTGGCGCCCAGCACCCCAGGCTTTGCCCAATCCTGGCTTTGCCCTCCTCTTCAACAGTGCAAGAGGCACCGCCCATGTCCACAGTAACATCTTCATCACCTAGATGCAAATCGAGGTCACTCGAGCTTGCCAGGTCTACCTCGCAAAGGGAACCACCAGAAATGGGCACCACCTCCTCTATCTCCCACATGGGTGCTGCCTCCTCTCTCCCACGTGGGCCTTGACCACTGCCAAGACCAAGGCATCGCCAACCATTGAGTCGTCACCCAATCTATGAAAGGCTTCACCGTCTACTCCCCTAGCGCCATCAGCCTTTGCAACTTCGTTCTCCATGCTATGATTGTTGCCCTCTTAACCACTTACATCATTACCATTAACGCTGAATGTGTCTGTCTCCTCTCCTCTCACAACATTGACGACAGAGCCAGAGCAATGAATGCCTAACCATGGAGTTAGCATAAGCTTCGTGATTGAGGAAATGAAGAGACTACCGTACAGAACAAGAAACAAAAGCTCACTCATGCCCTTAAAATCTTTGACACAACAAGAATTTGGGGCATGGAGGGGAAATGATGATCCCAGTTCTAATTGGGCCAGACCTAATAAATCAAGCAAGCTCAAGTCAGCTAAAAGGCAGCCCAAGCCCACTTTATCAATCTGATCCAGTCCAAGATCCAAGGAAATCGGGGAAGATAAAAACATGTTGGGGAAAGAATATCGGAATCTGCACTCATGAAGATCAATAATACCTTAATTGTACTTACCAGAAAGGTGGTGCCCTCTCCCTCACGTCATCGCCTCACCAAATCTATATATTGTAAGCTCTCTCCACATGGAGAGGCATCTCACACACACATCTCTCAACGCACCTTGGCATCCCTCTACACACCAAGTTTCTCTCTCCTAACCATTGTAATTCTCCTAGAGTATGCTCTCCCGGTTACTTTATTCATCAATAAAGACTTTTGGCCACCGTTGTCGTTTCTTGAGAGTGGAGTAGGTCACCTGGACCGAACCATTATATATTTACATGGTTGCCCTTATTTGCCGTTTTGCCTTTGATTTCTTTATTTATTGCTCATTAATTGCATTTCTTCATATACTCGACTGTTGATCTTGCACGAGACTAATTTGTGCATCATCAATAACATTTCTTTTTTCGATTCAATGTTCTCCTTCCATCTAAATTTTCAGTCAAATTTGAGCATAACACTTCACACACATATCACATGTATAATTCTAAATATTCCTAGAGTATGACTCATATAATATGCACGTAAGATGTTTCAACCCTACACATTACACTTTTTCGTTTCGTCAATTGAGTTTGTAAATAGTTTTTCAATTCAATATTCTCCTTTCATCTAAATTTTTGCTCAATATTTTAGCGGAACACTTTGTTGGAAAAAATGGTTTTAAANGACCTGTCTCTTACTCCAAGCCAGCACACGACGCCCAGCGTCTTGCACCTGGCGCCCAGCACCCCAGGCTTTGCCCAATCCTGGCTTTGCCCTCCTCTTCAACAGTGCAAGAGGCACCGCCCATGTCCACAGTAACATCTTCATCACCTAGATGCAAATCGAGGTCACTCGAGCTTGCCAGGTCTACCTCGCAAAGGGAACCACCAGAAATGGGCACCACCTCCTCTATCTCCCACATGGGTGCTGCCTCCTCTCTCCCACGTGGGCCTTGACCACTGCCAAGACCAAGGCATCGCCAACCATTGAGTCGTCACCCAATCTATGAAAGGCTTCACCGTCTACTCCCCTAGCGCCATCAGCCTTTGCAACTTCGTTCTCCATGCTATGATTGTTGCCCTCTTAACCACTTACATCATTACCATTAACGCTGAATGTGTCTGTCTCCTCTCCTCTCACAACATTGACGACAGAGCCAGAGCAATGAATGCCTAACCATGGAGTTAGCATAAGCTTCGTGATTGAGGAAATGAAGAGACTACCGTACAGAACAAGAAACAAAAGCTCACTCATGCCCTTAAAATCTTTGACACAACAAGAATTTGGGGCATGGAGGGGAAATGATGATCCCAGTTCTAATTGGGCCAGACCTAATAAATCAAGCAAGCTCAAGTCAGCTAAAAGGCAGCCCAAGCCCACTTTATCAATCTGATCCAGTCCAAGATCCAAGGAAATCGGGGAAGATAAAAACATGTTGGGGAGAGAATATCGGAATCTGCACTCATGAAGATCAATAATACCTTAATTGTACTTACCAGAAAGGTGGTGCCCTCTCCCTCACGTCATCGCCTCACCAAATCTATATATTGTAAGCTCTCTCCACATGGAGAGGCATCTCACACACACATCTCTCAACGCACCTTGGCATCCCTCTACACACCAAGTTTCTCTCTCCTAACCATTGTAATTCTCCTAGAGTATGCTCTCCCGGTTACTTTATTCATCAATAAAGACTTTTGGCCACCGTTGTCGTTTCTTGAGAGTGGAGTAGGTCACCTGGACCGAACCATTATATATTTACANTAAAGACTTTCGGCCACCGGTGTCGTTTCTTGAGAGTGGAGTAGGTCACCTGGACCGAACCATTATATATTTACATGGTTGCCCTTATTTGCCGTTTTGCCTTTGATTTCTTTATTTATTGCTCATTAATTGCATTTCTTCATATACTCGACTATTGATCTTGCACGAGACTAATTTGTGCATCATCAATAACATTTCTTTTTTCGATTCAATGTTCTCCTTCCATCTAAATTTTCAGTCAAATTTGAGCATAACACTTCACACACATATCACATGTATAATTCTAAATATTCCTAGAGTATGACTCATATAATATGCACGTAAGATGTTTCAACCCTACACATTACACTTTTTCGTTTCGTCAATTGAGTTTGTAAATAGTTTTTCAATTCAATATTCTCCTTTCATCTAAATTTTTGCTCAATATTTTAGCGGAACACTTTGTTGGAAAAAATGGTTTTAAACAAAATTATTTGAGCAATTTGAGGCTTAAATAAAAGTAGGACTCACCTCAAAATTAGTGGGACCAAAATTAAATGCGTTCTTCTCCATGAAGAGATTAACGTGGTATATTTTCCTATCCAAAGTCATTATATTTGAATGAAAAATTATGTTTCAAAGTGACCTATTTTAAGTGATGAAATAAACTAAGATTAGTGTAGTGANCGTGGTATATTTTCCTATCCAAAGTCATTATATTTGAATGAAAAATTATGTTTCAAAGTGACCTATTTTAAGTGATGAAATAAACTAAGATTAGTGTAGTGATATAAGGTTTGTCCCACATTAGAAGAAGACTAACATTTTGGTGAGTTAATATACTCCTAGTTGACTTCATAGGTTGGGCCCCTAGGGGTATCGCACTTTCGTGAGCAGAGTGAGCATCTATACTACCTTGGATATCACACCCGCACGCCACGCCACGCCACGACCACGACCACGACCCAATTCGGATTGGGCCAAAAAAGTAAAATCTTTTTGGGCATAATTTATTTGAAGCAATGCGGGTCATGGGTCAAATGAATCAGATCTGAATGTGGATCGAAATTAAAATTCCAACCAAAATTTAAATCCAACTGAATTTTTAAATTTCTATCCATTACTTTTTGAATTTGGTGCCAAGGTGAGTCTGGTTCATTCTGGAGGCTGTGTTCAGATTAAAGAGATGTCTTTCCCTGTTCAAATTAAAGAATGTGTATCTTCAATCTGAACAATGACAACTGAGACCTCTTCAGGCAATCTAAACAGCCACTAGTGGTCTATAAATAGACTGTCCCACTGTCATTTCAATTCATCCCATTCTGGATTTCAGTTTTAGAATTTCTTCTCTCTTTTTCTACATATTATTGAATTATTCTTTTGGTGCACTTCAAGTTTAAACTCAATTTGTGTTCATCGGAATCTTAAAAATTGAAATACTACTTCTTCAAAATGATAAAATTCGTTTTATCTTGGGAGATAGTTGTTCATCAACCTTGGGCACCAAAAGGGAGCATATCTGTCTTAAAAAGATTGTGTTTCACAAATCTCGGATTGAAGTTCTTATTTTTTTTGTTCTTATTTATTGTTCATGTTGATGTGCATCCCTGTGAGTGCACTAGTTTTGATTTCTATACATTCTGTTTAGATTAGTACATAAGTTAGACTTTATACAGTTCAATATAATCTAGTTATATATATTTTTTCAATAAAAATCTTAAGACAGATTTCTATTTTATAATTAGATTAAATATTGTTATAAGTCTAAAACAGAATTTAATATTTTGTTACGATTTTACTTTCATTAATTACTATACCTAACACAAATTAGAATTGTGTATTCTATTAAACTATTTATTTAAGTATTAAATTATTGTTTCTATTTGTGTAACAAAAATGACAACTTCAAATGATTATGTTCCTCCTACTATTATTCGTACAACAGTTGTTCCTACAATCGTAAGTATCTCATGGAGAGAAGCCCAAGAAATTCAATGGCTCGAACTTCAAACGTTGGCAATCTAAGATGTTTTTCTATCTCACCACCTTTAATCTTGCAAAATTTTTTAAGGAAGATGTTCCTTCACTTGATGATAATGAAACAAATGTAGAAAAGGTGGCTGCTATAGATGCTTGGAAGCATTCAGATTTCTTATGTAGAAATTAAATCCTTAATGGGTTAAACAATGAATTATGCAATGTGTATAGTGCAATCAAAACTACGAAAGAACTTTGGGAGTCCTTGGATAAAAAATATAAAATCGAGGATGCCGGCATGAAGAAGTTCATTGTCAATAAATTTTTGGATTTCCAAATGGTGGATTCTAAAACTGTTATCTCTCAAGTTCAAGAAAGTCAAGTAATCCTTACAAGAAAATGGGATTTTTGCATCACAAATACTATTTGTGATGGCAACGTGATCTTTTGAGTCAGCAAATTGGGGGTGGCAAGCAATAGGCAATGCAAAAGATTTTACATCGACAATTAACAGTCACAAAAGCTTTTGCATTGGCAAAAACTAATGCAAATGCATCGTCGCAAAAAAAATCTTAGATCCAAAATTTTTTGTTTGCATCAGCAATTTTTCATCGCAAAAAAACCGATGTCTGATGGTTTAAATCCGTAGCAAAAGGTATTATTAGCCACAATTGGGGACCGTTGAAAAAAAAGCTCGTTTGCAATGGTTAAAATCTATTGCAAAAGATACTATTAACTACAGTAGGGGACCGTCGCAGTAAACCCATTTACAACGGATTTAATCCATCGCAAAAGATATTATTAGTCACAGTAGGGGACAACCTCAACAAACCAATTTAAGATGGTTTTTAACAGTTGCAAAAGCTATTATTTGCCATGGCAGAAGGCCGACGCAAAAAAATGATATTACTCTTTTGACATTATTTGCGTCAGCAACTTCCTTTCATAAATAATTTTTTTTTAAACCTAATTCTCTCTTTTATATGTTTCTCTACACCTATTTACATATCCAATACATTACCCATAACATTATTTGATTAAAATAATAAGGCACATCTCTTAAAACAAAAGCACCTAAATTTTAAAATAAAAATATATTCAGCATAAGTAAATAGAATCCAAAATTTTAAAAATAAAATATTCCAAAGTACATAATGAAAGTGTCAATACATAATAAAAAAAATTAGTCTCCCAATGCACCATTGGATTTTTAATCATGCATAATGTGTACTCTCTACCCCGTCATCTACTCTCTGCGCTATCTACGCATTTGATAGCACATGCAAAAGATACGATTTGTGTTATTATTGTCAATAATATGTTTGGTTGCTAATTATATACATGTTAATTAAGATAAAGCATACATCACTAGATGGCCAAGCAACACTTTTTCCCACTGCTTGTCCATCAGTAATTATACCATGAAAAAGTTTTATCAAATAAGTATTAGGCATTATTACTTTCTCAACATATACGTTCGAAAAATCAAGTCCCAATGGTACTCTCTTTACTTCTTTCGATGGGTACACACTAACAAGGATCCCCCTTCACCACTACTTGCCTTGGTAAATGGGAACTAAGCAGACCTACTTTTGTGTGAACCTACAACCAAAAGTGTTAACAACCTTTAGATGCTAAAACAAATACAATTGAAAAAAAAAATTACAATTGTAAATCTATGTATCACACATTGTCATACACTATGTTTACCATACACATGCACTTACCTCAGTATTGTTCAAACCTAGTGCATGCTTTCTCTTTTCCGCCCTAACAACACGTGTTTACAAAAAAAAAAGCAAGCAACACTACATTAGTCAGTATAAATAGCAATGTCAAAACTACATTAGTTAGTATTCTAGTTTTTATCCATATTTCTATTGTCCTCAACTATTTCATACATCCACATGAAGGTAACTTAGTTATCACGAAAACTAAATTTAATGAACTAACATATTCATGTTAGGAGTGAAGTAGAATTAAAGATAGTAAGATGCACATGTGACTAAAAAGTGGATGAATTTATCAATAACTTACAACAAACCCAATTTAATTGAAATTAATGGCATGCACGCAAGAAAGTGAAAGAGAAAGTAAATACACTCATACCCAAGAATCATATATAATCCTTTCGTCCCCAAAGTCATAGCTCAATCCAAATCATTAGAATTCAATTACTCTAGAAAGAAAGAAAGTTAGAGAAAGGCTTATAGTATAAAAGTAGTCACAGGTCAATCCAAATCTTGTAACCTCTAAATCACCTCCAACCTATCAAAAGAGTCGTAAAGACCTTGTTACATGCCACTCTTATGGCTCAAATTGAAAACAGCACACAACAAAGCATTGAATAAAGAAGTAATTAAACATTGTAAATAGCATATACCACTTTTTAGTTTCAGTAAATGATGGAATTAAACCGTGAAAATTCAAATTGCCCGTCTTATCTTATCACCACAAAACATACAAAAAATAAGAGAATCAGTTTAGACCAATTCCTTATTGTACAAATAATAAATAACAAAAACATATTAAAAAATTAACAATACCCCAAAAAAATAAATCACGGTCTCATAAAATCAATACTTCACAAAGGTCTTCACGGTGTTGTATAAGCATTACTTCATAGAGGTGAACTCCGACTCCAAATCCTTAAATTATTGGTTTGAGAATTGTAACAGAGGAAGTGCCAAAACCAAAATGAAGTCAAAACCAAAATCTGATTTTGAGAGGCAAAATGAAATAAATAATTGCACTCACATATAAAGAGAAAAAATGGATGTGTGTGGCAGCTTACTAGAGTATGTACTTTTTTTTTTTTAAAATGACAATCTTATATCTGAATCCCCACTTTCATTTGATGCAAAATTTCAATAAATTAAGTTACCTTACTCATTGTAAAACAAACATCTATAGAAAGGTCAAAATCAAACGAATAAAATGTCTTCAAATGTTCAAAGCACATAAAGCAATCAAAACCAAATCCAAAGCAGAGGGACTCAATAACCACCCTTGAGATCATTGACAACATAATATGGGATGGACCTCCCTACTCGTTGTGTGTGGCAAGGGGATCAAGAGCAAAGTGTTCAGTAGAGTATGTACTTGGAGGCTTAGTTAGGGGTGTCCATGGGTCGGGTTATTCACAGGTCCCGTAACCCGCTCCAAAGAAATAAGCCTGAAACTTGATAGTTGGCCCGTCCAAGCCCGAGTCCAATATACTTTAAGAAAGGGTTTGGGTTTACCCCTAAACCCACTACCCTGTCCAAAGTCCGACCCAATAACCTGCCCACAAAAATCCGTTAAAACCCGCCTACCTAGTCCAAACAAATTTTTTTTAGAATTTTAGAGGTTTCTGTCAAACTTTGAGAGGTAGGTGAGAATCCTGTCAAATTTTTTCAAACTTTTTCAAATACAGCAGCAGCACATGGGTCTGTGACATCTGTCTTGTCATTCCATCTGAGCCACCAAGAGCAGCTGTCTTTGCAAGCTTGTAGCACAGACCCATGTAGCACTAGCGAGATGTCTTTACAGGCTTGTACATGTGCACAGACCCATGTAGCACAGACTATTAGTGAGACCCATGTAACATAGACTTTTGCAAAGACTACTAGAGAAATAAAGCAAAGACGTCTTTGTAGGCTTGTACATCTGCACATGGATTAGAACTTATTTTCCTCTTGTCGGACAAGCAAGCTTCTGCACATGTGTTAGAGTCAACAAGACATCAGTAAATGTAATAATATTTTATGTATATTTGATCTCAATTATACAACTAATGGTCATAAATAAATGACTATTTTTTAATTTATAATTTATAAATAAAACCGATTGAATTTCATTTCAACCAACCACATTTGCAAAAAAAAAAAACTCTTATTTGCTCTTAACTCTCATTTTCTCTCAACTCTCAAGTATTCTAAAGTCTCAAACTATGGGGTTTTAGCCGTCTCAAAGACTCATTGTCAAGTGCTCTCATTTGGTGAGAAAGTTCTTTTTCTACATAATTTTAGTATTTATTTAATTTTTATAGTTTAATTTACGTAATGGCTTCATATCATTCACAAAATATTTTTTATAACGAAATTCCTGAGTCAAATAATGATAATGAGAACATCGATGAGGGTGAAGGGGATGATCCACTTTTTACTGGGGATGTACCATCTAATAAAAGACAAAAGTTCAAGGTCTGGGATCACTTTGAGAAAATCAAAATTAAGGATTCTAATGGGGTCATTACATCAGAAAAGGTCATATGTAATTATTGTAAAAAAATAAATTTCTAGAGGCTCTAAAAATGGAACTAGTCACTTAACTAGATACCTAAAGACAAGCTTATTAAAAGGTCAAACTGATATTAGACAAATAATGTTATCACAATCTGTTAACACTGGTACATTAAGCACTTTTAGTTGTGAACCTGAATCTACTAGAAAAGCAATTGTTAAATGGATTGCTTCTTATTTGTTCTTGTAGACGATGCTGAATTTGAAAGAATACTACAAAGTGGTTTTAATCTTTCTTTCTAAAATTTTTCTTGTCAAACATGTCAAAGAGATGTAATTAAATATTATGTACAAGAAAAAAATAATTTAATTGCTTATTTTGATAATCTTAAAAGTAAAATTTAATTGACTTATGATATTTGGACTTCTTGCCAACTGTAACGCCCCAAATACCCCCTCGGACGGCATTACATTCTAAAACCTTTCACAATCATGAGAGCACTAAATAAATCCATAAATAAGAAATTTTTATCCATCAACCATTGATATTTTAACAAAATTCGGGCAGAGTCTCCTTTGTACGGGGAGCTCTACCACAAAATCCAACCTGTGCAATTCTACTATAATGACCACACCGGGTCCAATTAACTACTATATAATCAATCCATCAAATTTACATGTTAACC
>CAUOFW020007946.1:487897-542538 GCA_963454935.2 Ilex paraguariensis | reverse complement strand
ACTGACATTTACACTCTACGGCATATCTCGTAGGTAATCCAAGTCCCTCCCAACCACCATACAATGAGTAAACCAACATATTCTCAATCAATTCACATTTTACCAATTAATCGCAAAATACCCAAATTTCACAAGTAAAGCGTCATAGCAAGATGGAATTAAAATGAGCAAAAGATCAATATAAAGATCATTTTCGTTGAACAATATCGAACACTAAATTTATAAAGTGAGAACCAAGGCAATATATGGAGAAAACTCAATTTTTCTTAAAACCAAGTTTGGAAGATGAAAAAGAGAAATTTAATGGTTACCAAACCATCCCATTATTCAAACATAGCATTTATTACAAGGAGAATTAAGAATCATACAAATCATATCAAATAAATATGGATGGGAGTGGAAAACATATGTATATACATAAACCCTAGCCTCAATGTAAGAAATTAGGAAGAAATCCCCTACCTCTTGGTTGTAGCTTCAATCTAAGACCCAAGATTCAAAATCTTCCTATTCTCCTTCCTTTTCCTCTTAATTTCGTCCTCCTAGGGTTTCTAGAGATTTGGGTGTGAGTGGTTGAGGAATAGAAGCAAAAGAAATGGGTGGAGAAGAGAAAACTTGAGAAATTCGGTTTTGATCTTTATGAGGTGGGAATCTCTCTTGACCTTGGTGTTTTTCTCTCCCTTTTCTCTTCTCTTAGGGCTCTAAGGTATTTAGAGTGGAAGGGAAATGAAGAATGGGAGAAATAGGGCTTGGAATGGGTGTTTTAAAACCCAAAAATCCCGACTTTTACTGTTCATCGTCTGTTTTGGGGGTTTTCCAGACTTACTGTTTTCCTTATTTTTGATCATGATAAACTTTGAATCTGAAAAAGTTCAAAACATGAAAGTTATAGATCTAGATGTCTTCTGCATTGTGTCAAAATTTCAGCTCAATCGGACCATTGTAGCAAGAGTTATGACGATTCTACGACAACTGGTCCGGAGTAGGCAATGTACCCGGAGCAGCGCCCCAGCGCCCATTTGGGCGCCCCTTTTCACTTCCAATCCTTCCAACTTTAATCCTAACTTATCCTACATACTTTTCTACATCGACCTAATTAGTTCAAGTTATTTTATGATTTATTTTGTACATTTTCATACCGAAACTAATCTTTTAACTACTCTTTCCTTGAGTTATACTATTTTATCATTTCAAATGAAATAATTACTGAACACCTATGTATTTTATTTTATTTTATTTTTTTTAAACGCATGTGGGGTATTACACCAACAATTAGGATATTTTTGTATAACTGTTCATTTCATTAATGATAATTGGGTTATGCAAAAAAGAATTATTACTTTTACAAGGATTGAAGATAATCATAGTGCACAAGTTATTTTTGAAATTATTTATAATCAGTTATAAATTTATCGGATTCAAGATAAGAGTTTTACTATCACTTTAGATAATGTAACAAATAATAGTGAGGTTGTAAGTCATTTAAAATATTATTTAAATTTATCATGTGAAGGTACTTTTTTTTCATATGAGATGTATGTATCATATCATAAATCTCATAGCACAAAGTGATCTCCATGATATTAGATTTGTAATTGATAAAATTAGACATATTATTTATCATATAATAGGTTTTGAAAATAGACTTAAGACATTTGGAACTATGTGTAAAAAGAATAATTTAAAATACAAAAAAATATCATATGATATACAACATAGTTGGAAATCCACTTATAAAATGTTAGATGTGGCAGTTAAATATAAAATTGCCTTAAATGACTATGTTAGTATAGATACAACTGGTTCATTATCACGTCCTACTGAAGAAGAATGAGATGTCACTAATAAAATGAAAGAGTTTTTGAAATTTTTTTATGAGACAACTATGGCTTTATCTTGTAATTATTATCCAATTATTACACTTGTTTATCTTCATATAGTTAGTATCAGTGATCTTTTTTATTAATATAGTATTGAACCCAAATTTTCTACTGTTTTACATAATATGCAATCTAAATTTAATAAATATTTCTCACCACTTCCTATACTTATTGGTTTTAGTATGTTAATTGACCCTCGATTTAAAGAATTTGGTCTTACAAGTGTTTTTATGTCTCTATATGATAACTTAAATGATGAGCATATGAACCACATGAATAAAATAAAATATTATTTTTTTAAAAAAATTAATGAATAGTGTAAGATTTGGGAATGGTGGTACACTAAATCTCCCATCAGCCTCTGGTGATATTGTTGGTAGTACTAGTAAAGGTAAAAGTAAAACATCTATGCTAGCTTCAATTTTGACCAAATGAGGTATGTCAACATCTAGGGGGTTAATTGAACTTCAGCAATATTGCAATACTCCATTAGTAGGTGTTGAACCTGATTTTGATATATTGGCTTGGTGGAAAGGATATGAATGTAGACTTCCAATTCTTTCCACCATGGCTCATGATATACTAACAGTTCCTATGTCGAGTGTAGCATTTGAATTTGTTTTTAGTATAGGTGGACGTGTCATTGATGAGCATAGGAGTTGTTTGGATGAAAAGACAAAGGAAGCCCTCATATGTCTTCAAGATTGGTATGTTGTCGAAGCAAGAGATCAAAATATGGAAATAAATCCCTCAATGCCAAAATTTGAAATTTGAAAAATTTAGATATTATAAATAATGTGATTTTTTCATGTATTAAATATACATGCTTTTCATGTATAAAAACCTTTAATGGGTAGAATTGTGCAAATGATAGATAGGTGGGTAGGTGTCAACCTAGTTGAGATGTACTCGTTCTATTGTGATGCAATTTCTCTTCTATTAATAAATAAAATTATTCATTATTTAATTTTTGTCCATTTTGATTTTGAATATACTTTTAAATTTAAAAATATAATTTACAAAAAAATTAAATAAAATTGTATATTTTTTCAATATGGCCCAACAAGCCCGCCTAACTAGGCCCAAAACAGGCCCGCCCAACAAAACCCACCTAAATAGGGCCAAGAATCCTGCCCAAAAAGCCCGCCCGCAAAGCTTGCCCAATAGGTGATGGGTTGGGCTGCGGATAGCTTACCCCTACCCGAAGCCCGACTTGCCCGATAACTCACCCGAGTTAAGGATTAGGCCTACACTACCCAAGCCCGACCCATGGACAACCCTAGACTTGGTCAAGAAGATTAATAAAGGGGTGGAGGCAGTGGTTATGTTTGAGTTCATGATTATGTGTGTGACCCAAGTGGAGTCTCTGTCTTTGAAACACACCTTCAAGTAAAAGAATTCAAAATGACATTTCTTGATAACAAAACATAGAAAAATTGAATAATTGAACTTTTTTAAATCTTAGGGAGAATTTAACAAACACTTGGAGGCACATCTATAACACGGAAGCTCACCAAGTCTTTAGAGAGGAAGAGATAGATTCATAGTAGCAAGATTTTTATTGAATAATTGTTTGCATTTATCAACTAATACCACTAGTTGCACAAGTGCCCTCAATCCCTAAGCAACACATACAATTTCAAGTCCGTTCACCTTCATATTTCACTTCTGTTTGTACCCTTCCTAACCGTGGGCCAGGGGGAGCAAAAACACAATAGATAGGTGTGAGATCGTTGTTATGACTGCTTGCGACTGTGAATTCCACTAAACAACACTTAAGAAAAGGGAGAAACTAGTGTTCCTCCAACAGGCTAACATTGGTTTAGTTTGATTTGATAAATCAAGAGATCACAAGCCATTCATTTCAGCAATTACTAGGGATGAGTTCAAAACTATAATGTGTCAAATAGAAATTCCAAATGATAGCTTCTCTTTCTAGAGCATCAAACAACAAATAATCCATTATCAGAATACCTTAAAGGCATGTTTGAACACTCAAACATGGTTCAGGTTAGTCCTTACCCCATTTGATTATCTAGTTCACTACCAGTTTAGTTTGTCTGAAAAGAGACCAATTGTCTACTCAATTTCTATTCAGATTTGAACAATTCCAAAGTAAATGACTTTTACTCATTATAGTCCAAAAAAAGACCAGTCAGCCTTAGAAATGTGAGACCCGATTTTGTAGTTTTCTGCACGGACTCAATCACATGCTCCAAAGAATCCATATCAAGGTCATGTTGGATTTGATTAACACATGCTCCCAACCGAAAATAATCAAATATAAGAACAATTATACATAACCCATGTAGAGAAATTGATAAAGAATGAAGAAAAAAACCCTTCCCTCCAAATAAGGATCGGTTTTTGAACTTTGAGATAACTCCAATAGAATAATTCCTTGGAATTGAAGGACAGAGTGAGAGACTTTGATTTGGAGTGGCTTCTTTGACTTCGAGTTCTTGGGCTTGCTCGATTTTAGAGAGATAGAGGGAGAGAGAACCAGAGGGAACGAGAGAGAGTGGAGAGTTGTAGCCGGTAAAAAAAAAAAAAAAAAGACTTGCAAAGAAAGAAGAGGCATGCGACTAAATTGGATGAAAAATAAAGCAGGGTTTTTAATAGGGTAAATTACATCAAGACCCCCTGAATTTGTCACTAAAACAAACTGACCCCCTCAGGTATGACATATTACATTGACCCCCCTGTCAATAATAGCCGACTAACACATCTGACAGAATTAAGTGGGTTGGTTTTAATTATTTCTATAAGGGTATTTTGGGAATTAAATTCTTAAAATACGGTAACATAATCAAAGTTTGACAGTGTTTCAAACAGTTTTTAATGGTAGAGATCTATGTGTTACCCGAGTATAAACTTTAGGGGGTGTCAGTGTAATGTGTTTTAGTGTGACAAAATTCAGAGGGTGTTGATGTAATTTATCATTTTTAATAATTAGATGTTTAAAGATTAAATGACATCATTTTGGTAATTAGAACCAATAAAACAATGTTTTGGTTTGGGCATTTATAACAGGAAAAAACCAATGCAAAAATAGAAAAAAAAANATAAAACAATGTTTTGGTTTGGGTATTTATAACAGGAAAAAACCAATGCAAAAATAGAAAAAAAAATTTACTTTTTGCCATGCAATGATTTCCTATTGCAAATATACCATTTTAAATATCAGCATCAAAAACCATTGCAAAAAAATATTTTTGCCACTGTAATATTCCGTTGCAAAAAAAAAGTGATGCAAAAACCCTAAATTCTTGTAGTGTTCATGACATCCATGCTGAGGGTATGTCTCTTAGTGAATCATTCCAAGTGGCAACAATTGTGGAGAAATTACCACCACTATAGAAGGATTTCAAAAACTATCTCAAGCATAAGCGCAAAGAGATAAAACTTGAAAAATTGATTGTTCGCTTGAGGTTCGAGGAGAATAACCATAAATCCAAGGAAAATAATCGTAAATCAGAGAAGAACAATGGAGTTTTTAATTCCATGGAATTTAAGGCCAACATAGTTGAAAATGGAACCAAGAATAACAAGAAAAGGAAGCACAATGGTGAAGATCCAAATCAAGAATCGAAGAAATTCAAAGGCAAATACTACAACTATGACAAATTGGGGCATATCTCAAAAGATTGTTATAGGCCAAAGAATTTCAAGAAACCTAATGCACAAACAAACATGACTGAATCGGACAAGCTTTTAATGGAAGTCTCCGACATGAACCTCTCTACAATGGTTTTCGAATGTAACTTGGTGGATAACCCCAAGGAATGGGTGGGTTGATACAGGCACTATCCGACACATTTGTTCAAATAAGTGGATATTTTCTACTTACAAGAAGATAGAGCATGATGAACAGCTCTACATGGGAAACTCCTCTACTTCAAAGATTGAAGGTTGGAGAAATGTGATACTCAAGATAACATCNAAGATAGAGCATGATGAACAGCTCTACATGGGAAACTCCACTACTTCAAAGATTGAAGGTTGGAGAAATGTGATACTCAAGATAACATATGGTAAGAAACTCACCTTGAATGAAGTGCTTCATGTCCCTGACATTCGCAATAATCTAGTATCTGATTCTTTGCTTAGCAAAAATGGCTTTAAGTTAGTCTTTGTATCCTACAAATTTGTATTCACTAAGAATGAGATATTTGTAGAGAAGGAATACATGAGTGATGGGCTTTTTAAGCTCAATGCAGTGACTATTGTATCAACATCTTCTAACAATAAGAATGAGATGAATTTTTCTTACTTGCTTGAGTCTTCTAATGTATGACATGTTGTACTAGGACATGTTAATTATGATGCAATTAGAAGATTAATTAATTTGAATGATTTGCCTAAGATGTCTATAGATTCAAATCATAAATGTGAGACTTGTGTGGAATCAAATTTGGCAAAAAAATCATTCAAGTAAATTGAAAGAAGTACCGAATCTTTGAAATTAATTTACAGTGATGTTTGTGACTTAAACTTTGTGCAAACAAAAGGTGGCAAAAAGTAGTTATTACTTTTATTGATGATTGCACAAGATGTTGTTATATTTACTTAATTAGAAGTAAAGATGAGGCTATTAATATGTTCAAGCATTATAAGAATGAAGTTGATAATCAACTTAGCAGAAAGATAAAGGCACTGAGAAGTGATATGAGTGGTGAATATGAATCTTCTTTTGAGGAGTTTTGCGCAACACATGAAATCATTCACCAAATGACTGCCTCATATTCACCTCAATCAAATGGTGTAGCTGAACGCAAAAACCAAACATTGAAAGAAATAATGAATTCTATGTTGTCAAGTTCAGGAGCACCCTAAAACTTGTGGGTGGAAAAGTCTTATTATCTTCTAATTATATTCTTAACAAGGTGCCTCATAAGAAAACTAATATAACACTATATGAATTATGGTAAGGTCGAAGACCTTCCTATAAATTCTTAAAAGTGTGGGGGTGTCTAGCAAGAGTGGCAGTTCTTAAACCTAAAAAAGTTAAGATAGGACCAAAAATCATTAATTGTGTATTCATTGGTTATGCCCATAATAGTAGTGCATATCAATTTCTTATTCATAAAGCTGAGATTCCTAATGTGCATATTAATACAATTATTGAGTCAATAAATGCGTCATTCTTTGAAAATAATTTTTCATGTAATATGTCACATAAATCAAGCTCATTAAAGAGATCAATTGAGGCTACGACTAGTAATGGTCAAAATGATGAATTCATTGAAGATGACAAAGACTTTGAATTCACTGGGTCTTGATTTTCTAACTTATCAATTAGAAAATGATCCTCAAAGTTTCAAAGAAACTATTTCCTCCCCTAAAGCTCTTTATTGGAAGGAAGTTATCAATTCTGAAATCGAATCCATTATAAGAAATCATACATAGGAGTTGGTGGATCATCCACTAGGTAACAAACCTTTAGGCTATAAATGGATCTTTAAAAAGAATATGAAAGTCGATGGATCCATTGACAAGTACAAAGCTAGGCTAGTAGTCAAAGTATATAAACAAAGGGAATGATGGATTATTTTGACACTTATTCACTAGTTACTAGAATTACATCTACACGGAAGTTAATTGCTATAGCTGCATTGAGTGGTCTTGAAATATATCAAATGGATGTAAAGATAACATTCTTAAATGGTGAATTAGATGAAGATATATACATGGAACAACCTGAGGGGTTCATTGCAAATGGACAAGAAATAAAGTATGCAAGCTTGTTAAATTTTCGTATGGATTAAAACAAGCACTAAAGCAGTGGTATGAATAATTTGACAAAGAAGTGTTGTCAAATGGGTTCAAAATAATTTAGTGTGACAAATGTGTATATGTCAAGAGCACTCATAGTGAATACATTATTGTATGTCTTTATGTAGATAACATGCTAATAATAGGCAGTAATAACGATGTCATTAAAAATACTACACAAATGTTAACAAATAGGTTTGAAATGAAAAATCTAGGTGTTGTTGATGTTATATTAAGAATTAAAATTTTTAGAACGTCAGATGAACTCATATTATCTCAATCTCATTATATTGATAAAGTACTTGATAAGTTCAAAAAGTATGAGATAAAACCTATGAAAACACCTATCGACGTTAATATCCATCTTTCTAGAAATAAGGGTAATAGCATATCACAATTAGGAATGGCAGTGGACCGAAGTAAGGGCAGAGGGTGTAGTCTTCATCCCCATACCCGCTTGAAAAACCTCTGTTCATCCCCGGTCCAACCTCACTAACGAGTATAATTTTTATCCCCATCCCTGTCTGCGATAAATTTGTAATCTGCGCCCCTACCCCGTCCCCTGTCTTCACCCCCACCCCTGTCCACCTTACCCAACCTAAGTCCAAGCTAACATAATCCAAAATTCTAAATCAATCTACCATTCTAAATAATTCAACATAATTATAGAATATCATAACATAATTAAAAAAATTGTCATCTACAACATAATCCAATATAATAAAATTAAAACCTTGTCAACAACATAATCCAACATAATATATTTAAAAGTTTGTCTCCCATGTAAATCTAACACAACATAATGTAACATAATATAATCCAACATTAAAAAAAAAAATCTTAAAAACACAAAGATCTACACTTTTACGGAAGGTAAAAAAATCTACACTTTTACAAGCCAAAAACATGAAAAAAATTCAAAAAAAATAAAAATTCATTCAATAATATGTAAATTTGTATTCATAGCAACATGTATACATACATATATTTATATACATATAAAATAATAATAATAACGGAAGAGGCGGGGCGAGGGTAAGTGTCAATCCATCTCCGCCTTCATCCCCGCGCAAGTTTATACGGGTATTCCCGTATACATCTACCGTCCAATACGTATGGTCCATCCCTGGTCCAAACGGGGCGGGTTTGAACGAATACCCATTTTTACCCGATCCACTGTCATCTCTAATTACAATTAGAATATGCATGTATAATCGGCAGTTTAATATACATAATGAATTATACTCATCCGAATATAGCATACTCAGTAAATAAGCTAAGTCGATATACAAGTAATCCTAGAAATGACCATTAGAAAGCAATTATAAGAGTTTTGGAATATTGAAAACATACTCAAAACTATGGTTTGCACTATACGAAATACCCAAGAGTGCTCAAGGGATATACCGATGCTAATTGGATATTCGATACTAAAGATTTAAAATCCACAAATAGATATATCTTTACCTTGGGAAGTGCAGCCATGTCTTAGAAATCCTCAAAGCAAACTTGTATTGCTAGATCTATAATGGAACCTGAGTTCATAGCCTTAATTAAAGCTGGAGAAGAAGCGGAATGACTTCGTAACTTCTTAAAGGATATTTCAAATTGGTCAAAGTTTGTGCCTGCAATATGCATTCACTATGATCTACAATTGAAAGGGCATATAATTGTATGTATAATGGTAAGCCAGACACATACATCATAGAAACAATACTATTTGAAAATTGCTTTCTAATGGTATTATATCCATTAACTATGTGAAGTCAAAGGATAAAAGGTTTGACTAGAGAGTAAGTGGAAAGTTTATCGAGGGGAATAGGCTTAAAGCCTATTACTTAACCAAGAGTCACCATAATGGTAACCCAACTTAGCTGACTGAAGATCCCAAGATCCAAGCTCAAAAGGATAACCGAGTTATGTGTAACTTAGTAAACACTGAGGAGATTTTCTAAACTCCTTCTCATTCCTATGATGAGACAGTGTTAATGATATTCTATGACTTGAAATTGTCCAAGTGGGGCATGGCATGATACTCTTAATCAGAAATAATCTATGTAGGTAAAGAAGGGGCCGCTTCTATAAGAATCGTAAGCTGATTACTCTAAAATTACTCATGAAATCCAGCGGTGTTCAAGGCTAAAATGAACACAAATGTGAGAACCAACTGTGTCCAAAGGGATAATGTATGAATTCTATTATCTTGATTTACACAAACGGCTCCACTAGATAGACAAGTAAATCTGATAGTTTGTCACTACGGAAAGTTCAAGGTCATTGGCTACTTATCCAGATGTAGTAATCTTGAACCAGTGTCTGTATTATCATACATCGAATTTCATTCATGTAGGGGATTGTTGGAAAAAAAATAGTTTTAAACAAGTTTATTTGAGCAATTTGAGGCTTAAAAAAAAGTGAGACTTACACCTCAAAATTAGTGGAACCAAGGTAAACGCGTTCTCCTCCGTGAGGAGATTAATGTGGTATATTTATTTATCCAAAATCAATAAGATTTAAATAAGAAATTATGTCTTAAAGTTACCTATTTGAAGTGATGAAATAAACTAAGATTGGCGTAGTAAAATAAGGCTTGTCCCACATTAGAAGAAGATCAACACTTTGGTGAGTTAATATACTCTTAGTTGACTTCATGAGTTGGACCCCAAGAGGTACCACACTTTTGTAAGCAGAGTGAACGCCTACACTACCTTGGTTATCACACACACGCGTCATCCGCCACGCCACGACCCCGACCCGACTGGGCTGGGCTGAGGCCAAAAAAATTCAATCTTTTTGGACAAAATTTATTTAAAACTGTGCAAGTCATGAGTCAAATCAATCGGATCAAAACGTGAATCGGAATTAAAATCCCAACTAAAATTTAAATCCAACAAAATTTTTTAAATTTCTATCTGTTAGTTTTTGAATTTGGCTCCAAAGTGAGTATGGTTCATTCCAAAAGCTGTGTTTAGATTAAAGAGGTGTCTTTCTCTGTTCAGATTAAAGAATGTGTTTCTTCAATCTAAACAATGGCAACCCATGCCTCTTCGGGCAATATGAACAGTCATCAATGGTCTATAAATAGACTACCCCACTACCATTTCAATCCATCCCATTTTGGATTCCAGTTTCAAAATTTCTTCTTTCTCTGTGCATATTGTTGCATTATTCTTTTAGTTCGGTTCAAGTATAAACATAAGTTATGTTCGTTGAAATCTTGAAAATTGAAATGTTACTTCTTCAAGAAGGTAAAATCCGTTCTATCTTGGGAGACAGTTGTTCATCGACCTTGAGCATCGAGAAGGAGCAAATTTGTCTTAGGGAAATTGTGTTTCACAAAGTTCGGATTGAAGTTCTAGTTTTTTTTTCTTATTTATTATTTTTGTTGATCTGCGTCCCTATAAATGCACTGATTTTGATTTCTACATATTCTGTTTAGAGTAGTGCATAAATTAGACTTTATACAATTTAATATAATCTAGTTATATACATATATTCAATAACACACTTCACGTACATATCACGTATATGATCTTAAATATTCTTAGAGTTTGACTCATATAATGTACACGTAAAATTTTTCGTTAAAATTAACATAAATTTAAACAAAATTGAGACATTGAGTAGTTAAGGGTTTATATTGACACAAAATTTAATTTAAGGGGTAAATTAAAGACATAGTTTTGGGGTCATTTATAGTTTACTCCTCCCTTTTCTTTTTACTTTTTCTGTTGGTTCTTTTTAACATGTACCATCGTTTACACCTATATATCAATTTTTTAAACACCACTGCACTAACTATCATATATTGTTATCAAATTCTGTTTATCATATTAGTATGGATGATTGAACTAATAGGTCTCATTAAAAAAATTTTAATCAAACCACTAATTGAGTCTTCCACTTTAGTTTAATAATTAAATTTTTGATAGAACACAAAAGGAAAATAAAATGCAAATTGCCCAACTTATTACACTTTTTTTCCTTTTTGGTTTCTTCAATATTTGCACTCAATATATTGTTTTCCATTTAACTAGATTGCTAGTTTTTTAGCTTTAAATCAGATTAATGTTTCATTACCTTTAGGTAGCATAAGGCGTTTCATACTCATCAATTTTTCCGAAGGTAGCACATTTCATCTACATACACTTATAGCAGCACCAGTATCAATTGTTGGACTAAAAAAAGATTTTAATAATTAAAATTTGATTTTTGGTCGGCTTTGAGCCTAAATTAAAGTGGGATCCGCTCGTTATTTCTAGTAAATTTTCATGGGTTAGTATGTTTAACAATAAGTACCGTGAGAAGAATAACGTAGTATGTTTACTTGCTAAAATCGAGTAAAAATGAATGAAAAAACAGGTTCTAAAGTGACTCTCTTTAAATGAGAAAATAGAGGTTGTGCAATGTATGTGTTTGATACCAATTTCACATTGGTTGAGGAAGAAGTTCTATATGAGCATATATAGGTCAAGTTTGATCTATGAGATTGGGCCCTAAGGGGTACCACAATTTTATAAGCGGAGCGAGCACCTGCATGCCTTCAGTTCAACCATACACGCACGCATGCCTCGCCCCGACCCAGCTAAGCCTTGCCCGGGCTCGGGTGTGGGTCAGACTAAGTCCTATCTTTTTTAAGAAAATGCGTTTAACAAATTGGGCGTGAATTTCTTAACCAGAATTTAATTTCAGTACCCGTTGGCTTTAAAATTTGCACTTGTTCGGATTAGTGTTTCTTCCAATTCTAAATTTCAGTTGTTGCATCCGTTCCATGTGGTGACTGTCCGGATCAGTCATAATTTTATTTATAAATAATTCAGTCACATAATTATTGTGCATCTAACAAATTCGTAGTCATTTAAGGCATTTTCATACATCATTAACAGTCTGTATTTAGAGAGTACACAACATAATTTCTAGTTCGTTGGGCGAGTAGATTGGAGTGTTAATTCTATTTACGTAAAAATCATTATATCTTTGGATGCAGTCGCTTTGATTTTCATAAGTACCGTGTGTGAGAACGAAATGTGTCTTAAAAATATAGTGTCAAACACTAACCTTTATCTACTAAAACTTTAATAACAATTTCTATTCTGCAAACAGTCTAATTTTTATATTGTTTAAATATAAATTTATTTTGTTACAGTTTCGTTTGTATCTGTTACTGTTTTATACCTATAACTATTTCGTATATACTATTATAACTGTTTCATTCTTAACTGTTATTGTTTTGTTTTGAATTACATGTTTCAAAACAGAAATTCAATAAATAATTTTACTATATTTGGAATACCAAAAACAACATCAATTAATACACTGTACATTGCTTATAACCTGCATAATTTATTTCTCCTAATACATAAGCCTATCTTTTCTTTTTCCATTGCTTATAAATCTGTATAAATTTTGGTACTCCTAAGAACGTCGTACCTGAAAGGCAAAGAAAAAGAGAAAGAGATTCATTGGAAGAGTTTGGAACAAATGACAATAGGAGAGATGCATGGTGGCATCGGGTTTAGGGATCTAGAATGCTTCAATAATGCAATGCTAGCGAAACAGGCATGGAGGCTAACACAACAACCTTCCTCATGGGCACAAATTTTGAAAGCCTACAAGCTAATCCTTCTGGCAAGCAAAAACCAAAGCAGTTGATTCATGGATATGGAAAGGGATTATGGAAGGTAGGGATCTATTGAAACAAGGGTGTTATTGGCCAAATAGGTGATGGAAGTCAGGTTAACGTTTGGAGGTGCTAGTTGGGTTCCTGAATACGAATACATTCCCAAGACACTCGATAGCAACATTACAAGAGTACAAGAGCTGATACAGCATAACTCAAGGAGCTAGAACTCACCCTTGGTTTCATCTTCTTTCACACTTGAAATACCAACCAGTAAGACACTTTAAGGTGGACATACAACAAGAATGATCATTACTCAGTTAAGAGTGGCTACCACACCCAGATCCAAAATGCAACAAATATCCATGAAGACCACAGTGGCATCATCCTCCTATCAGGTTCCTAAAGGATTGTGGAAGCGAGTATGGAACATTCGAGCAATCCCTAATGTTAAAACGTTTGTTTTATTGAAAGTGGCGAATAGAGCGGTGGCAACAAGCCAGAGCCTCTGGAAAAGGAAATTGGTTAACGCCCCTACATGCCCAATTTGTGCAGATATAAGATTTCTACAATTGAGAATTGGCTCACAAATCAACTAAAGTTTTTGAAAAAAAGAGAGAAACGGGAGCAAAGGAGAGACAGACCACGATGGCATACCTATGTTGGTTTATATGGAAGGCAAGAACGGATTGGGTGTACCACCATCCGAAAACCATGGCCACAACAGCTTGTAATTTGAGCCATGGAGGCAAATGCTGAATTTCTCAAGCAGAAGGGCACTGAGCCATTGGTTTAGCAGAGATCCCCTTCTCTTTAGATTCGCTAAATGTACTGTTTGTTTTTCTTTTGTAATTGGTGACAACTGTTTCATAAGTCTCAAGCACTATAATACTTTTTTCCTGACCACAAAAAAAAAAATTCGAGGAACTACTTATATTTCAGCTTTTCTTCATAATTATCCTCTGGTGCCACAAAAACTAAAAATTTCAATACTTGGAAATTGAGTTCATTGGAAGCAGTTCAACACAAACTTAATCAAATACGATTCAATACAATTGCATCACATTTCCAGAAGTAAAAGAGGAACAGAACTATTTACTGGAGCTTACCTTGCTTGTTGTAGATTCGTTTGGTTTTTACAGACAACCACTACAATATTTGACACAACCTATAATCTTTGACACAAGCTATGACTAAAACAGCAAGAAATTATGTTTAATCTTAATTCTGTATCAGGAAGAGACTGTTTTTGTATGAGGAAACAACCTATAACTTTGTGGTTGCACTTGCTGTCTTGTGAGGGTAATTCATGTTCCTGATACCACAATCTTCCAACTTAGCATGGGGTGGGGTCCTCGGATCATCCAACTTAGCGTGGGGTGGAGTCCTCGGAACATCCTTTGATGTGGGTAGTTGTTCCAATGTGGTTAGAACCTCCATCATGGGAGGCCTATATTTGGGATCCGTGGAGAGGCACCGCAATGCAAGGGCACCTACAGCTTGAGCCCCCTTCTTGGAGTACTGACCCCCCAACCTCGTGTCCATGATTCTCATAACTCGCCTGTTATCACCTATGAATGGCTTTGCCCAGTCCACTAAGGTTTCTTCAGCAGACCCAGCTTTCTCGTCATCCATTGCTCGTCTTCCTGAGAGCAACTCTAGCAATACAACTCCTAAACTGTACACATCGCTCTTTGGAGTCAAGTGACCTGCATGAGGAGAAAATCACAAGTTGGACAAAATTATAGATACCGCTTATATCGATGTTCGCAAATATCAGAGCCTTACAAGCTTATCTACTCAAGCTATTTGCAACCCTAACACCTTAATGAACTCATTCTACATATTAGGTTGTGACATGAGCCGGTTTCCACATTCCTTGAAGTGTTTTCAAATGGATGTAGTCTACCAACCATCTGACATTTATACAGCCTCATATGGTGATATTTTCAAAGCCAGATTCACATGTTGTGAAGTGCTATTATAGTTGGGAATGATCACAGGTGAGCAAAGTCTTATACTTTTGCTAATATGCTGCATCAGTTTCAAATCGATTGTCAATTCCTCGGTAAATAATTTGGGCGAAAGATATGAAAAAAATTTGCTGGAAAGAATAGTCAAGGACTGGTCTTACTCCAAGCAAACTCATGAGACCAACTTAGTCATGATGGACTTTGAGCAAGTCATGAACAATATCTTTACACCAGTTTGCAGGGAGAAGAGTGGGAAAATCTGTAATTGAGGGAAATACTACACATTTTTCATCAGTATGAGTAATCGTAGGTGATGGTTAGACGTGCACAGGTTTAATAGGACTTTTAATGCACAATCATCTTCCCATTCAAAGTGAGAACTATGATTAAAATACCAGAGGCCTACTTGTGATAATTCCAGAGTCTGATGTATAGTAGGTACCGAAAGCAAAGAAACAAGTGCATGAATATACAAAGCTACAGAAGTGGATGGATCCCAGTAGAGAATTATTCTGGATTTATTATGGTCATGAGACATGACATAAAGAGGAAGAGCAGTTAAAAAAAGATACCAAGAACAGAGAAGCAAGAGGCAACAATCTTCAAATCAGAATATTGTTGGCACCAAGAGGTTTACTGTCGAGCTATTATACAAATAAAGATCTTAAATCTGGGTTATACCTAACCCCCTATGCCTTTTTAGACTTCTCTTGCATTTCTACTAGCTTTAGAAGGATGATATAACTGACAAGAAATCATGCAACATGCAAAAGCAGCCCACACCATAATGTCATATGGGCCTGTCCAACTGATTAGAAGAGCAAGTGCAATGAACCCTGTTTGGCATCTACAAAAAGACACCTGTGCCTTAATGCCGTGATTGAAATGATAGCGGCTCATGACTACAAGTGGAGTTTCCAAGGTGCCTCGGGCCAAAGACGATGTCACTATCATGACGCATTAGAAGGAATAATGGTGAAATTACAGTGACTACAGCTTTATGAATACTTTACTTGTTTCTGCTGCAAAGGACTTGCATATGTGACATCTAAAAGACGCATGCAATTGTGACAACAGGATGGCGAACCCGAATTACCTTTATGGTTTTAAACAAGTACTTACAGGGAACGCCTTTGTGCAGATTTTTTTGCTATTCTTTGGCAATAAATGATATTAATTGTGGTATATCCTTGTCAATGACATTTCAGGGAGAAAAAGGAACAGCACTGAATTAAGCAGCCAATAACCAATAATAGTCATGCCTTTTGTCAGCCAGTAGACTATGCAGCTACATGGACTAAACTTTAAGTGCTAATAAAATTGTGGTGTGTATTCCTTCAATTTTTTCAACTTGTATTATTGATTCTACTGCAATCTAAAGTTGACGTATGTAAACCCTATGGGTCAAAAGCCGCTCCTCACCCCACTTCCCCAGAGAAAAAAAAAATGAATAAGGTGCGTTATTGTGTTTTGAAGTGAAACATATTAATGATCTTGAAAATTAAACTGGAGGCAGCTAAAGAAGATATAGTAGCAAAACAGAAACCTGTCGCCATATATTCAGGTGCAGCATAACCCTGAGTACCCACGACTCTGGTGGAAACATGAGTGTTATCTCCTGTAGGACCATCTCTTGCTAAGCCAAAATCTGAAAGCTTTGCATTGAACTCCTAAAAAAGCATATCACAGATAGCTCCATGAGATGTGAAAACTGATCATGTGAATTTAAGGCCTGCATTATGCTCAATTCTTTAAACTTTGCCTAAGTCACATACTGAATCAAGTAGAATGTTGGAAGCCTTTAGATCACGGTAGATTATGTTGGCATCTAAATTATGTAAGAAGGATAACCCCCGAGCAACATCAATTGCAATTCGCATTCTTGTAGCCCAAGTTATAGGCTGAACACCTTCTGCAGAAAGAAATGATGGTATAGAGTAATACTGTCAGTTTTCATAATTTCTGGAATGTCAGCATTCATGGACATTACACATGGCTTGAATGAACCAAACAATATACAGCAGAATTTTCTTTGCAAAGTGATCGCACTAACATGGAAAACAAGGTGTGAGGGAACAAGAAAAAAAACTTCAATTTCACCCCAAGTCTTCCAGCTTAGCAGCATTATAACTTGCTGCTTATAAACAAGAAACTCAATTCTAGTTATGTGTCCTGAAGAGTAATTGGCCCTGGTTGGTAGAGGACTTGCCATCCAAGATAAGTTATCAAAAGGACAAATTACACATGATTTATATATTTAATATAAAAATGTAAGAATAAAAAAACTAGAATTCATATAAGCAAAGAAGAATTTACTAAAGATTTGTCAGCATAAAGAAAATAAACATACTCCAAAGTAGACAGTACTTTCAGCTATATCATGTGGTTAGTCTTGTCTTAAAGGAAACTCTCAGGATAGCTGGAACTGGAAAAATTCCCACATTGGCAGTTTGCTATGGGTTCTGCAGAACTTTGATGGAATATTAGGTATATATGCCATGCCAACAACATTTTCACAGCCAAGTTGGTGCAACAAACACTGGGTAATGACTATCCCGTGCACAATGGACAAATTTGAAATCGAGTAGCACAAACTCACAAAGGATATACCACATGAACTTACCCAAGTCCTTGGCTTATTGATACTACTTAATAACAGTACCCTACCTTTTGAGAACAGAGATTTAACAGTTAACTGGATAAAAGGAACACTGCTACTTTTAGCGATACAAACAAGATTTAATTTATACCAAAATGGGCAAAAATGATACAAGGCAATGATATAGAGAAAAAACAATTACTTACTTCTAAATAGATGGTTTTCCAAACTTCCCTTCGGCATGAATTCATACACTAAAAGTCTGTTCTCACACTCCAAACAATACCCAATGAGTCTCACCAGATTTTCATGACGAAGCTGACTCAAGTAATTAACTTCTGTCTGCCAATTAGAAAAGATCAAAACAAAGATAAGTTTTTATGATGCTAGGCAAGGCTCTGTAAGAAACTGTTTAAGAAAGCTTAATAAGGTGGTCATTTTAACATACAAGCCATTCCCTGTGACCTTGAAAGCTTTCTGCCTTAAGTTTTTTGATGGCTACTACCATTCCAGTTCCTGGTTTGCACGGAGCATAAGTGTTCTCATCGATCCATCCTTTAAAGACACACCCAAACCCTCCCTCACCAAGAAGACTCTCTAAGCGGAAGTTCTTAGTGGCATTCTTGAGATCATTAAAGCTAAAGGACCTGAGGTTGTTGGAGACAAATGTACCACCTTCTGGTGCCACAAGAGCTTTGTTCGAACCGCCTGAAGTTGTTTGCTGGTTGGAAGAGGTTGAGTCAGGTTTTCCCTTGCTAGAAGCACCTGTAGCTTCTATATAAAAACAAAAAAATAAATAAAATGTAAGATTTTTTGTGCAATAAAGCCTGAACCTAAGTTGCATTGTCCACGACTAGTGAAGTGTGAGCTATGTATTGCGCATAAGTAATTGAATCTTCGATACAAACTACAACAACACATATCCCTTAAGACAGATACAAAGTTTAAACAAAATCATATCCAAACCTGTAGTCACCAGACCACCATAAAATACAGGTTGACACTTGTCGCAGAATCTTTATCTTTTCTCACTTCGTTTGGCTTGGGCATTACTCGTAGCCAATATATCATGTTACATGTGTAAAATTCACTACATAGTACACTTGTTGTATCATTATTTTTTACAATTTTTGTGTTTCCTAATTACCATCTCCATCGACATATTAAATGGAAACTGAAAAAAGTTCACCAACAGTATACAGATTCCATGGACCATTTCTATTCAGGTTTAGGGTGAGGCAAGCACTTCAGAACTTACAAAAAGTAGTCTTTAAAAGAGTGTCCTTTAAAATACTAAATCAATTAAAAGGGGTTTATAATCAAGACCATGTAACTTACACACTGCAATGAGAAGAAAGGATTAGAATTGGCTGTCAATCACATAATTGGTCAGAGTTCAAGACTCTCAAGCAGCCAGCCTTACGCTTGAAATCCAGTATAGGTTTACATGCTTTATTTCGGGCAATCAACGAAAATTACTCATTCCCCAGAACTTCATATAACCAACACATGAACTGATTTGTAAAGACACATGTTTAAGTGAGTTCCAGAACCCCAGAAAAGGATAAGAAAGCACAAGGATAATGATTTTCCCACGCATTCAGAATGAATTCAAAGTAAAATTCGTATACATAACAAAGTTTTGTAAATTTTCCTGGAAATACAGGGTGGTAGTGGTAGAGCTTATCCTTTCTTACATCCTGCTATAAGCTGATATGAATAGAGTTGAATACCCTCCTAATAAATTGTATGTAGGTGTCTCTGAATTATTGTGAAATTCCAGAACTTCACACAAATTTATCAAATCATATTATGAGAAAAAATACAGGGTAGGCTCTTCCATGATCATGAATGAAATTAAGGTGATCAAATAAATGCTCAATATAGAGTTCAAATTAACTAATGAAGAAGACTCCATAAGATTTCAAATTTCAACAAGAATTAAGAAAGAAATAGTCAAAGTACAACTGAAGATTCAAATGGGTGTAATCAAAGAAGAAATTCAAACAAGGAGAGACATACCAGAGAATTGGCTAGAAGTAGCATGAGCACACTTAGCAGGTTTTGCCCAGCAAATACCCATATTTGAATAGTTTTTTTTCTCTGAGACAACCAAGAAGAAATAAGTCTCTGCGTGGAGATTGGAAACCCAGACAAGGGCAAGGAGGAAGAAGAAGAAGAAGAAGACGCAGAGAGCAAACCCATTGACAGATATGAGTCTTTTGGAAATGGGAACTATCGGCCTAGGCCTTGGTCAAAGGTCTGAGAAATCAACGTTGAAAAACTAAGTACACGGCCGTTTAGTCATTTTGTGGTCCCGGTGTAATAACTTCATCAGAAAGGAGGTTTCTTAGAAGGGATTGGGAAGAGTCAACCTAGCCCCTGGTCAAAACTCTTTTCTTTTCTTTTTTTTCTATTTTTTGTCTTTTTTGTGAGGCACTATTGCAAGGATGAAATTACTTTGAAGTTTTAGTTTTGGAGTTCTCGTTGGAGTTTTGTTCTTGGCCGCTATGCTAATCTAGCTAGGTATAATTTCGATAAGTATTTCAGGTGCAATCAGGGGCCTCATGATATCACTGGTGAGGGTCTATCGGGGTAGTCGCTAGACACTCTTCTTTGCCTCCACCCTTTTTATTTACTTATCAAAAAAAAAATTCAAAGGTTTTTTCTATTGCCAGAGAATTATAAGGTTCCAAAAACAAATTTTACATTGGGTGAGACCCAAAAAAAAAATTTATACCTAAAAAAGAGTAAAAAATTTATATTATATTCTCAATGAGATAAAGAGGTAGCAATATAGTCTAAAAATAAATGTTTATTACCTTTTTTGATAATTTTTTTTATTGCATTTGTCATATTATAGTATTTTTATACACAATTATTTGAATAATACTCACTTTTAAGTGTTTTAATGAAAAGTTTATACTTAATTTTCTTAAACTAAAGTACATTATTACCTTTTTATTTGACTGATGGTACAATATAAAAAAAATCTTTTATTGTGTAAATTAAGAACGTGAGGAACTTGATCTTAAAAGTCAAATGTTTTTAGAATTGATCCTAAACTAGTATGGGTTTTTTGATTGTAGGTATAATTTTTTAGACCTATTTGAGGAAAAGTGTATGGATAAATTATTTATTCTATTAAGTTCAATTTTAATAAAACATATTGTGTTTTAAGTACAAAATTTAAATTAAATCAAAAAAATTTTTCCTAAATACCCTCATTTTATGTATTCTTGATTGACAGTTATATATCTAATTAAATATTTAAAGATTTCATTAGACTCTCTCATTATCTTTCCATCTCTCTATCCCTGTTACTTTCCTCACAGTTCTCCTATTTTCTCTCTCTATCTATTATTGATAATTTATTTTCTTTTAAAGATTTATTTTTTTATCTCTTTCTCCTATTTTTTCTCTCTCTCTCTCTTCCCCCTATATTTTCTCACCGTTTCTCTCTCTCCCCCTATTTTTTTTTCTCTCTTTATTTATATCAACATTACAACAACACAATTACACAAATCAGTTACAATTGTCCTATAATACACTAAACATTTACTCATGCGTTTTAATAAACCAAAAAATTATACTAAATAATTACACAAAATTAAGACACCAACACAATTTGTCATTCAATTATTTATATAAACTAAATAGTTGCACCATTTAGTATCGTAACATTGTTACACCAATTATATATACCAAATTTAATATAATCGTAAAGTGTTTTGTGTAATGATAAGCATAATTTGGTTTATATAATTTGTGTAACTATGTCGTGATTCTAAATGATGTAATTTTTTATTTATGTAAATAAACATAATTTGGTTTATATAATTTGTGTAACTATGTCGTGATACTAAATAATGTAATTCTTTGATTTATGTAAATAAACATAATTTGGTTTATAGAATTTGTGTAACTATATCGTGATACTAAATAATGTAATTCTTTGATTTTATGTAAATAACTGAATGATAAATTAAATTGGTGTTGTAATTTCATATAATTATTTAGTGTAATTATTTGATTTAATAGAATACATGAGTAACTGTTTAGTGTATTATAGGATTATTGTAACTGATTAGTATAATTATGTTGTTGTAACGTTGATATAAGGAAAAAGAGAAGGGGAGAGAAATAAGGAAATAAGGGAAGAGGGAGTAAGGGAGAAAGATGAAAAAATTAAATCAAATTTTTATATACTTAGAAAAAATAAATTATTAAAGTGAGAGAAAGAGAGAGAAATAGATAGATAGAAAATAGGGAAGAAAGAGTAAGAGAAGAGAGAGAGTAATTAAGTAATAAATGATCTTTTAGTCTTTTTTCAAAAAAATGCACTCAGGGTCAAATAAATTTTCTTAATATAGTTTAGCTCAAATAAGTTTAAATTTTTATACCGACTTCCAAATTACCCTAATATTATAATAAATATTACTTCCTTCGTTCCTATATACCTGTCATTTTACACAATTTTTTTTGTTCCATAATATCTATCGTTCAATGAAACTAAAACATAATTAATATTTTTTCTTTTAAATTTACCCTTAACTTTTCAATGTATTAGATTAGGTGGAAGTTAAGTGTCTTTTATATTCTTTTCCTTCTCAATACGTATTAAAAAATGGTATTTTAGTCTTGTACAATTATTTTTTACTCATATTAGAGTCATTATCCTTATGCAATTTTAGTCTTATACAATTATTCTTAATTCATGTGCAAAAACGTTAAACGACAGGTATTTAGGAACGGAGGGAGTATTCTTTTTATTGTACTTAACTTTGTACCATAAATGTGGTATTAATTGTGTCTCTCTCGGCACCAAAGTCAAATTAGGCTCTAATGGTCCCTCATTATAATATAATAATTGAATGTGACAATCTTCATTTATTATACCTGACCTACCCCAATTTATCCATAAATTAAGGATTGAATATATTACTCGCTCCGTTTCTAAATATTTGTCGTTTTACATAATTTTTTTTATTCCATAATATTTGTCGTTTTATGAAATCAAAACATAATTAATATTTTTTTTTCAAATTTACTCTTAACTTTTCAATGCATTAGATTAGATGGAGGCTAAGTGCCTTTTATATTCTTTTTTTTTCTCAATAAGTATTGAATAAGAGTATTTTAGTCTTGTACAATTATTTTTTACTCATATTAGAGTTATTTAATAATTTTCTTAATTCCTGTACAAAAATCTTAAACGACAGATATTTAGGAACAGATGGAGTAATATGGATTGATAATAAATGGATTAAATAATATAATTTATGAGGATTAAAAAGATTATAAATGGGTGTTCTTCACTAGGCAATATAATCAAGGCGAGCACACAAGCCTCATGGAACAAATCTATAAGTTATAATATAAACGAAATATAAATTCAGATATTTTAATTTTGAATTTTGACAATCTTTTGAGGTCAGGTCATGAGAGATTTATCCTTCATGAATTCTCTAATCTTGACATGAATGACTTATATTTAACAAGACTAGAGAGAGAATTAGGTAAAGTGCACGTAAGTTGGTCTGAATATCCTGACCGTTGAACCAAAAAAAATGGAACAAATCTAAGTCAAGAGATTAAGGATATGTTTGGATGGTGAAATGAGTAGGGAATTAGATTACATTTGTTTTTCTCTTCAAATTCCACTCGGTTGGTTTTTTCATGGGATTCATGGGTTTCACCAATATCAGCCCATGTTCGGTAAGCAAACGTAAGGCTCACGTGAGACCAGTATAGAATTGACTCAGATACCCAATATTGAATCTAATGCATATATCTATTTTTGGAGTACTAATGTCTTTTTAGCCATATATTCAAACAACTCATCTTTAAAACCCACCCCTTGTGTGTGTATTTGGAGTAAATATTAGGTGTAACGGTGACATTACGTCATCATTGATACGTGATATTACCGTTTAATAATAAACCTACAAATGAACAAAATAAATTCAATTTGAGTGGTTATTAAATGATATGGTAGGGATGGTTACTATAATATGTGAGATTCACCTATTTTTTTATTATGCTTTTATGAAATGGTGACACCACGTTACAATGATGATGTGGTATTACCGACTCATTGTTACACCCAATATTTTTTCATGTATTTGTGAGTATCATGTGTGTTTGTGCATTTCATGTGTGTTTTTCTTATAAGAGTGTGTGTGTGTGGGTGTTCTTTTAATGTGTGTTTTTAACAAGTGGGAGTGTGTCCACGTGTGTTGTTTTAGAGTGTGTGTGCATGTGTGTGTTTCTTGTGAGTGTCGGTGTGTATTTGTGTTTTGGTATGTGATAGTTTGTGAGTGTATGTTTTAGTTTGTATTTTACAAGTGAGTGTATCTGTATTTTTTACAATGTTATGTGTTGATTTTTTTTAGCGTATGTGTGTGCTTATGAGTGTGCCTTTTTTATCTGTTTATGGGCGACTACTTCAATTTTTTTTGTTATTTTGCAAATAATGGGTTTAACTCAAATCTTTATTCAATTTTATTATAATTTATTTATATTAAGTGAGTTAAAAAAATTAAAATTATTTAACACTAACTTGGGGACTTAATTCATTGTGACCATTGAATTGATAATGGAGGATTTACCAACAATTCAGTGACCATAACAATTAAGTCTCCAAATTATGTTTCAATAATATTACTCATTTTTTTATTCTCTAAATGAATATGCAGATAAATCACTTCACATATCTGCGAGAGAATATTATCCATCAGCACCACATAGCTATCTGCAAGAGATCTTACCGCACCTATGTCGGGACCGAAGTTAAGGTCCCACCGCGTGCTTTGAACGTTGAAGAATATATTTATCCCTAGCAAACTGTTATATTTATGAAGACTCGAACCCAAACTTTGAGCGAAAAAATTTACATTCTTACCTACTAAACCATCAACTCGTTGCTAATAGCATTGCTCCTTCTAAAATGCATGACATGCATTCCACATCAACAAATTTAAATGATGGAAATCAATAATGATGCATGGCATACATTGCACACAATATATTGTGTGCTAGACGCATGCCTCTTAAGTTAAAAGAAATGTTATATATAACCACCATAAGGCTCTATTTAGATGGCGGTAATTGTAGTTAGGAATGATAATCTCATTCTTAAATTCATGAATTATTATATTTGGGTGGTTAATGAGTCGATAATTTATATCGAAAATAAAATCACTATTGAAATCAAATTCCTAATAATGGTGGGAATCTTAAACCCACCATCAATGGTGGTAAACTCATACATACCCAACTTAATTAGGTATTCTAAGAAAGTTCTTTAAAAAATTTAGTTTATTGCTAAAGCTAAGTTATCTTCCTAAAATTATGTTCTTTCCTAAAATAAAGTTCATTACTAAAAACAATAATGAAATAGATATCTATTCCTATATAATTTTTGAAATTTACCTATCACTTTACTAGAAATGAGATACCTATTCCCAATTAGAATCATTGTCATTCAAATGGGGCCTAAGACTTATTATACTTTAAAATACCGAGTATTGGGCAAGTAGGAAATAATACATTCAAAATTTGAGTGTGATGGAAATGATAATATTAAGATTAATGTATGACAAAACTAGGAAGAACAAGGGTGTGTTTGGTTTTCTTCTAGAAAATTGTTTTTTGTTCTCAAAATTTTAAAAACACCAAAACCCTATTTGCTTAGTATTTTTGTTCTCAAATTTTTTTTAAACAAATAAGATTTAGAACACAAAAATAGAAAACAAGGTTGTGTTGTTTTCGGTTGTTTTTGAGGAAAAGAAGGAAACATGGAGAATAGATTAGCTCATTAAACAAGTCTTTCCTTCAAACTTTCTTAGCAGCAAATAAGTTCTTCCTATAAAAGGTTTTTTATTTTTGCCTGTTGTCTCTTTTTTTTTTTGCCTCTCTATCTCACTCTCGACAAAACCGGAAGAAAGGAACGATGACTGAAGATCTTCTCTGGCGACTGGAGATCGTTTTCTCCAATGAGTGGGAGCTCTCTGGCTATTGGGTTACTTCATAAAGTGTAGTGGTGCGCACTCTTAATGGACATAGATCCAATTGTACTATCGTTGAATTCCACGCATTTGGTGAGTTTTTTGCATCTGGTTCCATGGACACTAATTTAAAGATCCGGGATATCAGAAAGAAAGGATGCACTCACACCTATAAGGGTTTTCGACGACAAAATCATCTTCTTCGTCTTCTCTAATGTGGATTTCAAATCTAGGTTTTAGATCTAGGTTTTAGTTCTTGGTTTGTCTTCTCCGGCAACTGTTCAGATCTTGGATTTTCTTTTACTGATCAGACCTTATTTTTTCTTTTTCTTTCTTTTTTTAATTTTTTTTTATCAATTTAATATATTAAAATAACTTTATATGAAACCGTCTATTCAAACAGGTTATACTATTTTTTATTTTGTAAAATTATTTTTGAAAGTATCAAACCAAACAAGTTCTTCGTCTCAGTAACACTTTTCTAAAACTCTTCTAAAAAACTATTTTTGGATATTATTTTTAAAGACGCAAACCAAACATGCCCCAAATTTGTTGAATGATTATGTTTCAAAAAAAATAGAGGTAACATCCATAAGAGATAATTGAAGGGAGAATGACTTAAGTGCTTTAAAAACATTTATAAATGCCCTACTTTAGCACTTAAGCAGCGGAGCCTCGAGAGAGAGGTCACCAAGTTAGAATAGCTACAAACTCGCTTTTCGCGAGGAAGTTGAGAAAGAGTGTTATTGAGGGTAAGCATACGAGTAGAGGAAGAATAAAATTAACTTCAAACAAAACAATAAAGAAAGATATAATAAATTATAGATTAATATAAAATATAACATTTGATAAAGCACAATGCCAGAAGAAGATTCATGTAACCGACTCCAAAAATATTAAAACAAGAATTTATTGATTTTAATAATGATACTTGTACTTAATTAAGAAACTTAATACATTATGTTCGTTGGGTTGTCAATAGATTTCAATCAGTGCTAGAACCTACCACCTACACTAATTCAATGGATATAATAAATTAACTTCTCCAATTAGAACCCAAATTAAGTTATAAAACCATTGCTTGATGAAATTTTTTGTGTAATATATAAATAACTGAAAATATATGGGTAATTAAATTAAATGTCAAAGTATATTCAGCACTTTTAACCTTTTTAACTTGCGTCAACATTGCTACATTTAAAAGAAATATAACTTGCCGTGATGGACCCTCTTGTGAGGAATTTCTGTTGGGTTTTGGAGTTAACACTAGATGGGACTGGTTTGCGTAGGGAATTTTGTTTTGAAGGCCTAGGTCAGCATGTGGAAGCCATTCCTTTGGGGAAATGCTACGTTACAGTCCCCGGCACGGGTATTAAAAATTATAATTTTTTTTAATGTATAAGTTATAATTTTAAAAATCATGATTGATCATAGGAGGTTGGGATTGATACTGAGATTTTCATGATCGATCATAAATTTCTATGATTAATCATGACTTTCTCTTGAACAATTGTAATTTTTCTTTTCAAAATTGTAATTTTATTATAAAAAATGATAACCGATGGCACCGATACCGATAAAGGAAAAAAATAATATTTTGTTTTTTGATTTGCATAAGGTATCAATTTTTTTTTTTTTTTTTGGTATTGTATCTTCAAAATTTACTATTTCAATGAGTGTTTTTATAATTTTTATGGATCATTTTACAATATAGGTAATTTATCACTTTTATATGTATTTTAATCACTATTACGGGTGGTTTTACTATTGTTGTAATAAATAATTTTACCACTTTTCTTCGTTATAACAATAGTAAAAAAAATAATAACGATGAAATTAAAAAAACTCAAATATCACAACGGACCAGCCAAATCATCAAAACAAAAATGAATACAACTTGTTGTCTCCTCTAGAATAGCAACCATATTGAATCTTCATCAGCGGTAAACAAAGTATCTTATCAAGAACTTTTGTCAAACCATTCAGCCAGAAAAACAATATATAAAATTTATTACGATCACCAATTTTTTTTAAATAATATAAAAAAATAATTATAAGAAGTGGTGGAAGATTTTGCGGGTGCCATTTCCTTATTCATTTCATCTTTGTTGACCTCAAATTTGCATATGGGGTGGGTATGTACGAATATTTTAGATATCTATATAATAAAACAATTAGTTATTTGAAATTCTATCCCATATATATTTTCTCTTCCAAAATCATTCCATTATCTATTTTTATCAAATATTTAATTATTTAATATTTGATTAATTTATAGTTTAATATAATTTTTATTTTAAATATTATTCATATACGAGAGAATGCTCATGTTAAGAAAATTTGTCAGTTTACATATTTTTGTCAATATTTTTAAAAAAATAATAGATAAAAATAAATTTTAAATGATATAATTAAATAAATAAAAACATATTATTTAATATAATAAAATTAATTTTTTGAATATTCAAATTTAAAATTTTATCACACCTTCGTGCACGAGTTATATATGTTATTTGTAATAATTGCACGTCTGAGTAGGTTCGAAGCTAATAGTTGCTTATTTGACCTTTTTTTAATTGAGTTGACTTTACTACGTGTAGATGACCATATAGCATTTATTGATTATTATAGCGAAGTTTTCCTCCTGTCCCAACCTAACGAAAAATTTATCTAATATTTATATTTATTCTATTTATAAATGTCAGATTTTGTAAAAAAATATTAATTTTTTATTTTATTCTTAATTATAATGATAAAGTCAATTATACCTATTTATGTACTTTCTTCTAAGTTTTGTTTTTTTATTTCTATTTGACTTTCAATTTGTTCTAAACTCATTTATCATTCCTTCTAAATTATTTTAAACTCATTTATTAATACTCTATTTATATACAATTTTTTATATCTATATGAACAAATAGAGTACTATATATATTAAATTATTATATTTTCAGATTGAATTTCTTAGTCAAATATATATTATATACATTTTTTGGTATTTATATAATAAAATAGCTCACAACTTGAATTTTATTTCTTACACATTTTCTCTCGGAAAAACATTACATTTCTTATTTTTATCACATACCCAATTATTTTAATATTTAATTAATTTATAGTTGAATATAATTTTTATTTCAAATATTATCTATACATGATAGTATACATATGTTGAAATTTTTTTGTCGATTTACATATTTTGAAAAATTATTATTTAATATAGTGAGATGGATTTTTTTGAACGTTCGAATTTTATATTTAATTGTATTTTCAGATACGGGTTATGACTAATACAATAATATTATAAGTAGTCCAATCAATCTATTTAACAAAATAAAAATTAATAATATAATTAGATGTGTACATGCCTAAAAGAGTCAGAGAAATATCTAAATAAATGATAAATTAGGTACTCAAAGACTTATAAAATAAATTAATTATTTGACACATAATTAATTATTTAATTTAATTATATATATAATTTATATTTTCTATAAAATAATATTATTTAAATTTATGTATGTGCAAGGCATATCGTGCATTGCTAGTTATAATTAAGAAATTGAATTTTGAACTTATAAAAATATAACAACGATCAAGATTAATTCAATCTTCATTTACTTTGATCCAATGATACAAAATTCATTCTAAAATTTTTTTTCCGCCCCCAAAAAACATCAATTGCTAGTACATCATTAAAGTTTGCAACTTAAAATAGTATCGAGTGTTTAATCTGCATCTTTTATTTCACCATCTAGATGCTTCGAGAAAAAACCTAAGAATTCTATAAACCTAATTCAATAAAAAGATCTAGATACTCTCTGTTTCAATTGTTCAAATTACATCAAGATCAATCATTCAAAGTTAAATGCATTATATNTATTTTATTCTTAATTATAATGATAAAGTCAATTATACCTATTTATGTACTTTCTTCTAAGTTTTGTTTTTTTATTTCTATTTGACTTTCAATTTGTTCTAAACTCATTTATCATTCCTTCTAAATTATTTTAAACTCATTTATTAATACTCTAGAGGCAAATTCCATGGATGATAATGGCGTGGGGTGATCCAACGAATTTAGGACGTAAAATTAAACTTGATTTTAAATTGACACCAATCTATTTAGTACTTTAACTAACAATTTTTTGATCCAAATAAAAAAAAATACTAACAATTTGAATTACACATTTATAAAATCATAATAACAGTTGAGATTAATCCAATGTTCATTCAATTTCNACGAATTTAGGACGTAAAATTAAACTTGATTTTAAATTGACACCAATCTATTTAGTACTTTAACTAACAATTTTTTGATCCAAATAAAAAAAAAATACTAACAATTTGAATTACACATTTATAAAATTATAATAACAGTTGAGATTAATCCAATGTTCATTTAATTTTATTATAGGGTATAAAATTCATTTTTAAACAAAAAAATTTTAGCCTAAAAACATCATTTTCTTTACACGGTCTTTAATGTCACGTAAGTCAACTAACACACTTACCTCTCTTCTCTCTCCCCTATTTAGTTTATAGGATGTTTTCAGACGACGCCTCGTGTTACTTCTAGTGGCATGATTGTTAAGTTGGGTCTGGGCCTAAGACAACACAATTGGGTAACCGGTTAAGTTGGGTCCAGGCCTAAGATAACACAATTGGGTTACGTGCATGGCCGGGGCGGGGCTCAAAACCAAACAAGCCCAATACCCAAAAAGAAGGTAACGAAGCCCTATTATCAGTACGACAGTATCACAAAATTGGGGCTTATTTTCCATTTCTTGAGATCCAAGACAACAGAGTTGCTTTTTAACAGTTTGAGCAGAGGAAGAAGATCGATCGAACATACTTATCACTAGGAGGAGGAGAGAGAATTAGAGTTAGGAAGAATGAGCAGTATAGGCACAGGTTATGATCTATCAGTCACCACTTTCTCTCCCGATGGGCGAGTTTTCCAGGTCGAGTACGCTGCCAAAGCCGTCGACAACAGCGGAACTGTTATTGGTATAAAATGCAAGGATGGGGTTGTTATGGTAAAGCTCTTTGAATCGCATTTGCGAATGATTTTTTTCAGACCTTTTGATTATATGTATGTAGTTAATTTCGTGTTTTTTTTACTAGGGTGTGGAGAAACTCATAGCATCAAAGATGATGCTACCTGGTTCTAATCGCAGAATTCACTCTGTTCATCGTCATGNTTTTTTTTACTAGGGTGTGGAGAAACTCATAGCATCAAAGATGATGCTACCTGGTTCCAATCGCAGAATTCACTCTGTTCATCGTCATGCTGGCATGGTAGATCTATATTCTTTTGCTCCTACTGTTCTCTCTCTCTCTCTCTCTCTCGATTGTGTGTGCGAATGTGTGATTTCTTTTTTACCACAATAACCCTTTGTTCCCTAGAACGCTTAGNTCTCTCTCTCTCTCTCGATTGTGTGTGCGAATGTGTGATTTCTTTTTTACCACAATATCCGCTTATTTCCCTAGAACGCTTATCAAATGGAAAAGGAATTTTGGGTTGTAATGCTAAATGTGCATAGGGTTGATTAAGTGGTGGTTATAGTATTACAAGTTCGGAAAACAAAAATCCGTTAATTACAATGAAGAGCCCCATTTCTCATTAGAAAAAGTTAAAGATATCAAGGCCATGTTTGGTTTGTGTTCTCAAAATTTCAAAAACACCCAAAATCTATTTGTTTAACATTTTTGTTATCTAAATTTTGGAAAAAAAATGAGATTTGAGTCAAAGAAACAGAAAATAAGTGTAACTTGTTTTCAGAGTTTTTTTTGAAAATTTTGGAAATAAGGAGGACAATTTTGGACTTTCAGATATGAGTATATATATATATCTACATATTTATATACATTATGAAATAGTCAATATAAAAATGNTATCTAAATTTTGGAAAAAAAATGAGATTTGAGTCAAAGAAACAGAAAATAAGTGTAGCTTGTTTTCAGAGTTTTCTTTGAAAATTTTAGAAATAAGGAGGACAATTTTGGACTTTCAGATATGGGTATATATATATATATATCTACATATTTATATACATTATGAAATAGTCAATATAAAAATGAATTTGTTAAAACTCTTCTCAAAAAACCGTTTTTGGATACTATTTGTTGNGAAAAAAAATGAGATTTGAGTCAAAGAAACAGAAAATAAGTGTAACTTGTTTTCAGAGTTTTTTTTGAAAATTTTGGAAATAAGGAGGACAATTTTGGACTTTCAGATATGAGTATATATATATATCTACATATTTATATACATTATGAAATAGTCAATATAAAAATGAATTTTTTATATTTTTTTATTAATGTTTGAATTACTGTTCAAATATATATTTAGGCTGTCCAAACAGGTTTTACTATTTTCTGTATTGTAAAATTGTTTTTGAAATCATCTAACCAAACAAGTTTTTTATCTCAAAAAATATCAAAATCACTTTGTTAAAACTCTTCTCAAAAACCGTTTTTGGATACTATTTGTTGAAACGCAAACCAAACAGGCCCCAAATTTCACACTAATTCATTATTAGCTCGGTCACATATGCTTTGGAAACTCAGTTCTGGAAGTGGTGGTCATAATAAAGCAAACCAAACCAAATTGTATGTCCCAATCATTTGTGGTCGACTACATGACTTTGTCTTCTCTATTTATTTCGATCATGCGCTATAAATTCATTAAAGTTAAATATTTTTATATCTTTTCTTATGATTTCATTCAATAATTTCATTTAATGTTAATTTAGGTCTACCTTTACTTCTAGTATCATTAAAAGAAATTCTATCACTTTTTCTAATCGGTGACTCTATCGGCCTCCGTTGAACATGACAAAACTATCTTAATCTATTTTTTCTTAACTTATCCTCAATTGGAGTTACTCCTACCATTTCTCTAATACGGTTATTTTGTATTTTATCCTTTCTAGTTTTTCCACATTCACCTCAGCATTCTCATTTCCGCTACACTCATTTTGTCACTATGTTGTTTCCTAGTTGCGCAACATTCTGTCCCAGACAACATTGTTTCCCTTATAGCTGTTTGATAAAACAAGTATCGGTCATAATCGTGCATAAAATTTCATTTTAGAATTTTGAAGTTAACCCAAAAATTGACTTCCTTCAATATAGTATGACAACAGTTTTAGTAGCTTTTGGCATCCTTCTACTACCAGTAGTTATACCATACTGCATTCTAAGAGATTTACATGTTTCTTGATTTCTGTGNAGTAGCTTTTGGCATCCTTTACATGTTTCTTGATTTCTGTGCTTCTCAATTCTATAACATCTCTTTTATGCAACTTAATTTCCCTATAAATTGTAGTCTGTTGCTGGACTAGCGGCAGATGGGCGACAAATAGTTGCGCGAGCANTGCTTCTCAATTCTATAACATCTCTTTTATGCAACTTAATTTCCCTATAAATTGTAGGCTGTTGCTGGACTAGCGGCAGATGGGCGACAAATAGTTGCGCGAGCGAAGGCTGAAGCAACAAATTATGAAAGGTTTGCATCTCGTTCAATGTGTTGAGCAGCAGAAAACTTCACGACTTATTATTTTGGATAATATTATACGAAACCTCATACTGGCTGGGATTTAAAGTAGAATTTACTAATTGTTTGATATCACCAGAACTTGATTTAGTTTGTTGAGGTTTAAACCTAAAACGTTATATGATGGTATATAAGGCAAGAAACTAAAGTGTAAATCGGAAGTATGGTCAGTCTAGATATGGATGGAAATACACTTATTGGAAAAGAAAAAACAATGTGGCTGGAAATATGTCTTGATATAGGGCTGAAACTTATGGTGGACCTTATACTTAATTTTGTGGAAATGTTTGGTTTGCCCCTTGCAAATTCTTTTAAGCTTGTAAATGGTGCAGAGGGATAATCGATGTTGTTTACTTTGGGGGCTGAACTGGTTGTATAGACTCTTGTTATCTTTCATATCATGCGGAAATGGATCCATACTAAACACGTAGGAGCCAGATTGCGTGTGATTACAACGATGATGTGGAAACATTTTTATGTATACCTTTATGTCAAAATGTGTAGATGTATCGGGAATTTATCTCATGTCTGCTTGTAAAACACTTTAAGACAGGCGATGAGGAAACAATAAAACTTATTGTTTTTGAATTAACTCAATCAACGTACTAACAAAGTAAACACTACTAGCCCGATAAAACAATTTCCAGTGTGTGCTCTATTTGGTTCCTAAAGTCATTGACAGTTCAGATGGATGATTTACTTTCCTTTGTTAGGACTATTTGAATTCATTTACAATCATATCAAGCTTACAAAATGACATAAATGAACATTTGATCGCATTTAGATTTACAAGGCATCAACCCAAAAGTCAATATCCTCAGCATTATTATATATGCATTGTTTCTCCAAAATCTTACTTCCACTATTGTGATGAGAGCAACAATTGTTATTTTTAATGTGTTCTTGAAGTTATTCCATAATGAGCTACAAATGGTAAGCAAAGTAGGGCAATAATGAGGGTTCACATTTCCTTTTAAGGCATATTATATTTTGGGCACAGGGATGCGAGAACTAATCCAAGTCATCAACCACGTTTCCAGAATATTTGCTTCTAGCAAGATAGGGAAACACCAAAAATCCGTGTAACGTAGGAGCACTCACAATTTTTCACAATATTTGACTTACTCTTTCACTTGAATTTCCAAAACTATTACAATTAGAGCCAAATGAGTATTCTTTGGCTCTCTAACTCTCTGTCTCTCTGATAGGAAAAATGTTAGGGGTCTCCTACAAGCTTTGAGGATAGAGGTAGATTGGTTTTCATTGCTAATTACTATTAGGCCATTCGTAGCAAAATGTTGTTGTAGCCGAAGTGCAATAGCAAAACCCTTAAGTCTTATAGTTTTGTTCCTGAACAACAATCACTTTCGCTATTAGTTGATTTAAAGGCTTTTATGGTTATTGATTGTAATATAATAGAAAGGACACCAAAAACGCAAGTTCCATTCACATGCCAAAAAAAAAAAAAAAGAAGCTTAGTACTTGGAAAAAAGAGGATCCATTTGACACAACTTAGATGTTGAAAAGAAAGAAACCCTTTGTTCATTGCGGATAAGCAAGTGTGTTCCTCGATTACAAGACTATAGGAGTGTAAGAAGTGGGTTTTGAGGGTAGTAATCGAGGCATAACAAAATTTGGGTGGTATTTTGATTCTGTGAGTGTTTCACTCGAATGATGGCTTTGGCTCATCCCGTAGTTTTAGCGTGCTAGGGTTGACTTTTATCAAATCCCAACAGGAAAAAGAATGATTAAAGAGAATTAGAGGAGGAGGAGAAAAAAGTCTAGGAGCACTAAGGGAAAAATATAGTAATCACATCTTTAATTAAAATTGTATAAAATGAGAAACTTCATTTTATGACATTATATCCCTTTGAATCAGCTAAACATGATCTTTGAAGAGCCAATAACAGAGCTTTATACCAGGAAAACCTCCCCCGAACAACATTGTTGCCCATGACCGGAATATAGAGATGATATAAACTCTTAAATAAACCTTAATTAATCAAACTGGGAACATACTAACGACGACGTTGCACAAAATTGACCCCCCTTCAAAAGAAACCACTTGTTTTAGGATACTGTCTATGCTGTTGATTTTTTCTTGAGCCTCCTTGTAGTTGACTCTAGTTAGTGTGTTTTCCATCTTCCTGGTTTTCGTATCAAAAAAAAAAAACCACCATCACCACCACAAAAAACACATCATTGCTGTTCTGAAATTATTTGATCCTCTTAGTGTTGATGCAGGATTTTCTTAGAGTCCCAACACTATTTTTGGGATAGAACTGATAAAATGGTCTTAGGACTGATTATTGAGCTATGATGGAAAGATTACTGTGGATAAGGACTTTGTGTCTGGATGGTGATAGAGGCTTAATTAGCCAAGAAAAGGGCAATGTGCTAGGTTATTCTGGGTGCTGCGACGATGACCAATGAAATGCTCAAGTGTACCTTGCTTTTCCAATGCTTTCTAAGATCTTTCCCATTGTGTTTCAGCTTTGCAACTCCTCTTTTTCTGTTATTCTGCTCTGAGAAACATGGATTTTTGATTTTATAAGGTATCAACACAAATGCTTCGTTGTCTAAAATACATATATGTCCTTTTTATATGATTCTTGCTAGTTTGTTTTGTGTCTTGTTTGCTTTGCCTTTTATGGGGACTTGGTTCTTTCTGTTGAAGATTTCTTATGCACCTTTCCTTTTCAGGTCCCTTTTTCATTAGTTTCCCAAAAAAAAAATTTGATTTGTAAAAATGCAAATTGAGAGATCAAAGTGAAATTGAATATGTATCATGGAGTATTATTTGGGGAGTCATTCCCATTTTCATGATTTTTTCCCTTCTGCTGCGGATTTGGTCATATATTCTAAACAGCTGATGTCAAATGATCCAAAATACAATCCCACCATTTTTTTTTTTCCATATATGTTTCCAGTTGTCAATGATCAGTTGATATTTTTCTTGTTGTGCAGTACCTATGGTGAACCTATTCCTGTAAAGGAACTGACTGAACGTGTAGCAAGTTATGTGCATCTATGCACACTTTATTGGTGGCTCAGGTTGGAGGGTTCATCTTTAAATTTTTATTAGTGGATATTGTATTCCTTTTTCTGCTCTAGATACATTGGCTTTCCTTTTAGGAAAAAAAAAAATACTAAGAGACAATGGTTGCTGTTGCAGACCCTTTGGATGTGGAGTTATTCTTGGAGGGTATGACAGAGATGGACCACAATTATACATGATTGAACCCTCCGGTATTTCATATGTGAGTTGATTCTCTCCCGGGTCATTAGTGTAGTAGCCACAACTTCAGTCTTTCCTCATCTGCTTTGTGCATTGGCATGTACAATGACTTATGTTCCCGACTGTTTTCAGCTGCCTGTGATTTGTGAATGAAAATGTACTACACTTTCTTTTATTGTTGTGATATTTGGATGTCCTTTTGTTCACTATTGGTATTTGAAATTTTTGATAGAGGTACTTTGGTGCTGCAATTGGAAAGGGCAAGCAGGCTGCTAAAACGTAAGTTAATCATGATGTCTTCCATCTTGGACCCTTTAGCAAAAAAGTACCATTATGATCAATTGTGATTCATGGAGAATTGTGGAAATATAAATGTTGAAACTATTATTGACACTGCTGTCAGATAAGGCATTATGTTGGGTGTAGAGGCTCTGTATATTTATACTATTACTTGTTTTTGATTGCGCATGATACAATAATTCTGTGTATTTATATTATAGGCCTGTAAATTTGTTTTTGATTGCGCGATGCAACAATTTATTCTTAATAGAAATGGCGAAATCTAAGGAAGTTTATCCAGTTAGCATTTCATAATCAGAGAGGAGAAAGTACGTAAACTTGTAATTATTTTCATGAAAACTACACATATTCAGGGTTTATGAATTCCAGTTCATAATGTCTTAATATCATTTTGCTTAAGTTTCTGGTTGTTTGATTTTTCTGCTTTTAGAAAGGAAGCATGTTGCTTCTCAATGACCCAGAATTGGCAATTGACATGGGAAGGAACTATAAATTACCTGGAATCTCACAGAAAGATTGATTTTTATTAGTTGTTCATCCAATGAATTTGAATCAGTTGTGTCTTGCTCAGACCAACAAATTGTTCACTATTTATGTGCCATCTGTATATTTTTTTTTAATGTTATGTAATTCTTATTTTTTGTTGGGTTATTGCTTCTTTAGGTAATTAGGTGTTTATGGGGATGGCTACACTTGTCATGAAGGGTGGGAACCTTTTATGCTACTTTACTTGGATGCACTGTTTGTAGTTTAATTCCACCGGTCTCTTTGGTCTCGTGCCACTGTTGAAGCATCCATTTTGAAGTAGTATTGATTGCACATTTCCTCTTGCCAACATGCTTGTGTGATGTTGCTGTTTGGTTTTCACCAGTAGCTTTGATCTCATGCCACTACTGAAGCATACATTTCTGTTGTATTGATTGCACATTTACTTGTGCTAACATGCTTATGTAATGATGCGGTTTGATTCCACCAATAGCTTTGTTCTCATGCCACTACTGAAGCTTCCATTTTGAAGTAGTATTGATTGCACATTTCCTCAAGCTAACATGCTTATGTCATGAACAGAGAAATTGAAAAGTTGAAGCTTTCCGAAATGACCTGTAGGGAAGGTGTTATTGAAATAGCCAAGATGTGAGTGATTCATTCTTTTAATTCTTTTTGTTTCATTTTCTTGCATTCAATGTTTTACTCTTTCTTCGATTCAGTCTTTTATGTATTAGAATCATTCTAGAAAAAGAAATAGGAAATCCCTAGCAGCTTATGCTAATTATGCACACTTTGAATCCAAGAAAGAAGAAGTGACTTTTGAGGATTTGAGATCAATGGGTATGTGTATCACCTTAAATTTGGGGCCTTTGGGGTGAGTCTTATGAAATTCTGCAATAGATTCCTGGATTCTGACAGGCTTATCTTTATCCTAGCAAGGTAATTCCATAACTCTAATCTTTTCATCCACATGTAATAAATAAAATAAGTGCAGCACAATGCATGCGGGTCCTGCCAGTACGGGGTCTGAGAAGGGTCAGGTGTACGTAGCCTTAAAGGCTATTTCCGCTGCTCAAACCCTTGATGCCCAGGTCATTGTGGAGGAACCTTACTATTATGCCAATGCCCACCCTACTTCTCCAAATATGTACACAAAAATGCAAACAAGAATGTTTCTTGTGAAAACACAAAACTTTGTTTATATTTGTTTTGATTATTTTATTAGTTTCTCGTTTGAGCTTCTAAGTCCACAATGCTCGTTTCTTCCCTTCTCCAATAAATTTTTCTCTTTTTCAAGAGAAAAAGTATGCTGACATATTTCATGAGCATATATGTGTGTGTGTGTGTTAATATTGATTATTGAAATGACAAACCAGATTTAAGGGACTTAAGGAAAATGTATATGTTTGTTGTTTAAAGGTTTGGTACTGAAACATAATTTGTATATTGCAGATAAAATTTTTATTTTTCTTGGGTTCTTGATTTTTGTTTGTTGATTTTTTATTCCAAAATACTAATAAAGAGAGGATTCAGATTCAAATCAGTGATTTTTAATTTCTCCAGCTTCACTGGCTTCATTGATCAAATTAAATTGACTAGTTACTTGGGATCTTGCTATTATTAGTGCTACATGTCCCTCTATAGGAGGATCACATGTCTAGGTTTCCATGCCTGCCAATACATAGGTGGACTTTTATGTCTGTGTTTGCTAGCCTGAGCATGAGAAGTGAGAAAGGGAGAGATAAAAATGATTTATACGTTGAGAGAGATAGAGAGTATGAGAGAGAGAGAGAGATATTGATGTTGCTGCTTTTAAGTCTTAATCTGATCTTTTCATAATAGGAAAAAATCCTCTCTTGAAACTTGTAACAGTCCCAGAGTTCTTATTGTTTGCATGCAGAATGATTTAATTTGACATTGTTCTACTAGATACGCAAGGCTCTGTTTGAAACTTGGTAACTAGGAAGGGAAGAAAAAGGATTTTCAGAGAAGTTGTGATGAATATAGAGTACAAAGGAGAACGGGGAGTACAAAGGAGAACGGGGAACCGAGTTTTTCTTATAAGATGGTGAGAAGATGCACAAAATCTCAAGAAAATTGCATCCTGTTTTTTCCTAAACCTTTCATTTTCTTTGTTTTTTTGGATTTTCAAGAATATCATTATAACCATTTGGGTTAGAGTGATGGACAATGGCCATGCCGTTGGCTTTTGGGAGAGTGTGAGATACATGACATGCACTTCACTATTTTTCATCCAAAATCTTACAGTCACTGATTTTAGGGCGATGTGAAATCGATTAATATAGTTGAGGGAACAATGTAAGAATTTAAAGGGTTGGGGTGGGGGGTAAAGTGAGATTGGGGTGATAGTTTTGGTTGCTAAGTGTAGTTTGTCCAAGAATTTGTTACCTTGGAAACATTTGTAATGCAACTAAAGTCTCACAACTCATTTCTTTCTAATACCATATATTCCTTGTTATTGAAGTATAAGCTATAAGCATCTAACACTCACCCGGACGGTCAAACTATCCACATGAAGAGGTAGACAGAAAACTTAGAAGACAGATCAAAGACATTACAAGGTGCACTTATGGCATGAATGAATGGGGAGTTGATTGCGAATCATGAAACTGAAATTGAGAGGCTTGCCCAAAACCTCATGAAGCCCAGTTTTGATACCATAAGAAAATATCCAATTCAAAATCCATTGGCAATTAATGCAGACGTGGACAAGGCAGATACACCGAGTATTATAGCACTGTGGAATAAGCTCTAACATTCGTAATCACTGACCAATGTTCTGCAAGGAGTACGTACAGATATCTCAAGACTTATGCTTCAGTACTGACTTGCACTTGCGCTTTCATCTTCTTCAGAGCCAATTCTACACCAGTTGTTCTCTAGTGATTTCACATAGCAGACATGATTTAGTTTAACTAAATTCTACAGGTGAAACAATATAAGACACATTCTAATTCAGCTAACTGAACTCGCATCCAGTGGGGAGTTAAACTTTATGACTCTTTCAAATCGTTGTCATCAGCATCCTCATCCTCATCATTTTTTGGCTTAACAAATAAGTCCACTTGTGAGTGATAAATTTGTTGTATGCATTTTATGTAATTTCAAAATAATAATCAAAGTAAGCAAGATCTGTTTATTCCTATCTTCAAGAGGAGCATTTTGAGTACTCTCCTATGAGTTCTCTTTTGCATGTGTGTGTGTAAATTCGTAGTTCTTCCATTTTATGGGTGAATATCTATTTGTACATGTGTTATGTAGCATTTACAAGATACATGATGAGGCCAAGGACAAGGCTTTTGAATTGGAGATGAGCTGGGTTTGTGATGATTCAAAGCGCCAGCATGTGAAGGTAATCTCTCATCTGAACTTCTCTCTGACAGAGATGCTTCGTATGTTAAAGGGCATTTTCATTTATACTTTTAAAGAATGTCCAAGGTTCTTGGCACACCTTCCCCCACCCTGACTAGTAGTAACAATAATAATGAGGAGAAGAAGAAGAATGTAAATAAAACAGTATGCATTATCATATGATCCCATCAAAGTACAACTAATTTATGGGTGGTTTTATTAATATTTAACATATTTTTTGGGCGATTATATTGAAATTATTACTTCTAGTTTCATAGTTAGAATTTTAATCATGAAAGTGGGAAGCTCAAAAACATGTGCTTTAAACACAACTCTATAATTAAGTACCTTTCATGTGCAAAAACATAAACTTCTAGGAGATTTTATTTCCGGGTTTAATTTTCCATACCTTTTAGTTATGCATGTTTCAGGTAAAAAATATTTCCCAGAATGAAGGATAGCTTGAACACTCATTATCAAAGCATTGTCAAATTGGTCATCCAGTGCTCTAACATGCCATTAATGTTACAAACCAATCCTCCACCCCCACCTTGCCCACCCAACCACCCAAACACAAATACACCCAGCTCAAAGAAAGTGTGTAAAAGACACAAAACAGAAAATGAAAGAAGAAAACACAAACACATATAGCCATGCCCACCTTCCTGTTTTCTTCCTCCAAATGAGAAAACCCAATCACCATGGCAACCGGGGATAGCAAGGCCAGGGTGTGAAGTAAATGATAGCAACTGCTCAATGTTTCAAGTTTCAGCATTGGAATTGGTTTTTTCTTTTGCTTCACATGACATTGGAATGATTTGCATGCATGATAAGGATGTGGCCTTTTCCAATTTACATCAAACTGCACTTTGACATCAACAGTTTTGCAAAATAAAACTTATGGATTTTTAGTTAATTTCCGGAACAGTTATTGTTTTGGCTACGTGATATTCATATATGAACTAGCAATTTTCACGAGGCTGGCAAGAGGTTTGTTTTTTATGTTGGATATTCTATCTGTTTTCAGCAGGCACAAGGGAAAGGCAATTCCCATTTAGATCTCCTTTTTCGGCATGCATCTATAATTAATTGCTTCTTTAAGTGCCTATTATTATGCGTTATATCAGGTACCAGAAGACCTTTTAGAGGAAGCCAAGGCTGTTGCCAAGGCCGCATTGGAGGAGATGGATGCTGATTAATGGACCTTATCCCATTCCTCTCCTACTCATTCCCCTTGCATGTTTTGTTCATCTAGTGATCTATACAACATTGTGAATGCATGTTTGCAAACTTTGTAAGGGGTTCATTTGTGTACTATTAAACGTCCCTACCTGTAGGGTTTACTTTCTTTATTTTTATCCNATAAACTTCTAGGAGATTTTATTTCCGGGTTTAATTTTCCATACCTTTTAGTTATGCATGTTTCAGGTAAAAAATATTTCCCAGAATGAAGGATAGCTTGAACACTCATTATCAAAGCATTGTCAAATTGGTCATCCAGTGCTCTAACATGCCATTAATGTTACAAACCAATCCTCCACCCCCACCTTGCCCACCCAACCACCCAAACACAAATACACCCAGCTCAAAGAAAAAGTGTAAAAGACACAAAACAGAAAATGAAAGAAGAAAACACAAACACATATAGCCATGCCCACCTTCCTGTTTTCTTCCTCCAAATGAGAAAACCCAATCACCATGGCAACCGGGGATAGCAAGGCCAGGGTGTGAAGTAAATGATAGCAACTGCTCAATGTTTCAAGTTTCAGCATTGGAATTGGTTTTTTCTTTTGCTTCACATGACATTGGAATGATTTGCATGCATGATAAGGATGTGGCCTTTTCCAATTTACATCAAACTGCACTTTGACATCAACAGTTTTGCAAAATAAAACTTATGGATTTTTAGTTAATTTCCGGAACAGTTATTGTTTTGGCTACGTGATATTCATATATGAACTAGCAATTTTCACGAGGCTGGCAAGAGGTTTGTTTTTTATGTTGGATATTCTATCTGTTTTCAGCAGGCACAAGGGAAAGGCAATTCCCATTTAGATCTCCTTTTTCGGCATGCATCTATAATTAATTGCTTCTTTAAGTGCCTATTATTATGCGTTATATCAGGTACCAGAAGACCTTTTAGAGGAAGCCAAGGCTGTTGCCAAGGCCGCATTGGAGGAGATGGATGCTGATTAATGGACCTTATCCCATTCCTCTCCTACTCATTCCCCTTGCATGTTTTGTTCATCTAGTGATCTATACAACATTGTGAATGCATGTTTGCAAACTTTGTAAGGGGTTCATTTGTGTACTATTAAACGTCCCTACCTGTAGGGTTTACTTTCTTTATTTTTATCCCAACTTTTTCATCTGATTTTCTCCGAAGACACAAGGTACTTATTGAAGTTTACACCTTAAAATTATAATTGACACATGGTGGTCTATGATGCGCTTAGTCACATGGTTTTCTACATTGCTGCTCCTTTCTTTTACTAGTCTTTTGGGCTGGAATCATAAATGGGTTCTCCTATTTGATGATCTTTTCTGTAGGTTATTGTAAGTGGTCTAAACCGACTCTTATTTCTTCTAAGGTTTGTAGTACTTTTGGTTCTTAAAATATGTATTTTTGGTCAGTTTAGTCTTCAATATTAATTTTGTTAATTTGATCTCTAAAATATTTAATTCATGTCATTTTAGTCCTTATATAAACGAATTGTTAAGTTTTTTGACGGAAGTGATTGTGTCAATTTTTTAGATGATATTATGTGTCGACACTAGATTATTTTGTCAAATATTTAATGGTTTGTCTATGTGAAGATTAAAATAACATGAATTGGATATTTTAAGGACTAAATGAACGAAATTGATATATTGAGGACTAAATTGACAAAAAAATGTATGGACAAAAAGTGTTATTAACTTTTTTTTTAATTATGCTCTCGTTCTTACCCTATTTGACAAAAAAATTAAATATTTTGTTGAACATGATTTTACTTATATAATGATGAATTATTTGAGTTTAATTAATGTAGGTTGGATCTATTTTAAATAATATATATTCGTTAATTATAATTTCTTATTTTAAGAGAACACTGTTTGATTCTAGCAGTTGAACTTAGATTAATTGCCTTGGTGGCTTATGTACCTATTGATGGGTTCAAGTCGATTTGTAGTTTGGTGAGATTAATTTTTTTTTTTGGGTAAGATCAACGAATAAATGACCCATTAATCTTGAATGGATAAAATGTCTATCACGTTTGAAATGGGTAATTGACAATTTGAATTTGATACGGTTTAAGACCCACTTGATTGTGGGAGAGTTGTGATTGCGCTTAGTTTAACTAGATTGCCTACGTATCCGAAATAGAATTAAGTCAATTGTAATTTATGAATTTTGGAATTGCGACTATGTGTAGGATAGATGCTGGACTGTTTACATATTTAAAAATGGAATCAAGTTTGATATAGTTCGTGAAAAGAATTTTAAAATCTAAAAGATTTGAGTGAGATTTTAAATGAGTGAATGACTCATTTAATTTGGAATTTCACTTGGTTAATTTAAAATGAGTGAGTGACCCATCATTTTTTGGGATAGACTTGAATCGTTTATAAAACAAATTTTGACTTCTATGAATTTTAGCATTCATATAGGTTGTGACTTAGCATGCAATTAAATTCCATGTAAAAAATTAGTGACTTTTTGAGAGATAGAAGCTCAAAAATTTATAAAGAGTCTAAGCCTCTTTTCATAAGATCGTTGAGGAGTTTTAAATCTCGAAAATTAGTAAAAGAGTTAGAAACTCTTTAATTTAATTTTTACACTATATAATTTGTAGGAGTTTTGANTTAAGAGTCTAAGCCTCTTTTCATAAAGATAGTTGAGGAGTTTTAAATCCCGAAAATTAGTAAAAGAGTTAGAAACTATTTAATTTAATTTTTACACTATATAATTTGTAGGAGTTTTGAAACTCCAAAAATAGTGAAGAATTTAAATGATTAAATTATCACTTAAAAGGAGTCACATACTAATATCAATTTAAAAGAGTTATAAACTCTTTAAGTTAATTTTTTTTTATTCCACAACAAAATCTTTTTATGGGATGCACCAATAAGTTTTGCTGAGAGATGTTGGAGGCTCTATTAGAGTTACACTTCTATTCTTTGCTGACAGGAGTCGAAGACTTCTTCATGTGTTTCATGGTTGATTTGAGAGACCTTTAACCAGNGTTGAGAGAAGTTGGAGGCTCTATTAGAGTTAAACTTCTATTCTTTGCTGACAGGAGTCGAAGACTTCTTCATGTGTTTCATGGTTGATTTGAGAGACCTTTAACCAAGTGCGTTGCCAAGTGAGTAAATTTTACCGATTCTACAAGCCATCTGGAGTCTAAAATTTTTATGCTTTCATTTTCGTACATTTTCTTCAGTTGGACTCAATAGCAGATTCTTTGAAAGAGTTTGAAACTCAAGTCAAATTAAATTGGGTCCATCTAAGACTTTTCGGTTGCCATTTTTTTATGGATAGAGGAGTTTGAATTAGATTCAAAGACTCTTATTTTGCTAAGAAAACCGTATGTGTCTTTGGAGAGAATTCGAAATACTCTTTCATTTAACAATTTGGTTGGTTACTGAAAAACCTAACGCTTTGATATGACACTTTTGAGAAGGGATTGGATCTTTGACTCGTGTCCTTGACACCGAAGACACATTTTTTATTTTAATGAAGACACGTGTCCTCGACTTCGAAGGCACCCTATAACTCTGACACAAACACGTATACTCGGCATCGAGGGTGCCCCTTGTTCTATGACAGACACGTGTTCTTGGCGCTGAGGGTATCTCCATCGCTCTGAGAGAGCCACGTGTCTTTGGCACCGAAGGCACTTATTGAACTCTGATCTTGTCACGTGTCTTTGGCTTTTGGAGAGGTTACTGATTGACAGCTAATCAGTCTTAGAACTAGATTAGAGATCGTGGGATTACTCCCCCCAACAAAATCAGAATGACAGAATGAACAAGATATTCAACCGAGAGGAGTTAGACGCGTGACATAAAGTACATGATGAGAGGTAAATAGACAAAAAAATCCCTGCTAACATACGGCAATCTCATGCAGGCATTTAATGAAGCCTCAGTAATTGGAACATCCATGATGGCTTAAGAAGCCGAGAAGAAGGGGCATTAAGGGCCCCAAGACCTGAGCATTTAATACCTCTACATTGAAGAAAGAACATTAAATGCTCGGGAGTCCGAGCAATTAATAACGTGGTCTCCCCCATGCAAAATAGGAGGCGTACTGTCCAATGACTGTGCTATATCTACTGCCTCACCTATCAACAATGATGAGTTATTGAAGGTATAAATAGTTCCAAAAACTTGAGGACAAAGGTACACAAATCAACTTCTTAAGAAAACTAAATAGTACTTTCTTCTTCCCCTCTCTTAAAGAACTGACATAATTATTGGAGGAGATATGCCGAAAAATACTCCGACGCCCTTCTAACCCGTTTTTTGTGTGCTAAGAACCACCCACGACTTGTCAGAATCGATCAGACAGCTCCTGAAGCAATTCATCACCAATTCTTAGGCCCCTTTGGCCATTTTGATTCTTCCTTTATCATGAGATTGTCGACTTTCGAAATATATGAGTTTACCACGAGAAAAATCTGTCTTTTCATCTATTGTGTGAAAATTATCGTGCACATGCTCTTTTAGTGCCGCGAAGAGTTTATAACTCCAAGAATATTTGCACTGTAGCAAAATCCAGGAGTTGAAAACTCCTTAAATCACATCATGATTTTTGTAAAAGGGCGTAGGAGATTCCAAGAAATTTAGTTGACGAGTCAAAGACTCCATATTTTTTTGAGTTAAAAACTCAAAAAAAATTAGTAGTTAAAACTCCAGCCCGCCCTCTTTTTATAAGGAGTTAGAAACTCCTTTGCCATGCACTATGGAAGGCTCCATAATGAGCGAGTCGCAGAAGCTTTTGTCAGTTCCATAGAAGAGGGTAACACTCTTACAGTTTTTGCGTCGTACCAAAGTGAAGGAGTTGAAAACTCCGCTTCGAAAACAGCTCGGGATGACTGCATGGATGGAAATGAAAGAGTTTAAGACTCTTAAATAGTGACTCGAAAGGACCGTAGGCGAAGGCGACTTTGGTGAAAGCGTCGGAAAATGAGAGTGTCAAAGACTCTTGTTGATTTTTCTTCTCTTGTTGATTTTCTTTTATCATTGTTTTTGGATTTGGGCAGTAGCTGTAGGTTGGATTCGTGTGCATGCTCATATCAGTGTTCTTTGCCGAGAGAAGTCGGATGGCTTCCAAGAAATTTTTTTTAGTCCAAGTAGAGGAGGTTGTCATCGGAAAAAGTATAGAGCTTTTGAGACCTTTGCGTCATCCGAACTTTAGGAGCTGAAAACTCCACAGATTCGTAACTGGAGTGATTCGGAGTCGGCGCCATTATTTTGGGCTGCTTTTGCTGTTGCAACCACAATTCAAGACATTAAATTAAAGAGAAAAGGAGATTGTTAACCGTCCTCCCCCTTGCCTTTTTTTTTTCTTTTCACTTTCCTCTTTAAATAGAGCATTAGCACTTGATAATGTGTTAGCTTAGTGGGCTAGGTGTCAAGCTACATTGGGTGCTTGGTGGCCTTGCCATGTTCTGCCAACTGCTTGTTAACTTTCCCCACTATATGCTAATATTTAGCTAGTGGGTCCTATTGCAAATGCAACCCCATGATTTGTTTGGCAGCTTGTTCTTTAGAATTTACAGGTGTATATAATTCATATTCACAACTGAATGGGAATAGAGGATGATAATTTTGTGACCGTTGTGTTTGGTTCAACCCGTGCCGGGCGCATACCTATCGCTGACCTCTACTCAAAATTCAGACTAAAATATGATAAACAGTGAATGAAAGAAGAGCAGTGAATAAATTTTTTTATCGTTTAACATACCCAAGGCTTGAAATCTTACCAAATGAAATCTGAATGGTTTAGTGAATGAAATCCTGCATACAAATGCCTATTTTTTTTGGGTACAAGATCTTTTTGGTGGCTGTAGTTTTTCTTTTTGAGTTCATGATAGGTGTGTTAAAAGTACACCCACAAATTTTTCTAGTAAGCCCTTTTTTTGGGGTATGACAAGGTAGGCTTTATAAAAGAATAAAGGAACATGTAGATAGTCAAAGTTGGAGTAGGATAGTATTCCAAGACCAAGAGGTGTTTTTTTTTTTAAAAAAAAATTATAGTAATAAAAATGGATGTAGTATTAATACTGCACGGATGAATTCCTGTAATGAGTTGAGATAGCGAAGGGCGGAACGATCTTGTATGATGAACCTGAAACAATCGAAGGATTAGGAATGGGACTGGGTGTACACCCGACTAATTCCCTCCGAAACTCTAGTCAGTCGACACTAGAGTCATTAGCACAATGTATTTAGTCCAACTTTTGGAGGGATATTTATACCTTGGTTTGCAATAATAACAGAGTCTTTGAGTTCCATATCAAAATTTAATGACATGCACTCATATTCAAGCATAATGAGTGTCATCCTATCCAATTTTCTCAAGACTAATCCCCTTGGGCGAGTGCACCCTTGCTTAGGAACCGCCGAGCATTCATGACTCAACCACCCGTCATTAAATACCTCTACTCGGTGCTTGATACCTACGCTCGAGCGGTCACTACTCGGTAATAAGAACCATCAAACGTTCACCTAGGACATCAAGTTGGCGTAATGACAATTAATGACTTGTAATGATGAATGTCTTCACATTTCTCGAGGACCTTGAAAGAAGAAGAGAATTAAATTGTGTGTAATTGCTTACCCATAAATGGGTGAACTGCTTGTATTTATAATTACAGAAAGGAGTCATGATAAGAATGAATTACAAGATAAGCTAGAACTCTATAACTAATGATAGAGTTGTAGATTGGTATAAGCCTAAATTAAAAGTCTGTTACAATTGATCTTCTATTATTTGTTTATCACTCCCCAACAAACTATTGGTGGAAACCAACAAGAGTTTGGAGATGTGCCGAAGAAACAATGAGGCAGGCAATCCTTTGGTGAAGATATCAGCCAGTTGGTTATGTGAGCGAACAAATTTGACTTGAAGTGTTCCATTAACAACAAGATCATGGACAAAGTGATAGTCAATTTCAATATGTTTAGTCCATGCATGAAGAATTGGATTGGCAGTCATGTGGATTGCACTAAGATTATCACAATTAATAACCATTGGTTGGGGAAGCAAATGATGAAGATCTCGAAACAAGTAAGAAAGCCACAACATTTTGGAACTTGTGATTGCCAAAGCCTTATACTCCGCCTCCACGCTAGAGTGAGACACCGTGGGTTGCTTTTTGGAACACCAGGACACAAGATTAGATCCCAAGAAAATACAAAAACTTGTGGTGGAACGGCGAGTATTAGGATAACCAGCCCAATCCGCATCAGTAAAAGCAGTGAGAGATGTTAAAGAGCCTGGACAAATAAAGAGACCAAACCCAAGTGTCCCTTTGATGTATCGTAAGATGCGTTTAACAACTTGGAGATGATCAGTGGTTGAGGTTTGTAGAAATTGACACATTTGATTTATTGCGTAACAGAGATCAGGACGAGTGAGAGTAAGGTATTGAAGAGAACCAACAATATGACAATATTCATGGGGGTCAAACAAGGGTGTGCTGTCAGTGAGGGACAGCTTGGAGCCGGAGGCAATGGGCGTATGAAAAGGCTTACAACCGAGCATGCCAGCATGCTTTAACAAATCTAATGTATATTTATTTTGAGTGAGCGTAAGACCAGATGACACCAAGTGAAGCTCCCCTAGATCTTTCATAGCAAATTCATGGCTAAGAAGGGTAAGAAAGGAGTTAAGAAAAGTGGGGTTATCACCAGTTAAAATTATGTCGTCAACGTAGAGAAGAAGGATGAGAGTGCCTATTTGGAATGGTGAACAAACATTGAAGTATCAGCCCAACTGCGTAAAAAATCAACTTGAAGAAGAAAGTTGCTAAACCATTGAAACCACGCCCTAGAGGCTTGACGAAGACCATAAAGAGCTTTAGATAAGCGACAAATATGAGATGGATAAGAGGAGTTTATAAAGCCAGGTGGTTGTTGCATATACACCTCTTTGTCAAGAATTTTATGAAGAAAGACATTGTGAACATCGAGTTGTTGAATAGGCCACTAGTTGGAGATGGCCAAGCTGAGAACTACACGTGTAGTGGCAGGTTTGACGGCGGGACTAAAGGTATCCGTAAAATCAATCCTAAGTTGTTGTGTGAAGCCTTTAGCAACCAAATGTGCTTTATAGCGTTCAACGGTACCATCATTGCGACGTTTGGCACGATAAACCCATTTGCACCCAACAATATTCATATGCGGGTGAGAAGGAACAAGAGTCCATGTGTTATTCTGCATTAGTGCTTGGTATTCAGATTCCATGGTAGCCATCCAATTGGTGTCCTTAGCAACTTGGTGATAGGAGGTTGGTTCAGAAATTGGGTCTTCAATGGTGGCGAGGAATGCGAGTGGAAGAGGACGTTTAGTAGCAAGAAGAACCTTGGCCTTACGGGTACCGTCACAAGTCTGAGTGATCATTGGATGTGTGGAACCCAATGACTGTGGAGCAAAAGAAGATGTTGTATTAGTTTCTGGAATAGGTGCAGAAAGAGATGAATTAGTTATAGATGAAGTTGGTGAAGAGGAATTGGGCAGTGGCGAGACAACACCCTGGCTAGGTGACTGAGTGGAGATGGAATCAATTGTGATGTAATCTGAAAAACGATCAATCATAGTTGGAGAGTGTGGTGCACTCAGTGTAGCTGGGGATTGGGATGAATCCTGAACGGGGACTTGAGAGTGCGGAAGAGACAATTTAGTCATGGATGAAGATGTAAAGCCTGAAGCTAGTTGTTGAGTCGCTGCAAATGGAAAATAATCTTCATTCAAAATGACATGACGAGAGATGTAAACACAACCAGTTTGTGGGTCAAAACAACAGTAGCCCTTGTGGTTAGAACTATATCCAAGCAAGACAAGCAATTGATTTGGGACTGAGCTTGTCGGAGCGATAAGGACAAAGACACAGGAAACATTGACAACCGAAGGTTCGTAAAAATGAGTAATCTGGTGGAGTTCGAAAAAGTATCTCATAAGGAGAGTGACCTTGTAGAGTTGGTGTCGGCAACCTTTTAATAAAATATGTTGCTGTTAAAAAAGCTTTAAGCCAGAATCTTTTAGTCATATTGGACTAAAAAAGAAGAGCAAGTCTCATCTCGGTAATGTGTCAATACTTTCGTTCGGCCACACCATTTTGTTCCTGTGTATGTGGGCAATAAATTCTGTAAAGAATGCCACAATCATCCAAATATTGTCGAAACGGTCCTTGTGTCAACTCAAGTGCGCCATCACATTGACAATGTTTAACAGTAGTGGAAAATATATTCTCCACCATTGTTTTAAAGAGACGAAAACTAGCTAAAGCATCAGACTTAATTTTCAAAGGATATATCCTAGTGTATCGACTATAATCATCCACAGAGATAATATAGTAATGATACCCATTAACAGTTCCAATTGGAGAAGGTCCCCAAATATCATAATGAACAATATTCAATGGAATGGTGGATACAAGCTCTGAATATTGAAATGGTAATTTGTGACTCTTAGCTAGTTGACATGATTCACAAAATTTATTCACTTGCAAAATATCAGAAAAGTTCAAAGTCTTCTGAAGGGAAAGAAGTTTATTGGAAGATGGATGTCCCAATATGCGATGCCACACCTTTAGAGGCACCCGAGTGCCAATAAGAGCAACAAGAGAATTTATGGATGAGTGATGCGAAGTCGGCAGTGAATACAAATTACCCTTGAGTGGACCCTTCATGATTGTTGTCCGGGTGTGAAGATCCTTGACACAAAAATCCTAAGGAAAGAATTCAACAGAACAATCATTATCACATGTCAACTTTGAAACAGATAATAGATTTTGAGCAAGATTAGGTACAACCAAAGTATGATTAAGTTGCAAGGCTTTCGACGATGTAGGAATAATAGTGGAACCTATATGGGAAATAGAAAGAGTCTTGCCATCACCCACATAAACATAATCAAGACCTATGTAATTGGTGGACTAATTTAGAATAGTAGGGTTGAAAGTCATATAAGAGGTGGCACCGGAGTCTGGAATCCATTGACCTTTAGTAGGTGATCGAAAATCAGAATTTTGCGGTGACAAATGAAAACTTGAGAATGCCTACTGAACCTGATGAATGTTGCTATTATGGCTTGGAACATATTGAAAATGGCATCGGTTAGCTGTATGTCCATGTTTGGCACAGATTTGACACTTAAGATGGGTGCGACCAGTAGCATTAGTAGAATAGAAAGGTGTTGAATTGCCCAAAGTCTAATTAGAAGCAGCAGAGAATTGTTTGGTGGATGAGGAGTGGTATGGAGAAGGGGGTGATGGAAAGATGGGAGAATTGGGTTGATTTTCTGGACGGTTAGGTTTCTGTGAAGATGGGCCATGACGAGTTGGTTTATTGTGATGAAAAGGACTACGGTTAAAGTGATTAGATTGTAGTGTGTGGGAGACATGGAAGGCTGTAAAAGAATTAACAGTAGGTGATTGAGCATGGCTAAAGTCGAGCACAAGGCGTTGCGCGTGAATGAGGAGGCTGGATCTTAATTCGTTAAAGGTTATGGGCGGATTGCGATGTTTTATTGCAGTGACAAAAAGACCAAATTTGGCACCCAAACCATTCAAGGTATAATGAACAAGGTCAACATCCTTGATGTGTTCATTAATGACAACAAGAGAGTCAGAGAGTGATTTGATATGATGAAGATAATCAGTGATTGTTTCAGTGCCTTTGAACATACTTTGAAGGTCCTTTAGATGATATGATTTTCATGCCATTACCTGTTGTTGATAAAGGTTTTCTAGGGCATCCCAAGCATCCTTTGCAGTCTTGAGTCCAAGTATTTGAGAGGAAAGTGATTCAATTAGTGTGGCATTAGTGCATGATTTGACGAACTAATCTGTTTTGTGCCAAGTAGAGTAAGTTGGATTTGGTGCAGGTTGGCCAGAGGAAGTGGTAACAGTTGGTGATGGAGGAATGGCCGAGCTGTCGAGAAGTCCAAGTAGATTGGTGCTAATCAACATCGATTCAAGTTGATCACGCTAGAGAAGATAGTTGTTTCCATCAAGCTTTACGGAGACAGAACTGGTAATATTAGTGAGTGGAAAAGAGGTGGGAAGATTGGAAGATGTCATCACAGTTTTAAAAAAAATTTGACAAATGCTTTTAGGCTCTGATACCATAAAAGAGGAAGAGAATTAAATATTGTGTAATTGCTACTCATAAATGGGTGAACTACTTGTATTTATAATTACAGAAAGGAGTCATGATAAGAATGAATTACAGGATAAGCTAGAACTCTATAACTGAAGATAGAGTTATAGATTGGTATAAGCCTAAATTAAAAGTCTGTTACAATTGATCTTCTATTATATGTTTATCAGACCTAAATGCTCATTAATGATTTTCTCACAGTCACTCAAGACCTCATTAAGGACCTGTCAGATCCCTTTTAACGCTAGGGTCTGAGGGGCGTAATTTGCCTTCCAGGTTATGACTCCTTAGCGCCTTTCCTCCCAGACGCCCTTTACACTCTTTGGCAACTGTAACTGTTCACATGTTCACTTATTACTGTCAAGCTGCCAAAAGTCCCGTCAAATACCGTGAGAGCAAAAGTGGAGGAATTGTCCAACGGATTTTGCAACACAACAAGAAGGCACTGCATTACAATCAGGAAAAAAAACAGTACAATATGGTTATACAACATCAAAATCATAAATTCCTGTCCAATTCGCCAAGATTCTAAAAAGAGGCATATTTGTAAATTCTTACCGATGCCCCAAAAGACGTTAAGATATACCCACAATTCCAATCCTTCAAGCACCTAAACCTTATCGTCAAAAGTGGGAATAAACATAGTGGGATTTCTACCTATGGGCACAAAAAGAGGGAATCGACATAGTGAGTACTTTGTTGTGGTCACCAAATGGATAGAACCAAAGACTAATAAATAAAAGACTGGAGATTTTGTGTGAAAATTAATCATTACAATAGCCAATATTGCCTAAGTGATGGTCTCAGGCCTAGGTAAGTAGTATATAGTTGGAGAAGATTATTTGGATATTTGGCCATGAATATTTTTTTTAGAATTTATTTATTTTTAAGTACCACAATTAGACTTATACTCTATTAAGTCCTCTTTTTCATCAAATTATTGTCATTAAATATACATTTCAAATTCTTTTTTTTTATTACTTAATTATCCCTATCATAAATACTATATATCATTTTTAGTTTCACTGTTTTCATGCTAACATTAAAATTATTTTTTTATTGCACACACACACACACATCTATATAATAAAGTAGCTTACAATTCAAATTTCAAAAGAAAAACAAAATGATTTTTGTTATTCGCGGTTGAAGTCACTTTAAATTTTACTTTAAAGTTAATCTAACGGTTAATATTAACACTATAAATTTAATAGGAAAAATAGGCTCCTTAGTTTGGAGTGACTTTTTAAAAGTATTTTTAGAAATTATTTTTCAAAATACTAAAAAAAAAATAGTGTTTGAAACCGCCCAAATACTACCTCTACCACCGCTACCACTGCCACTACCGTTACCACCACCACCACCACCATCGCAGCCACCCCTACCACCACCATCATCGCCATCATCGCCACCATTACGCCCCCACCACCGTCACCCCCAACCCCACCCCCACC
>CAUOFW020007946.1:460842-485973 GCA_963454935.2 Ilex paraguariensis | reverse complement strand
CCACCATCACCGCCGTCGCCACCATCACCGCCGCAGCCACCACCACCGCCCCCACCGCTGTTGTTGCCACCACCACCATCGTCGTCTCCGTTACCACCACCACCATCGCCGCCGCCCTCGTTGTCACCACCACGGTCATTGTCACCTACTACAACTATCACCGTCTCCTACCACCATTACTGCCGCCTACTATCTCTCACTTCACTATAAATTGTCGCTTAAATTTCTTTATCTTTTCTCTATGTTTGTGATTTAATTTTGGATATAAATATAAATATGTTTATTATTTACCATTTTTACTGCTCTGTGCCTTCAGACACAAACAATAACTAGTATATATATAGTAACATGCCTAACAAAAAAAATATTTACATCCAACAGTAACATGCTCAACAAAAAAATAGTAACATCATACAATAACATGCTCAATCAAAAATTTAATCATTATAATCGAGTGACACCATATGTGAGTACTTATTGTCTTGCCCACAATAAAATAAGTATTCACTGTATGATGTCACTCTATTGTAATGATTAAATTCTTAATTAAGTTTTTTATTGAGCATGCTATTGTTTAATTTTATTATTTTTTTTGTTGAGTATATGTATAGATAGATATGATAGAAAAATAATTTTAATGCTAACACAATTCTAAAGTTAGGAGTTGTTAATACTAATACAATTCCCAATTTAAGAGTTGTTAATTTTTTCAACACAAATTTTGATTGAATATAGGGCATTTTAGACAATGAAAATCAAAATAAATTTATCCTGAAATAGATTTTTTGAGTGGACTTAAATCTAAATAAATCTACAAAAAGAGACTAGCCTCCAAACTTATAAATTAGTATCATCACATGTCATTCCAAATATAAACGGACAGATCAAAATAATCAATAAAATTCTAAACTAATTTTTCGATACTGTAAAATATTAATACTTAAAATTATAGATTTTTGAAGTTAAAATTATTATTTTTTAAATATTTAAATAAAATATTAAGATGACCCCAACAACCAAATAGATTCGAGGTGACATAAAGTTTGCCCCCCAAAAAATGATCATATATCCGGCCCACTTCATTTGTGTGTTGTGTAATAGTCCCAAATCAGAAGTGATTATCTGTTGCTCCCTGACAGAGAAATCAAGTTTGAGAAGATGATCGGCCGACCAGGTACTTTCCCTCTTCTGATTCTTTTCTTCTTCTGCTTCTTCGGCTCTTACCTTCTTCGTCTATACATTTTTTCTTCGTCTCTGGCTTCTCTTTCTCTCAGATTCTATCTCCTCTGATTTCTATCTGTTTTTATTTTTTTCCCTTTTTTACTTCTGTAGTGAAGAAATATGCTTCCTTCTTTTGGTGTAATTAGCCCTAATACTTGAAACTAGTATTTGAGAGGAATGTTTGGTGCAGTCAAGCAATAAGGTGTTGGTTGGACGCTTTATTTACCATTTGTTTGATTCATGTTAGGATGCTGGCTGCTTTTATGAATTGTTTGACAGGTGTTTGTTGGATTGTTGATTTACCATGTTGCTTTAGGAGATATGTTTGTGGCTGTACCTGGCTTTTAATTGTTTAGTCGGTTTAATCTGTTATGAGATATGAGATCTCTCTCTCTCTAGCAAGGATTATCCCTACAGTCCATATTACAACCAGGGGCTTTTACCTTTGTTTGAGTAATTGAATATTAAATGAAGAGTGGGTAGCAACAACTATTTTTGAAGGGAAATACTATTTGGACCTTAATCTTATTGAGGGATCTAATAATATACAATTATTGGATTGGTTGTTGGCTCTATCTAATATTGGAACTCACAACTAATTCATTGATTGCATAGAAGCCGCATCATTAGGTCTCTAAATAAGGTTCCTATAGCATTTACCATTTTTTAATTAGTTTCACATTTTACTTTTGGTTCAATTTTATCATTCAATGTTGATTTAATTGCGAAGGTACAGTTCCAGAGGCTTTAATTTATTTATTGAAAAGAATAACATGTAAACTAAGCATCTCAAATTCCCTACACTTTTCATCAGTGCATCAAATTAACGAAGTGAATAAAGGTCCAATATCCTACAGATGCTCTCCCCAAGACCTCCCAATTCCCCAAATTTTTGTTGGCAGAGTTGATGAAGAGAGATCGATGCAACCCTTCGCAAAAGCACACCCACTTGCCCATGTCCACACCTGCATCTGCTCAGTAGTTGTGATCTTCTTTCTTCCACATTCTGTTCCTCTTCCTAGCTTTTAGGTATCAGAGCTTTAGATACACGAGCTTGCTGCAAATTATTTGAGTATGTACTTTTTCACATTGTGAGTTGAAAACATAGAATATGGGCGTGCTCACTTCGGTAAGTGTAGTTAAAATCAGTCACCTATGTTGTTTTTGGCTTCAGTAATTAATTAAAGTTTATTTAGTTATAGAATCATGAGGAATTACTTTTCATTGTCACAATTCGGATAAGGGTAGTCTTGTATTGCCGTAGGATACACAAAGTTAAGCATGACATGGTGAAGTTTTTCTTGGAGTTTTTTTTTTTTTGGGTGAGGGGCCTCCAATATATTGCATAATTTAGAACATTAGATGCAGAGAACAAGTTTTTTTTTTAGCATATTTGTTTGCAGGTCTACCTCTATGTGCTGAGAGATATATTTTCATGTAAATTAGATTTAGTTTGCAGCATAATATACATAACAAGAAATTATAGTATAAATAACAGCTTTGAGTTGACTCAGTGATGCAACCTTGCGAGGTCACCCTACATAGCAGAAAATACATGATAAAGGACAGATCCTCAATCAAGGCAATCAAGGCTGTTCTGCAATCAAATATGGTGGGCTAGGGTTTAAAGAAAGAATAAATATGCTGGGAAAACTTTATTCATGAACTTCATTTAACTGTCTCTACATATGCTTATGTGATGGAAGCAAAGCTAGCACAATTTATAAACCAACCAAGTTGAGAACTTCTTTAGGCCAAGACTTTCCAAATTAACACAGATTCGGTTAATGCAAACCAAATAAAGGAGTAATAGAAAACTTATAACAAAAACACCCAAAACATTAGAAATTAAGGATGTCACTGAAAAGAATGATACGCTGTTTCGCTCTCCTGGATGTGTTGGATCTATATTTTGCAAATAAAAGTACCAAGAGTCATGTGGGTTTGTCCATAAATAGTCTTGATCATATGCAAGAGCTTAGATTATTTGCTTGGTTTGACCAAATTCTTAATGACACAAAAATCCTCCCCGTAAGTTGTAATGACCAAGTTCAGGAGCCCCATAAAAAGCATTCCATAAAGTAGATCTACTGTGCAGGGGTTGTGCTACAATTTCCCCAGACCCCTTGAAATCTCATTTATTGTACAAAGAAAAAAAAATACTAGTTAAAGATATTATCCTGAATTTAATGTCTTTGAAAATTTAATATAAGTTAGAACTCAATAAATATAACCAACTTTTGGAACATTCAATCTAGTTGATGGTCCCTATAGGTAGGTCTTGATTATTTCTCCCTTGTGCTTTAATAATCTTCTTATTGGCTACTTGATCAATTGCATGACAATGAATTCTTTGCTAGTCTAGCCTTAGTCTGCCTACTTCCATCATGAAGTTCAAACAATCTTTGATTGTGACATTTCAATGCACTTGTTCTTTTTTCTTTTCCTTCATGCCATATGTCACTGACCTTTCGAGTTTATAATATTGACAGAAGGTGCATGATCCTCCCATANCTTTTTTCTTTTCCTTCATGCCATATGTCACTGACCTTTCGAGTTTATAATATTGACAGAAGGTGCATGATCCTCCCATACAACAAAATGGCTGTCATGGCAATCTGAACTCCTGATGATTCAATTAAGCCTATGCTAATCCCCAAGATCGGATCAGAGAGCAAAGGTTATTATGCCACCCTCTTTGTAACAGATTGAAGACACACAAGATCCCAGAAGAATGGCTGACGAAGGGAAAAACTTGATCGAAATCTTAGAGGAGAGTTACCCTATTGACATCAGCAAATACATCAATTACGTCCATGCCCCACAATGCGGTGCTATATCAACTTTTTCTGGCACGACACGCGACATGTTTGAAGGCAAGACTGTTTTGGAGCTCAGATATGAAGCATATGTGCCAATGGCGATTCGCTGCCTCAAATCCATTTGCTCTTCTGCTCGATCATCATGGATTCTGAACTCCATTGCGGTTGCCCACAGGTTGGGCCCAGTTCCAGTAGGGGAAACGAGTGTCTTCATTGCAGTCTCGTCTGTTCATAGGGCCGATTCATTGGATGCTTGTAAGTTTCTGATCGATGAGATCAAGGCAACAGTTCCAATTTGGAAGAAGGAAGTTTACTCAAATGGTGAGGTTTGGAAAGAGAACTCGGAGTTTCTTGAGAGGCGGCTGGAACTTGGGAAGGATGTGCAGGAGAATGGTCGGGCTTGCGGTGGGAGTAAAGTTAAGGTGGAAGCACGTGATAGAAAGGGTTGCTGTGGGAGGAAGGAAAAGGTGGATGAGGGGGCAGTGGATTCTTGCACCCACAAAGAATGATTTTAAGCATATTGTTGCTCCCTTTCACTCGTTGGAAACTGACAATAATGTAATTCTACTTCAGACTAATTATGTGCTTGTAGCCCTTTTCTTTCCTTTTTTAGATGTTTCCTTTTTCCAGTGCTTCAACTAGAAGAAAATGAATTAATTTCAACGAGAAGACAACAAAGAAACAACACTCCCTCTGGTCTTTAAAAACCGAGTGACATTCCTCATTTGCTCAGAACTTCAGCCCTTCTACTATTAGGCTAGTTTGTTTCAAGGATTAGGGTGGTATAAGGAGGTGCTATTAGAGAAATAGTACGTGTGGAACCCATCTTATATTTTGTTTGTTTAACATTTTATAGTCAGTATTATTTTTAGCGTCGTAATACCGACCCGCTATGAACAGGAGTTATAATTGCCTTGTAGATGCCTGATACAAATAAGATGGAGGTATAATAGAGTAAAAAGACTCAATTACCCTCATGTACAATTGTCTTTTTATGGGTCATAGTCGCAATTGTTGACTTTTTTAANAAGTGTTATTAGAGAAATAGTACGTGGAACTCATCTTATATTTTGTTTGTTTAGCATTTTATAGTCAGTATTATTTTTTGCGTCGTAATACCGACCCGCTATAATCAGTAGTCATAATGCTTTGTAGATGCCTGATACAAATAAGATGGAGGTATAATAGAGTAAAAAGACTCAATTGCCCTCATGTACAATTGTCTTTTTATGGGTCATAGTCGCAATTGTTGACTTTTTTAAGTTGACAAACAAACAAGGGGAATAATGAGATTATAGTTTAAGACCGGATATAATATACTATTGGATTGGAGTGAAATGAATATAAAATCTTATACCACCTAAATCTTATACTCGAAACAAACATACCTTTAGAATTTTGACATTGATTCAAGTGCTTGAATTCATATTGTCACAGAGCCTAATGCAGTTGGGCAAGGTGATACAATATCACATGACTCAAAATGATGAAAGTGAAACTATTTNGGATATAATATACTATTGGATTGGAGTGGAATGAATATAAAATCTTATACCACCTAAATCTTATACTCGAAACAAACATACCTTTATAATTTTGACATTGATTCAAGTGCTTGAATTCATATTGTCACAGAGCCTAATGCAGTTGGGCAAGGTGATACAATATCACATGACTCAAAATGATGAAAGTGAAACTATTTTTCATCCAATTTGGAACGTACATGTATAATTGGGGCGATTTGAAACCAATAAGCCAATACTTGAAGATATAATGTGAATAAATGTTCTGGTTTAAGAATGTTCATGACATAATATATCAAACACTTATGCAAATCAGAAATAAAATTTCTCTGTTCCAATTGTTGCACATCACACGATCATAATNCTATTTTTCATCCAATTTGGAACGTACATGTATAATTGGGGCGATTTGAAACCAATAGGCCAATACTTGAAGATATAATGTGAATAAATGTTCTGGTTTAAGAATGTTCATGACATAATATATCAAACACTTACGCAAATCAGAAATAAAATTTCTCTGTTCCAATTGTTGCACATCACACGATCATAATGTAACAATATCAATTACAATTTGTGCTGATCTTCCCATGTTCTCCAATGAATCAACACAACGAAATAAAGAAATCTGACTTCTCTGGTCATAGAGAAAGGAGATTAGATAGGCCTAGCCATTTTGTTTTAGAACAATGGACTTCTAAACAGCTGTTGTTTCTATTAAAGCATGGGTTAAAACGACACTTTTTACTAGAAAAACCTCAAAAGCGTGTTTGAAAATCTTGATTTCTCATAACTAATGGTAGTAGTTTGGGAAATAAGTTTCAAACCTGGGTAAATGAATTGTCACTATGCGTCTGTAAGTTGACTATGGTTCTTTAAAAGCTGTTATTATATTGGCATATGAAGAAGCAAAATAATGAAAAAAGGACACAACTTTGGAATTTAATAGACAAATGCTGTTAACAACGCAGGGTAAATGAATGACAAATGCAGTTTACTAGTAGTAAATCAAATCAAAATCAGAGGTCTTTCAAATGAAAAAATAGGTAGCCAAAAGGCAGAGATCATATACACACCATGATCTCAACTAAACACTACTACTACTACTAATGTGGTTTTCCGCAGCCAAAAGACTTTTTGCTGGAGGAAAAAGAGCAACAGAGCCTCTATCTGGATTTGAAAATTTACGGTAAACTGCCTTGAGCTTGCTTTCTGAAGCAGCTGAGTGAAAGCTAACCAAGAGCTTAGCACAATCCCTGTAAAATGAGAAATAGTTTTAGTGCATAGTGAATGAACATAGTTTTAGAGCATAATGAACATAGGACTAGGTCAGTTCAACCATTACACTACTAAGCACCAACCCCAGATACAAATTGAATTTTTGACCATCTTTAGGATAATTTCAAACATAATCTCATGTTTCGAACAATTACTAGTACTAGTTCTTATTTATTTTTCACTTCATCGTCGATTAGACGAAAACGTGGGTTGAAACTGATTTTCTATAAGTCCCATGTTTATTCCATACACAGCAATACAGCAGTTAGAATGGAAAAGAGAATAGACCTTATCTGATCTTCGGAATAGCCTGTGTGGTGCTTCAGTGTTTTGGTCCAAAGAGGGGTTTTGTTGAGAGTACAACGGGCAGCATAGACAGCAGCAGCAGCAAGCATTGATGGGCAGTAAAGTATAATGGTTGAATAGTGCATCAGACCAAGTTCAGCCAAGAAGAACACCATATTCTCCATCTACATTTAGAAAGAAATAAGCAATCGGTTTGAATTTTTCTCTAAAAACGATAAAAAGGGGGGGGGGGGTGAAGGATGAACACAACATTCTCAAGTCCATCATTGTTATTACCTTCTGATCAGATGGATCAGACGCCTTTATATATCGAACGAGGAACACATATGGCGTTGGAACAGTTAAGTACCATTCCAGCTTTCCCAGAATTGCTTTCTCCATGAGAAGTACCTGCTCCCTTACATAAGCATTGTCTGATATGGCAATAAAGTCATTAACCTGAAAAGATACACAAAAAAATTAGATCAAGTCCAACTGCAGTGAAATAGTAATATATAATGAGAATACTACCTCTGGTGCCCATATCTCCTCATATTTGCATGCAATGAGCATTGAGCTGATGCCAACCAACTGAAGTTCCCTCCTTGGTATAGTCTTCATGGAAAGGAAGCGATCCACTACATTAAGGGTGAGATATAGACTTTCAGGCACTAGTTCGAATTTTCTGTGAACTTCAATCAACCAGTCTACAAGGATTGTCCTCATTTTGGAGTTAATGTCTGGTTGTGAATCCAAGTAGTCATGAACTCGACCCTCATCCTGCGCATCAACAATTTCAATTTATGAGGGCCACACACTATAGAGTTATGGGGAGAGAGAGAGAGAGAGAGAGGGATCATCACCTCTGTGAGTTTGTAGTACTTGTAGATATCCTCAACATACTCCGCAACTGCCAATTCATCATCAACATCTGCTGCATCAATGTTTACGGTGGGGTCCTCCTTCGGTTTGTTAGTGAGTCCACAAGCAGCCTGATCATAAAGATGAAGAATTAAAGAGCTAATAAATATTTCAAGAAACAAGATAATCTGAAAGAAAACAAAAACTGGCATTGATTGTAAGCTTAAGTAACCTTGCTTCGAGCAGTGAGGACTGATGTGAGAGCCTTTCTTGATGACCCTGCTCTTGATTTTCTTTCACTGATGGGATTTTCATCTTTGGACTTGGGTTCTTCATCAGGACTTATAATAAATACTTTTTCAGTTTTCGGCTTGTCGGATTCCTTGTTCTGAACTGCTGCTTTTGTTGCCGCAGCAACTTTTCCTACCAAAGCTCCATTAACAATTTCTCCAAGTGGTTTCTGCAAGTTTAACATAAATCAATGTCCATTCAATTGTTCGAATTGCAACAATTGAAGCTTTTGAGTCAAGACAGGAATAAATTTTTGTCTGCCCAAAGGATAATGTCATAAAATGGATAAAAATACCTTTTGATTCTGATTCTTCTCTGCTGCTGCTTGTGCATTAGCAAGTAATTGTGCGCGAAAACTCCTGAAAGTCAACAGAAAAACATCAAATTACACACCCAAACTCATACGCACACCGTGTATGTGTGTGTGGGTGAGAGAGAGAGACAGAGAAAGAAAGAGAGTAAACCTGGTTATGGGTCGGGAGACTTTAGCCTGGGCTTTTCCTTCAACAGCTGGAACAGTCACAAGGTTTCCAATATCTCCTAGAACACGTCGATTTCTTCCCTCCACTTGCCCATTCTTCTGCTTTCCTCCTTCCCCTGATACATCATAAAACCAAGTGAAATTCTTGAGTATNTTTAGCCTGGGGTTTTCCTTCAACAGCTGGAACAGTCACAAGGTTTCCAATATCTCCTAGAACACGTCGATTTCTTCCCTCCACTTGCCCATTCTTCTGCTTTCCTCCTTCCCCTGATACATCATAAAACCAAGTGAAATTCTTGAGTATAAGGAAGACTTGAAGTTCTAACGGAAGAACCGAAAATCCAGAAAATAACCACCCACGGAAAGTTGAGGAAAATCAATAAAGGGAGACTCAGTTCTTTCAAATCAATCTGCCATCGTACAAAAAGCCCCCAAATATGCCATCTTTGCATGGATGAAAGAAAACATAGAAAACCCATAAAAAGAAAATCAACAGATCATTGTTAAGGAAAATCCATGTTATTGAATCTTCAGTCAAAAAGCCCTAAATGAAATGGGAGAGCCAATATGCCCTAAATGATTGACTACCGAAATCTTTCAACAAAACCCTCCACAGAATATCTATCTTCAAAATTACCTCCATGAACATCCATATTAGGATTATCATCAGATACCCACAAAAAAATATCGACCCGAAAACAGTAATCAATGCCCAATAACCCAAAAGAACCCTTCTTAGTGATGATTAATCAGCAGAACCCAGAAAGACCCACAAATCCTACAACCAATAAATGTATCAGTATTTCAAATAATCAGCAATACCCATAAAGAATAATCAATAAGTAGCATGCATCACTGTATAAAGGCACAACTCCTCCTCCAAGACTCGCCAAAGAACCGTATCGCAGACTCACACAGAGTAGATCTAATTCAAAGAACAGAGACAGATGACTGTAAAATACCTCTGGGTTGCTGTTGAACAACAGCTTTTGTAGCCATTCCTGATTCCTCTACTTCTTCTTGATTGTGACCAAAAACCCCTCCAAGACTCGCCAAAAGTGACGAGAAGAACACTTGGAGACGACTGTTAAGTGTCTCTCCTTCTGGGTTTTCGGTCGCCACAATGCTCGCTCAATCTCTCTTTCTTTCTTTCTCGTTCTGAACAAATCTTCTTCCTTCTAGTTGTTCTTCTTATTTGGCTTCTAGGTTCTTTGTTTCAGAGCGTGTGCTTGTATCTTCCGAGAAACGACAACGGTCATCTCCTTTTTAACGTGCGAAGCGACGCCTAATACCTATAACGGTCATATTATTTGTTTCAAATGGAGGCCGTACGATCAGACATGATCGAGCGGCTTAAAAGAGATTTTTTTACTGGCAGCTCGCTTTAGGATTTGTGCTTTACTAGCCGTTAGAGGTATACCTAGACCTCCAAGAATCACTATTAGTTACGCTTTGTTTGGACAGAATTATGAAGAATATGGAATTATTGAGACCTATTATTTATTTAATAATTGTGATTATTAAGTATATATGTTAAATTCATATGTTAAATTCAGGTAGTATTTTTCTAGAATTATTGGTATTGAGATCTGCTCTAATACAATTTTTTTTTAATTTTATTTTTTTGTGGATCATTTATAATGAATTTAAATAATGAATGATCCGTTAAGAAAATAATTGAAAAAAAAAAATTAGAGCGGATATGAGTCCAAATTATTGAGGATTAGGGAATTATTTGGGTGAAATTTTGATATCGTACTAAAATTAATTACAATTATTGATTTTGGTTTGAATGATTTACAAATATTGATTTACAAAAAAAAAATAAATTTAAATTTGTTTACATANTCAAGAAAATAATTGAAAAAAAAAAATTAGAGCGGATATGAGTCCAAATTATTGATGATTAAGGAATTATTTGGGTGAAATTTTGATATCGTACTAAAATTCATTACAATTATTGATTTTGGTTTGAATGATTTACAAATATTGATTTACAAAAAAAAATAAATTTAAATTTGTTTACATATGTTGAGTTTTTATTGGATGAAAAATGAAATTATGGTATCGAAGAGTTTTTGTAATTGATCCCTTTTTTAAGGAGGGGAAAAGAGAAAAATTAGGTAGGAGAGCTATATTATTTATTNATAAATTTAAATTTGTTTACATATGTTGAGTTTTTATTGGATGAAAAATGAAATTATGGTATCGAAGAATTTTTGTAATTGATCCCTTTTTTAAGGAGGGGAAAAGAGAAAAATTAGGTAGGAGAGCTATATTATTTATTTGGAATATTATTTATGAGGAGAAAAAGAATAGATAAATATTTTTCTTATTTTTTTTCAAAATTTTTTACTTTATTAGTATTTAGTACAATAAGTTGCATAATAAAACTCAATATTTTAACAAAAATACTAAAACATATTTTGAAAATTAATTTTTGTGCATAAAACTCCATTATTGAAGTTGAATCCGAAGGCCAATTGTAATTATGCTCACTATCAAATAAAAAGAATTTAAAGTTTGTTTTGGTAGCAAAAATATTTTTTTTGAACAAATAAAAGTAAGAAGGTATGCACAAAAACGGTGCTTCAAGTAGTGTAATCGGAGGGGGGAACAAGAGTATACAATCAATAATACTTCCACCCAATCAATGTTCTATGATGAGAGGAGAGTCGGGGTTATCCAAGCTGCCCAAAGGGGTTATGTTATCAGCAGTTGTCTCAAACTTATCTCAAGTAGTTGATTTGAGTTTTTTGTTTTCTTTTTTTTCTTCCCATTCTTTCCTTATATTAGAGGTTAACACAAAAGCCATTGAAAAGCAATTTTTGAAGGTGTTGAGACAGACAACGGATAAAACATATACATGCATGCACTCACTCTCACCCGACGTGAGTACCTAACATTCTAGCCCGCCACATACATGAGTACAAATTTCATTCCATTGAGACAACCATCTTGCTATCCCTCTTAGCCCATCTTTGATTTCCAATGCAGGGGTCTAACTACTTCACAGGTCTTCATTCAGAGTAGCTAAGCTTCTATGAGACCCTTCATGCTAGTCCATAGTGTGACTTTCAATTTCTAGTCCACGATACAATTTCAGCTTGTACTTCGAGTCTGCGATACAAAGTTTGTTGGAATTGTCATAGTACAACAGTGCATAATGTAAACCATGTCAAAAATTCAGTTGTAGATGAAATAAAACATGAGAAGTTATAGTTAAGTTGTTTATATGGTCTTTAAAGCTATTTCTCATCCAGCATAGAAAACAAAATATGGAATATTTTGACAATACTTTGTCAAAAGAAGGTAAACTTGAATATNTTGTTAAGTTGTTTATATGGCCTTTAAAGCTATTTCTCATCCAGCATAGAAAACAAAATATGGAATATTTAGACAATACTTTGTCAAAAGAAGGTAAACTTGAATATTTCATCAGCTTTTTAGAATATGAGCATAATTAACAAGAAAATGAGAACATACAAAGTCGTTACCTTGAAGAAGCTATAAATTCTATTGTATAGAACAAAAGTAATAAAAAGCATCCCCCATGAATTATCATACAACATTCTGAAAATTGCACAAGCTTTGAGGATTGTAAGAGTCTAACTTAGTATGTGCACCTTCTCAGACATTACATGCAATGAGCTATCCAGATTCCAGACAATCAATAGAACAAATTTCTGTTGTACCGACTTGCTTCTTATTCTCTATATCTGCGCACTAAACAATCACTGACAAATAAGGTCCCCTAGTAGTTATCACAATTGAGTTTCCCTGGAAGTGAAGAGTGTGAAATGGTTGTTTAGATATCATATGTGAAAATTCCACCTCAAAACAAAAAGAGGTGAACACAACTGGCATATCTGACATTAAGTTGTCATGGAAATTCTTCTTTCTTGCTTTCTTGGACTAGTACTAACCACTAAACAAGATCAAACGCATGGAAAAAGGCTGTAATTAGAATCGTTTATACACACTCCTCCCCAACATAACCAAAGGAAAAAAAACAAAAGAAAAGGAAACATTAGTTTTTACTACTACTTTCAAAACCAACTTGCTCACTTTTATTCTGACTGCTTGCTCTGCCCTCAAATGAAAAACTAGATAAATAAAATGTGTTTAGTGTCGTTGTGATTCTGCTGGCCTTCGTTGATGATATCATCCAGTATTGAACAGATTTTGCTTGAGTTGAAGCTTTCCATGGACTTTTTGGGTTGAATTTCCACACTTTTTCCATTTCCTTGATGATTCTCCTAAGAAGTATCCATTTCGCCAGCTTATTCCAGTGTTCATGCGTTTGCTTGTTGCTTTTTTTTCGTTCCTCCAGTTACTCATTTTATAAGCTGTGACACTTGCCTCTTTGGGATCAGATGATGCATCATCTCCAACTTCATTGTTGTCAATTTCTCCCAAACTGTCTTTTGAATGCAAAGAACTTGCAAATCATTGAAAGATATTTCAAGGCAGCAATAAACCAGCAATTTAAAACATTTACAGCAATAGATGAATAGAACACAAACAACGTGTATATATTAAGATTGAATTGTATTTCTTCAGTTTTCTGGTTTATGCTTTTCCAAATGTATGTACTTGAGAAAGTTACATGCTAAAACCAATCTGCAGAAAGAATGTACGCAACGACCATAGCAATGTCATCATATTTGCCTCCTCTGTGTTCAACTCCTGCATCATGAGCTGCCATTGCAAAGGAACTACTAGTACATTTGTCCAGAGATTTTAGCCGAGCAACTTTTGCCATGGTCCAAGCTAATAGCTCTGGCATGTCACCTTCTCTCAAACATAGGTCTTCTATATGCTCGATTTTGGCAGCATGGACATTATCGAACAATCCATCAGTTTTAGGGACAATGGGGTGCCCAGCTTCTACTAAAACTTCAAGCTCCTCAGCTGAACTTGGGCTATCTGTGGTGTTTCCTACCTGATATGAACTGTTAAATCTGTGTTGGACTTGGTGCACTGGTGACTGATATATGATTTTTCCCTTTCTGATTAGCACGAATCTCCTATTTTCACAGCGTGCAAACAGTGGTCTTTGAGTGTCAGAATGCACGCTGTTGATGATCCTCTGGCCTAGGTTTTGAAGAAAGCTTCATTTAAAACCGTCTTTGGATCAACATCACCCTTGGGTCGATCTTCAACTGCATCCGCAGCATTGGTCCTTAGTTCTTACTTCTCTTGCATATTCACCAGCATCCACACCCTTCTTGCTCACCCATCAACACCATCTGCCACTCCATTGATCTGCTCCTCTGCACAAATGAAGTGAGCATCCTCCCCTAGAGGCTTCAACTTGTTATCCTTTGGAAAATATATATCTGTGTCAATCATTTTCAAGCTCCTTTCACTGGAAGTAATCCTGATAGAGAAATAAGACTCAATGAATTTCGTTTGGTTGCTTCACTTTTGACAAAATGTGACACACAATAGCATATTTTAAAGTGATTGCTACACATTGACTCAATGGAAGCAATCCAGTAGGAAAAAAACTGAATGATTCACTTTGGGATTATTCTTCTTCCTCTTAATTCTTAAATTAGCATAAGAATTACCTTCTATGAGTTTGCAGCAGTGCATCAACTGTGAGAAACTGAATGAACAACATAAAATCCTCTCTCTCACATACAAATATTTGCTCAAACAAATGAAGCCTTCTGCACAATTCTAATAAACCAGTAAACCAGTAATCTAGGGACAATTCTAATAAACCAGTAAACCAGTAATCTAGGGACAATTCTAATAAACCAGTAATCTAGGGACTTTTATGCTCTTAGTAAACCAGTTGTCAGATTTGTAAATATTGAGGGACCACCATCCATTAATGTTCAATGATGATTGGTCAAAGATTCTTCTGTCAACGTGAGTATACTTGGTCCTTCAATGAGTAAACTGAGTATTGCATTCAATTCCAATTGCTGAAATGAGGCTTGGTAAGTTTGTTTATTAGAATGGGAGAGGTAGCATTGAACATAAAATGTGCCTTAAGGAGCATTGCTTCTCTTGTTGCCTATCGGAGATATAACAACCTAGTTTACTAGGGTTTATTAAATTTTATCTTTTTATCTTTTTATCCTTATTGTAACTTTTATTGGCTATATATACAGTAACTCTACACTTAGTTTGTATCCCATTCACACACAAATATTTTTAGTTGGTATCAGAACCACCAACCCTAACCTTAACTCTAACCCCCACCAAACATTGCAACCAGCGAGACATCACAGCACTAGCAACTAGAATCTCACCCTACTGTTCTGCCTACACCGACTGCCGTGAACCCACCGAAAGCAACAATAACACCTGCAATCTAAAACCAAGACAACAACAAGCAACAAGCACCAGCCGACAGCACCCAAAACCCAGCTAGCAAACCAAGCCCATAGCTCAGCCCCACTGCCCACAAGCCCAGCGACAAACACCTAGTCCAAACCACCGACAGTCAATCATAAACCCAAACAAAGCCCACAAGCCCAGTCCCTTGTCCAGCCCACAGCTCAAACCCCACTGTCCAAACCCACCCCACTCCACTGCTCAGTCATTTTTTCCTTTCGTGTTTCGCGCTCTTTGTCATAGTGCCGCAACATTTGAGCCCTTTTTAAATGGGGTTGAATCATCATCTTCGTTGATCTGTTATTGATGCAATAGATTAATTATTTTTATTTATTAGATTTTTGGGCACCGTGACATGATTATTTGAGAGTTTTTTGAACTTTCTTTATTTGTCGTTACTGTTCGACTGGAAGTATATTATTCTCCCTTATCTTATCCCTCTATTTATTTTAGAGTTATTTTTCTGTCATGGATGCTCTAGTATTGTTGTTAATATGACTACTACTGAGGGACTTGAGACTTCAACTGTTGACACCTCTACCGTTGAGACATGTATTGATACTTCCACTTTTATGTTTGACCAGTATATAGCACCTACTGGCACAGTTGAATTACTAGCACTACCGGGCATGATCTCCCAAAAAGTTATGGCACAGTTGTTGAATGACCGTAACTTCGCTGAGTGGTCTCGCTCATTCCAGCTTTTTTTAGGCCGTGTAAGGAAGCTTGGTTGGCTGACGGGATCTCACCCAAAGCTAGCTGATACCGATCCTGGATCTTTTGCGTGGTTCTTTGAGAACTGCACCATTCTTGGATGGTTATTTAGCTCAATGGAGCTATCTGTTTGCGGGATTTACCAGTTTCATAACTCTGTTCCAAAACTATGGAGCATATTATCAGAGATGTATTCCCAGTCAGGATGGGGAGTTCGTGTTTATGAGCTTTCTCAGGAGCTTTTATATGCTCGGTAGGGAGATCCGACCATTCAGGATTATTATGGCTATTTGACCCAGCGTTGGCTTGAGTATGAGACTCTACGTCCTCTTGCTACTATTTTGAGAATAGAGCTCGAGGGAGCATCATTCTTGCATACTTGAGAGTAGGAGGATAGGATTCACAAGTTCCTTATGGGGCTTCGTGATGAGTTTGAAGGACCTCGTTCCCAAATCTTGTCGATGTTGACGCTTCCTTCTCTTTATGAGGTGTATGCGATGATTGAGCAGCATGAGCTCCGTATCCGTATTGCATCACTTCTAGTTGCGGCCTTGACTCCTCCGGCTGATCATGTGACTCTTGCAGTAGCTGCAGGGTCTCGTTCAAGATCCTCAGTCAGGGGTGGGCAGCGTTCGGACCAACGCCGTCAGGGTGTCCTAGATCAGCGTAGACAGGGGANGACTGATCATGTGACTCTTGCAGCAGCTGCAGGGTCTCGTTCAAGATCCTCAGTCAGAGGTGGGCAGCGTTCGGACCAACGCCGTCAGGGTGTCCTAGATCAGCGCAGACAGGGGAATTCTCGTCAGTGTGATTATTGTGGCAAACCAGGACATCTAAGGGTTGCTTGTTCGAAGCTTCATCCAGAGCTTAAGCCGCCTTCTCACAGCCGTACTGCTGCTATTCCTGAGGTACCACCACCTACTACCGCTACTCCTACTACAGCTCCTCCTTGGCAGAGTGATATGAATGCTATCACTTCTCGATTGGATATACTTATGTCCGCTCTGACTTCTCAGAGTCCGACTATTGCTGCTGTTATCACTACAGGCATACCTCGTGCTTTTCATGCTTGTGCCAGTCCGTCTCCCCTTTGGATGCTGAACTCGAGTGTGAATGGTCACATGACAGGTGGGACCCATCACTTCACCACTTTTAACAAGCAGTTACATACACAGGTTCAGTTAGCAGATGAGACACATGCCTCTATTTTTAGTAGGGGTACAGTTCGCCTCCCAAATGGCTTTACATTACGTTCGATTTTTCATGCGCAAAAGTTGGCTATGAATCTATTAACTGTATATTAGTTAGACAGAGATTTTTACTGTGCGGTTGTGTTCTTATCTGATTCGTGTTATTTGCAGGACCTGAGTACTAGGATGATTATCATCAGGGGACATGAGAGAGATGATCTGTATTATGTAGGCGATCCACCTCCAGTTTTACTAGTTCCTCCACCTACATCACCTACACCTACTTTATCTCTATCTATTCCTAGCATGCATTCTAGTATTTTACCTAGTAGTTGTCGTTGTGATTTTTCGTCACAAACTGTTTAGTTGTGACATGACCGTTTTGGACATACAAATTTTAAATATTTATGTATGTTGTTTCCTGCTTTGAGCAATGCTTGTGTTGGTGCTAAANTTTATCTATTCCTAGCTTGCATTCTAGTATTTTACCTAGTAGTTGTCGTTGTGATTTTTCGTCACAAACTGTTTAGTTGTGACATGACCGTTTTGGACATACAAATTTTAAATATTTATGTATGTTGTTTCCTGCTTTGAGCAATGCTTGTGTTGGTGCTAAACTTGACTGTGTTATATGTTCCTTATCGAAACATGTTAGGACCAATTATATTCCTCGCATGCACTAGTCACCCAAGTTATTTGACTTAATAAACTCTGATATTTGAGGACCTTCTCTTGTTACTGCTCTGTCAAGTACTTGATATTATGTAACATTTATAGATGACCATGCCCATTGTACTTGGATCTACCTTTTGCATAGGAAGTCTGATGTACTCCCTATAATCACTCAGTTTCTATAGATGATTAAGACCCAATTCGATGTCATTGTTCGTGCTCTTCGTTTGGATAATGCAAAAAAATATGCGTCTGATGCCTTAGTGTCTCATCTTTCTTCTCAGGGTATTCTTCAGCAACTGACTTGTCCATATACTCCTAAGCAAAATGGTGTTGCTGAAAGGAAAAATAGGATTCTGATAGAGATGGTACGTTGTATGCTTAGAGGCATGAGGGTACCAAAATCTTATTGGTATTTTGCTGTTTGAACTTCTACCTTTTTGTGCAATCGTACGCCGAGTCGTGTTCTTTAGCATAGGGCTCCCTTACAGGTCTTATTTTTTGAGCGGACATTTTTTTCGATCCCCCCTTGTGTTTTTGGATGCATATGTTTTGTTCAGGATCGATCTCCTACTCGTCATAAGCTTGATGATAAAGCGATTCATTGTGTCTTTGTGGGTTATTATTATTATCAGTCTAAGGGGTATCGGTGTTATAATCCTATTAGGCGCCGTATGTATCACAGTCTAGATGTTACATTTCTTGAGCATATTTGTTATTTTTCTTCTAGTCTAGCGTCTGTCCCTCTAGTTGATGATACTCTATTTGATTTTTCATTACCACCGGAGCCAGAGCCACTGGTCACTATCATTATAGAGTCATCGATCTCTCCTCCTCTAGAGCCATTCATCCTTGTCAATATAGAGTCACTAGTCTCTCTTCTTTTGCAGGTTTATGTTCGTCGCCCTCGTTCTTATCCCCTTGCTGATGTCCCCTCTACCTCAGGCGATGCAGGTAATATTTCTCAGTTCGTTGAGCATATTGATGCACCTGTTGTTAGTACTGATGAGATTGCAGGTACTGAGTCAGTTGTTTTACCTGATGAGATATTATTAGTGGAGGATAATGATTTAGGGCGTTGTTATCCACGGCGTTATCATCATCCAGTTGTTCGTTATGGTTGGACCACCAGGATTTTATATCTGATCTCTGCTTANTTATCCAATTGTTTGTTATGGTTGGACCACCAGGATTTTATATCTGATCTCTGCTTATGTTTCTTATGGTGATATGTCTCTTGCATTTCGAGCTTATAGTATGGCCTTAACAGATATGCCTGGAATTTAATCGATCCAGTATATAGCATCCAAGCACTTGAATCCACTTGGACACCTGATCTTTATCCTCTGCACCACCAAGATTATTGGGATGATACTGATGGCCCTACATTATGCCCTGATAGGTCATTGCGTCAAGGAGTTAGTGGACGCTCACAGACATCGCATATACGAAATGAAATGAATTTTCAGAAGAAAATGGTGCAAGCAGAACCACTGTAGTATTTGTTTGCAAGCGGGGCACGATCGCCGAACATATCCAACAAAGAATCAATCAGCTTCTTTAATGGGTTATCCATTATAAATGTTACTTATGCACTCTAATATTGTATGTAAGTTGTATTGCATTATTTATTGTTCGAGCACATTATTCATCATATGATATTTTTTAACGTTACAAAAAATGTTAAAGTGTACGATGTATTCTAACTTTGGTACATATACATATTAACGTTGTTATTTATATCTGTTAACTCATGTTTGTATATTCTATGTTGATGTAGGTTGTAGACATAGATCGTGATCCCTGTTCATTACTACATCCAGGTCCCAATGATGCATCTGTTCTATGCTTACAGGGTGACTATCGCACGATTGCTATTTGGGAGGACATTAAGCTACCCATGTTACATTGTAGACGATCAGAGGCTTTTATTCGTCNACAGGGTGACTATCGCACGATTGCTATTTGGGAGGACATTAAGCTACCCATGTTACATTGTAGACGATCAGAGGCTTTTATTCGTCGAGTTACCATCACAGACAATCGGGTTATTCAGCATCTACGCACAACTAGATTCTATGGGGCATATCGCCTTAGATACATTCAGCTGGATTGACATCTTATTATTGCACTTGTAGAGCGATGGCGCGTCGAGGTACACACATTTCATCTGCCAGTTGATGAGGCCACCATCACACTATAGGATACAACTGTATTACTTGGCCTTTCGGTTGATAGGATGCCTGTATGTGGTGTAGACATCGTCCGCGATGTACAACAGTGGAGTGTTATGTGCACTGAGTTGCTCGGGTTCACACTAGCAGATGAAGCGATAGATAAGTCTACTCTACAACTTAGTGCACTGGTCGAGCATTTGGCCCACGGGATTTCAGCTGATGCGATCGAGCATTTTATAGCATATTATGTCTAATCGTACATCTTTTTGTTGATTGGGAGTTTTTGTTCAGCGACAAGTTGTTGAGTAGGGTGAAGCTTATGTTCCTACCATTGCTCGGAGACTTACATGCGGCCCATACTTTTAGTTGGGGTAGTGCAGCCCTATCATGGATATATCGGGAGATGTGTCTCGCGACTAAGCGGAACGCGAAGGATATTAGCGGTCCACTTATTCTGCTTCAGGTAATTGCTTGCATTCTTCACTTAGTTGCTTACTTTTATGTTCTTGTAACTATACATATGTAAAATCAATGTATTCTGTATGTAGTTGTGAGTATGGGAGCGTCTGGTATACATTGTTCCACAGTGTGTGTTACCACGACAGCCGGTCGCCCATGGTGCAGCGTTAGATGGAGTCGGTATAGATTTGGGTCTTGCACATGACACAATTGATGTACACGGTGTACATGATGGTCCATTTGATTGTAGGTTTGTACTAAAAATACAATGCACGTAATTAAATGTTTTACATATTATTATGTATTTAAAAATTTATTGAAATGTATAGATGAGATGTCACATTTTTGGAGCAGCACACACCTTGGCATGTACTACGTCACTATCGGGACCAGCTGGACCAGATGCAAAAGGATCAGGTATATCAACTTGACCATATTTGGTGAACTCGGATGTTCGTTGTTAAAGTTTGTTAGTGTGTTGGATTGATTGCATTGAATTTAAATGTGAAGTAAGTGAATATTGAGATGGGGGGATGTTTATTTTTATTTGTTTATGCTTGTCATTGAATTGGGTGTATTGTATACAGGTTGAAAAAATTTAAAAATGTCCAATTTTCAAAGGAAATTCTACCGAATTGTTTTAAAAATACATTTACATTTATTAATGAGAGCTCACAATTTGTATTGCAGATAATATGGGAGCCGTATACAGCTGATGTAGTGAGTAGCCTGCCAGATTATTGTCTTATTGGGCAAGATATTTGGCGCACACGAGCCCCATTGATTTGCTTCGATGTNTAGCCTGCCAGATTATTGTCTTATTGGGCAAGATATTTGGCGCACACGAGCCCCATTGATTTGCTTCGATGTCGTGGAGTGACATTTTTGAGATAGAGTTATTCGATAGTGTGGCCTGATTCAGCGCATACCACAGCCATACGATACCACCCGGGCCTTGCATGCTGTCAACTGTCGACGTAGATCTAGTCAGAATTGGTCTGTAGTTCATCAGATCTACACGGAGATGTGGGCATATCATAGAGATACTATTGTTACCAAAGACCTAAATACTGCACCGATGGATCCGACCGATGCATACATACAATGGTATCGTTGCATCACTCGGCGTCCATTTGGTCCACCCATCGCTAGGCCGACTATCGATTTTTAGCCAATTGGGAGTATCATAGAGCTTCTGGTAAGATGTTAAATGCTTTATTATTTAATTTGACGGACAAATGTTACTAATTGTTAAATACAATTACTAACATGTTGAAATGTTTATTGTAGGAAGAGACATTTATACGGATATATCACACTACATGTGATACATATGAGGGCAACCCGGACTTGACACGTTGCATGGACACCATTGGTCGTATTACAAATATGAATTCCTCATGTTTGACATCTCTCCAGGAACACTAATGACTTGTTGAAGCTTCAGTCTGGATAGATGATGTACCGTCTACATCTACACAAACACCTCCTCATCTTTACCATGATTGGACTACTCCATTAGCATCATCAGCAGCATCGGCATAGGTTTATGCACCCTCACCAACCCCAGCGATGAGACCAACAACGGCACCTGCACTTGAGCTGACACTGACACTGATAGTGGCAGTTGCATCACCATCAGCACCGACACTAGCTCATGCACCAACCCCCACACATGTGCCTACACTAACACTACCATCGACACTGACACCTGCACCGGCATCTGCACTTGAGTAGACACCGACACCGACACTAGCAGTGACACATGCACCCATATCAACCCCGACATTGACACCAACACCAACCTCAACATTAACCCAGACATCGACACTGACACCGGCACCGACACATACACCCACATCGACCCCGGCATCGACACCCACACTGACCCCAACATCTACCCCGACACCGACTACAGTTACGTCTATACCAACACTAGCACCCACGCCGACACCGATTGTTGTTGCATCCACACCGATATCAACACCTACATTTATTGTGACACATTGTCATACACATGTGAATGTTCATATTTCCACTCCATCAGTAGTGTTAGTAGGTGTTACCATCGAGTCATAACACACATTCCATTCTACCTCATCTGGATAGCCTCCCGTATCAAATCCATTGTTAGATGAGGAGGGAGTGACACAAGATCCTACAGTTGTAGGTGTAAGCCGTCTGCGAGCCGGGTCGCGGGTTAAAGGTGGACAGGGGGTGAGGTCGAGGTCGAGGTCGTGCATAGCATGCACATCATCACGATGACATCAGTGTGTCACAGGTAAAACAGGTTGTACCATGGGATGTTGAGTAGGAGGTTCGCAGACAACCGAAGCGACGTAGGCGACCACCTGCGTGTGGGACATGATGATGTATTTGTTGATTTTTTTTGTTCTACATTGTACAAATTTTTTCTTTTGTAAATAAATTTTCACATACACAATCATGTTTTTTTATAGTAGTATTCAATCAAGTTGTCACTTAAATAATCAATATTGTACACAAAATATTTAACACACTTCAACATTACACGTACATTAAATTTCACATGTAAATCTCAACACAACAATAACATGATCTAGAGACAATGCCATTAACAAACAACTTTTTCACACAACAGTAAAATAATATTTCTACCCACAAACACTAACATGACACTTGTTCCCATAACACTATCATAATACTTGTCTACACAACACTAACTTAACACTTGTCCAAAAAATATCAACTAAACAGTTTACCACACAATACTAACATGACAGTTCACCACACAACACTAACATCACAGTTTTTAACACAACATGTTTCATGGGTCAACATCTTCGTTGGACATCTCGACATCAAAAATACATCCAACTTCTCCACTTATAAGGAAACTTATATGTGCTTCGTCTATTAACCCTACTTCAGCACGTTCTCATGCAATGCAACAGAGGTTGTAACGATTAAGACGGACTGTCATGTGATTGTTCTCAACTCGAAAACAATACAATGCTCGCTCCAGTTGTTGAGGTGTCTCAACTAGCATATGGATGGCAATTTGTTGAGGTTGTCGTAAATTATAAGTTTGCATATCTCCAATAAGATTTTCTCGCTCTATCAGAGATATTACAATTCGGCCCTCATGGTTCTTATGGCTCTGCTAGAATAACGTAAATGAGGATTCATTGGATAGAAGAACTCATCCTCTAAGGCTCAATGATAATCCATATTTTCATATAAAGTTCTAACACTATAATTCATGTTGGAAATGAGTTTTCTTCACTTACTTGGTTAAAGAAGGAGAATATATAGTGAATACACAAATCTCCCAACAACTGACCATATAAATACAAACACTGTCTTTAAGTGACAACTAACTGCTCTGTCATAATGCTGAAGACGAAAAAGTGACTATTCGTGACTACTTAATGTCATGTGTTGAAATGACTACACCCTGAATGGATTTCAGCAGACCATGTGGTAAAGTGATAAAACCTTGAATGAGTTTCAACATACCATGTGCTGAACTAACTTAACCCTGAATGAGTTTCTCCATACCATGTGTTGAAGTGACAACACACATTTGATGAGAGAAAAGACTGAAATGACCTTACACTAGTCTGATGAATGACTATACCATATATGACCTCTGATCACTACATTGTTTCACAATTGACTGATGTGACCTGTCTAACACAGTAGGATTGGGACACTACTATTTAAACACCATTTTGTCATTGATATGACAAACACAATATTATGCCTACATCAAATTTCTCTACGAGACTTAACAATTGCAGACGTGAACGGGTTTGGTTGTTACAAGAGCGGAACGATGATTGCAAGAATGAGAGATTTTTCGATCCAAAAAAGTATTATGCAGGAGTACGACGAGAGTAGGATTTTCGTGTTAAAGAATCAAACGAACTATTTACACAACTAAGAGAACTTGGCATACCAATGCCTCGTAGACGATTACTGCTACAACTTTAGAATTGATTACCTAAGTGCAGGTTATGCGAAGTAATAAATTTCTCGGGAGTCCGAGGTCAAACCATAGGGAATTGGAACAACAAGAGACACAAAACAAATAAAACGCAAACTTGTAAGAACAATTTATTTAAGAGATTGTTGAGTTGAGAAAATATTGATTGGAGTAATTAAAACAATATAATAAAAATATTAGAGCATCAAGTACTCCCTCTCAATTTCGTACAATAATGATTAAAGACTCAAATCTTAACTTCAGACAAGAATCTGTGACACCCCATAATCCGGGTGTCTGTAATTATCCGATTGATTATCCATCGACCCGTGGAATACTAGTGGATATCGTGTAATTTGATACCACACTGTTATGCCCCATTTCTCGGGATCCATAACTTAACAAAATTTGGGCAGAGTCACCTTTGTACGAGGAGCTCTACTCAAAACACAACCTGTACAATATTGACCACACCAGGTCTATCTATCCATTCATAATTGTATAGTCTCGAATACTACCATAATCATTATCAGTACATACATTTATTCGTAAAAGAATAAATGTCCCAAAAGAGTCTCGTATACATGCCTTTGTAAATATAAACAAATGTTTGTTACAAAAATTATACAAGGCCAAAAGTAAGTATAAACAAGGGACTACAATGTCAAAATAAAAGTCACAGACCGGCTCTGTCGTCAAAGCGAGCTCATGGCCTCGCCTTCGGTAGACGCCTGTGCGATACCTGAAAAATGTTCCCATAAAGGGTGAGCCAACGCTCAATAGGGTAACTCCTATAGAGAATACCTCTCAACCTAAATGCATATGGAATGTCACAT
>CAUOFW020007946.1:394135-460807 GCA_963454935.2 Ilex paraguariensis | reverse complement strand
GACGCCTGTGCGATACCTGAAAAATGTTCCCATAAAGGGTGAGCCAACGCTCAATAGGGTAACTCCTATAGAGAATACCTTTCAACCTAAATGCATATGGAATGTCACATGCAACAATCATTTAATACATTCATTCAAATAAGTCTATTATGATTGAATGTCATAAATCATGTCATGCCATGAGATGAGACTCACGCAAGCAATACCAACCCCGAGCCCCATCCTGAGCTCCCATAACACATGCAATGTCATGCGTATGTATCCGAGCATTCCAAGCCCCCATCATTGGTGTTATGTACACTCAATGACTAATTAATTCATTTTCTTGTGTCTTTGTGGGGAGATGATTTATGGTATTACACCAATGGGACACCAACCATCAACGGATCTTCAGGACATCCCACCTGCGGCTCCGTTTTGGCCGTTACACTTTTCTGGAATTTCACCACCGGAAAGTGTATAAACCAAGTAAGCGAGTCTTGCACCCGAGGGAGAATCTAGCCCTTCTTGTTATCCCCAACACATTTATCCATTTAATTTCCCATGCGACTCAACCGAACCTTGGTGTGACTTTTTCGAGTCCACGTTCAACCACCTACGTGGTGATTGATTTCATACCATGCATACACTCCCACCCATGTCAATGCCCACGAATGTAGTGCAACCCATACATAATGCAATATGATGTGCAATTGTCTTTGGTACCTTTTACAATGTTCATTACATAATGAATGTAATATAATGACATTTTTAANACGAATGTAGTGCAACCCATGCATAATTAAATACAATGTCTATTACATAATGAATACAATATAATGACATTTTAACACGATCTCAAGCATGTTATGTAAGATAATCAACTCAACTAACATACTTATATTCACCTAGGCATTTAATCAAACACCTAAAGAGCACATCAATTTACACAACTAGCATGCTATGACTTGCAACATGACAACATGTTTATTAATTATACAAACATAAGCACAAGTCCACCAAAATAATCATATGTTAAATAATAATTTAACATATATATATATATTATTTCACAATCACATAACAAGTTAATAATTTTATTAAACGTGATCTGCCATTAAAATATAAAGTAATGCTAACATACAATTAACATGTTTTAAACCACTAACATTAACTTACACCAAGTTAATCACAATAGAATTTTATTAATCACAAGATTAATTATAAATTCTATATTTGACCCACTAGTCACACTAGTCAAGACCTAACATGTGATATACACTCATAATCTACTCATTTCATATGCTATATTTTAAGTTGAAATTAAATCTAAATAGGGGAAACCCTACCTCTCGTAGCGTGAGACCACTACTAGAACGCCGAGAAAGCCTAAATTTAGCTTCCTAAGTTTTAGGCCTAGATTATCGGCTTTGATATTCCTTCGGAGAAAAATATGATATTTGGTGTGGTTGCGTAGCTCTCGCTGAATAAAGCAACTTTAGTTCTTGGCCCGAAGCGATTAAACGGTTAAATTTTCGTAGATCTGAGAAGGAAGAAAAAAGAAAAAAAATAAAAAACTCATTTTTTTTCTCTCACTCTCTCTGTCTCACCGATTGGAGAAGAAATAAAAAGTGGAAGACAAAGTCTTCCACTTATATATATAGTATAAATTTATTATTATTATTATTATTTTTTTAAATTTATGTTTTTGACCCATAATTTAACAATTAATTATTATTTTACCCTTTTTATTAGGATTTTTAATAATAACAATAATAATAATTTTTTTTTCGGGTTTTACAAGAATCAGATGTCGGTTGATTCATGTGACAAATCAAGAAAAAAAACCTAAAGTTATAATTAAAAGATTATTTAAGAACCTGAATAATCATCCAATTATATTATTTTATGAAATAATGATAATTACCTCAAGTATAGAATAGCCAGTTATTTACTCACAGAAAAATTCAAGCAATCGATGTACATGGCACAACAACTCAAGAATTTTTACAGAGCAAAAACTTTGCTATAAGATTAGAAGTTAAATTAACAAAATATCATAAATTATTAAACTCAGAATCAATAACATTATCATACTTTATTGAGAGGTTTTCTCCTAGCCCTAACTTAGCCTTTTAGCCAGACATGACAAACTAAAACTATAAAAAAAAAGATGGGAAAAGAATCATATTATAAATCCTAGATGAGAACCCTTATTTATACTAAAAATAAATCCTAATTATAGGTAAAAGATATAATGTCGGCTTGGAAGGAATTTTTTTCCAAAAAGAAATCTTATAAGGTTAAATCCCGTGCATAAAATCTTTGGGGCGCGGGTACAAAATTTGTCCAGACTTCGTGCTTGGATTTTGCATATTTAGAGGATGATTCACAAAATTTGTGAAAAATACACTTTTGTAGCCCTTTGAGTCTTCTTTTCAATCCTTAAAAATCAAGTAAATCGGATATCAGAGTCAAAAGTTATGACCAAAATATTGAAGACATGTCAAATCCTTATTCTTCTAGGATACTTTCCTAATCCAACTTTAAATGAGTTTTCTTCCATCTTGGACTCTTATAAGGATTAAATTGTTATCATATCTTCAAGTCTTCCTATCTCAATATTGACTCTTCAATCCTTATTAAATGCGATTCTTCCTCTAGTGATTGATTCACTTGTATTATCCATTATTACTTTAAATTAACCAATTTACCTGTAAAATAAATCAAACAACTAGAAAAAGTATCAAACTAAAAAATCAAGGAATTCAACACATTTAATCACAAATAATATGAAACTAACCAATCATTAAATATAATAAAATAGTAATTTTGGTGATTAATCACACCCCCCCCCCAACCTGAATATTACTAGTCCCTAGTAATATATAGATCCTAAAATCTAAAAACTAAAAAAAAAACTAAATAATCTAATAAAATAAAATATAAATCCACTTTCGTAGGCCTCACGATTGCATTTAGCATATGCAACAAGCCTTTAAACCCCTAGGTTTCCCCTAGTGGACGAGTATAGTCTCGTGAGGGTTTTCAGAGATGATACCCACAAACATCACCCTGTGATCAAATATCTGAATAATAATTTTATAACACAAATTGTTACCACAATATAAAAATTCTGAGTTACAAACCTTTTTATAAGCACATGTAAAACAAAATATAGAACTCTACACTATATAAATGTATGCACTTATCATGTTCCCATATAAACTTGTGTGTAATGTGAATTAACTATACCAAGTTAGAAATTTATCCGGTAATCACCTCTACAACTATCAACTATTCGTCTCAATGTCAAATCTCACTAGATAATTCACTCATAAAAGATTCTCTCAGATTATAATGACTATTCACTCAAATATCACATGTGAGAAGAAGATATTTAAATCAAAACAAAATAATGTTCACATGTTCATTGAAAAAAAAAATGTAATCCAAAAGAAAAGGATTTGACATAGTCTCATGAAAAGAAATCAACACATAATATATAAATAATCACCATTCTCTTCCTTATTCACACGAGTCATGTATATATCAATACACTCTTGAGATCAGATAGGACTTTATTTAAGGTTGTAATAGGGCCTTGAGATTGGGGCTTTGAAATGAAGGATATTCAAAAATTCAAAAGACTATCCCGAGAGAACATACACATTACACAACCAATCTTCTTTCCATGGCCTTTCACTCTTCACCCTTTAGAAGCACAATGTACATCACTTGCTCATTTTTTTAAAACCATGCTTGTTATTTTGCTCATTTTTTTTCCAATCTGCTTTTTCACAGCTAGACATATTGTCTTTTTTTTTTTTTTATTAACAACTAGACAATTGAATGTATATATATATATTTTTAGCAAGACATCTAATGCAGATATTCAAAATTATGCAGAACTCTTTTTTTTTTATCATCTTTTCTCAACTAACATCTCTTAAATTACATAAACAATAAAAAGCTCAATCTCGAGATAACCAAGGGTAAAAAATATTATTTTTTTTCATTGGCTTGATTATTATATGTTGGGTAATAAAAAATAAAATAAAATTTTACTTCAAAGCTCAAACATGGCTTCTAAGGATAATAGTATTCAAAAAATAAGGCTTAGGCTCAAATAATATCAAAGATGACCTAAAATCATATTTCAAGAGCTTTTGATACCATACCCCCCATGCAAATAATTTAAAGTTAAGCAATCATTCATAATATTGGTGTTGACCAAAACAAAATAATTAGACTATTGAAGGAGATTAGCTGAATAAAAATATTCTTTATTGAGTAAATGTAAATTACCCACCAAAACAAATTGGATCAAAACTCACCAGGATTTTTATACATCTCCACTATATGTTTCAAGTTCTTAAGGTAAAATACCTAACAAATTTTCAACTTGGTAAAGTTCAAAGTGTACAAATTGTGAATTTTTATAAGAACATGATATGAGATACAAAAATATAGAATAAAGTTCTATGTGATACTTAAACAGCTGCAAATTTAAAGTTACGCAAATTATTTCTATATTGTGATGTCAATTTATGCATAAAAATGTTATTTAAATATTTAATAACCATCAAATTTTTTTATCTATTTTTTTAGCAAAGTAAATAAATTAAAAAANTTTATTTTTTTTAGCAAAGTAAATAAATTAAAAAAAACATAAATTAGAAATTTTCACAACACAAAACATACTCATACCCCTCCAACCTAAATCCAACATTGTCCTCAATGTAAAAATAAATGTCTTAATATTCNAAGGAATTGGAAAAACAAGAGACACAAAACAAATAAAACGTAAACTTGTAAGAACAATTTATTTAAGAGATTGTTGAGTTGAGAAAATATTGATTGAAGTAATTAAAAAAATATAATAAAAATACTAGAGCATCAGGTACTCCCTCTCAATTCCATACAATAATGATTAAAGACTCAAATCTTAACTTGNAATGAATAAAGATCAAAGGGATAGGAATATCTGGTGCTACAACAACTCTAAAACCTAAAAATAAAAACTCAACAAACAAAGAAAACTATAAATTGAAACAAACAGAAAGGAAACTAAAATTAAACAAAAAAANATGTGGCAAATTAAGAAAGAAAACCTAAAGTTATAATCAAAAGATTATTTAGGAACCTGCATAATCATCCAATTATATTATTTTATGAAATAATGATAATTACCTCAAGCATGAAATAANCAATCTGGCTTAAAATCAGATTTGAATACGCGTCCATTCAATTTTATTGGCTTAAAAATATGGTGTCGAAGTAACTCATTTAATCGACCTATCCAATCATATACCCAATATATCTTTTGAACATGCAAGAAAAGGGAGATGTATACATTTTTATGCAAATCTAAAAATGAGATAGCAAATAGATTTTTATCAATTACNATAGAGCAAAAATTTTGCTATAAGATCAGAAATTAAATTAACAAATTATCATAAATTATTAAACTCAGAATCAATAACATTAACATACTTCATTGAGAGATTCTCCCTTAGCCCTATCTTAGCCTTTTAGCTAGACATGACAAACTAAAAATATAAAAGAAAAGATGAGAAAAGAATCATATTATAAATCCTAGATGAGAACCCTTATTTATACTAAAAATAAATCCTAAGTATAGGTAAAAGATATAAGGTTGGCTTGGAAGGAATTTTTTCCCAAAACGAAATCTTGTAAGGTTAAATCCCGTGCATAGAATCTTTGGGGCGGGGGTCCAAAATCTGTCTAGATTTCGAGCTTGGATTTCGCATATTTAGAGAATGATTCACAAAATTTGCGTGAAAATACACTTTTGTAGCCCTTGGAGTCTTCTTTTTAATCCCCAAAAATCAAGTAAATCGGATATTAGAATCAAAAGTTATAACTAGAATACTGAAAATGTGTCAAATCCTTATTCTTCTAGGATACTTTTCTAATCCAACTTTAAATGAGTTTTGTTCTATCTTGGACTCTTATAAGGATTAAATTGCTGTCATATCTTCAACTCTTCCTATCTCAATATTGACTCTTCAATCCTTATTAAATGCGATTCTTCCTCTAGTGATTGATTCACTTGCATTATCCATTATTACTTTAAATCAATCAATTTACCTGCAAAATAAACCAAACAACTAGAAAAAGTATCAAACTAAAAAATTAAGGAATTCAACACATTTAATCACAAATAATATGAAATTAACCAATCATTAAATATAATAAAATAGTAATTTTGATGGTTAATCAATCACTAACAACGTAACGCCAGAATAGAGAGGACTATGAATTAGCAGTAAAACAAGTTCGAAGAAAGAATAATAGAATGTTGGTTTGTATGCCTCACTATTATATGTTCCAACAAGCAAAAGATATAATGGGAACTGCACATGGACGAAAGTTGACACCAGTTGAGCAAAATAATATATTGTCTAATGCACAATACATGTCAAATGATTATATGTCTGATGAAGCTTAACAAAGTCTGCATTTGTTCATTAGTGAGATAGCAAGCTTGTCTAACCAATGTAGTGTCAAGTCGTGTCACTCATTTGTATTTGAATTGTTATGTATTTACTTTTTCATTGTGAACTCATTTCATTGCTTTGTCAGTGTAGTTAGTCTAGTGACAAGTCATGTCAGTCCATTTGTCATTCACAAGATATATCAATACTTTATCAATGTTGAGTCATATCATTACTTTATGAGTGTGTCGTCAATCTAGTGACAAGTCAGTCAGTCTTGCTTTATCAATGTAATCATTCTAGTGACAAGTCATGTCAGTCTTTTTGTCATTCATGAGTTATGTCATTACTTTATCAGTGTGGATTCCTATCATTACTTTACCTGTGTCAAGTCATGTTAGTCGTACCCAGTAATTGTCATGTCAAATTTATATATAATTGTATTTCATGTCTATATAAACCATCCTTATTAATTATGTACAGCATGGCCCAAATTATGTCTAGGCACACATCTAAGAGGCAATTCAGTCAAACCACCCAAGGTTCTTCATCACACAATAAACAACAAAGTTCATCTTCGCCCTACAAACGTCAATGCTCGACTGGCCAAGCACCATGTGGTGTAGACGTAGTTCGTTCAATTGAATCCTATACAGATTCTACCTGTGTAACTTGGTATGGACAAAAGCATGAGTTCCATAATGAGTCCATCAATCCTTATCACTCATTCGGCCAAGTTGGACACGTATTTGTGGGGCCTGCGACCGACTCTCCGCCTTCAAGTGTTCATATCAAACCCACGCCAAGATGACGATAGTTATATGACAAATGTTGTGAATCTAAAGTATACTGTCGTTGTCATGGATTAATGGTANGCGACCGACTCTCCGCCTTCGAGTGTTCATATCAAACCCACGCCAAGATGACGATAGTTATATGACAAATGTTGTGAATCTAAAGTATACTGTCGTTGTCATGGATTAATGGTACCGAAGGCACGTTTGACTGATATATATGATTTACAAAACTCTACCAACCATAACAAGATCATAGCAAGACTTGAACGTGGAAGTAATCAGATGCAGTGTAGACTTGATCGTTTGCATGCAATTGACCATGCAAAAATTGAGCATTTTGATCCTTATTATGCTGAGATTCAAATTTAGTAGGATTCGTTGCTTGTTTCAGATATAGAACTTCTTAATTATTTAGATTTAAGTGATGATGCGTCTGACACTTTTATTTCATCGAGTTTATGTGTACTCGGCAACCCTCTATGTTATTTTCTACATCAACCAAAATATTGACAGACTGTATTTCTTACAGTGTCATGTAATAAAATTGTTTTGTTTAAATGTATAAGTATCTTTTTTCATATTTAAAATTTTTGCACACTTTTGTAGGTCAACTCTCAATGTTTGGTGAACTTATAACATAAAATTGGAATACATAATTTTTTAACCTATACAAAACAAATTTCTCAANACTTTTGTAGGTCAACTCTCAATGTTTGGTGAACTTATAACATAAAATTGGAATACATAATTTTTTAACCTATACAAAACAAATTTCTCAAAATTAGTCACAAAATTCATGTATTACACACACAAACAAACAATTAAAGCATTCTTTTGTAATGATGTTTTTAAAAACGTCATTAAAGTGACGTTTTCTGGGCAATTTTCGTTTACCCCTTGTTAAGTTTGTCGTTTCAAACCTAATGACGTTTTCAAAAATTCAATTTCATTTTGTCATTTTAAATGATGTTTTCACCATGAAAACGTCATTTGGAATGACGTTTTAAAAAAAGACAGAGTTTGGGAAATAAAGTTTTAGGGCCGACTGTGTTTGGGAAAAAGCTCCTCCAGATTGGGATGCTTTTATGACGTGGGAAGTGAGATTATGATATTGAGATTTTTTTTTAATCAATTTAGTAAAACAAGGGTTAAATACATACATTTTTGATATAGAAGTGGGCTTTCAAAATGTGCTTTTAAGTTTTTCTATTAAAAATATGTTTTACAAATATGTTTTTTTTTTTGAAAAATATGAGTTTAAATTATGCTTTTATGAAATTTATTTTCGATTAGAACATAAGTTCAAAATTATATGAAAAGGGAATTAAATTCTAAAATTTATTGTATTTTTTTTTTTAGTCCGAGTGAATCATGATGTGAGACATAAGGTGGAGTTATTAGCTTTTATGAAATTTATTACAAGTTGGTTGTTGGAGACAAAAGGTGGCTGTTTGGGCATAAGAAAACGTCATTGTAAATGACGTTTTTAAAAACATCATTGCAAATGACGTTTTATACCCTCTTTTTTTGTAACGCCTATTAGCTGCTATTAATTTTATTCATCTTAAAAAACGTCATTATAAATGACGACTTTAAAAATGTCATTAAGAATGATGTTTTCAATAAAAAAATTTCAACTTTGAATCGTCATTCCAAATGACATTTTAACATCTAAATGCGTCATTTCAAATGACATTTTTGAAAAAAAACTGGGTTTGGGAAATAAGTTCAAAACTAACTGCATGTGGGAATAAAGTTTTGAGGGGGGCTGGTTTTGGGGAAAACCTCCATAAAAGTGGCTGCATGAGCAAATGATCAAGGGAACATATATAGATTGTGGAATCATGTAAGTTTAAAAAATATGTCACTATAGCTATGACATGCCAACAATATCCAAAATTTTGCACTCATTAAATCATCCATTAAATAAAAATAAAGAATTATAATATCTAAATCATATATATTCAAACTGAAACTGTAAAATCATAAAATCCACGATAATTAAAGTCATTGCACATACATGAAAGGAATAAAATATCATTCACTTAGGAAGTGTTCAAGTACTATGAATAAAGAAACTTAGTAATCAACTTCTGAATTGTAGAACTCAATTCTATGCATAAAAGTGAGGATGCTAACAACAACAAAGCGGAGCAAAACATACTTTCTTCGTAATGGGCACTCAAAAATCTCACAAAACAATAGAAGATTCAAAGTCATAATTATCCTTAAGCCGAAACTTTGATGAATACAGTCACCAAAGGAAATTTTTCCATAGAATTAAAGGCAATTTTTACTATAGTTTAAATTATTAAATTATGTCACTATAGTTTGAATTCTTAAATTGTGTTACTATAGTTTAAATTTTTACTTTTGATATAAAGTTTAGTGAGTGTATCAAATGTACCATATATTCTACTACTATATAAGTCATACGATGAGTGTGAAAAATAATAATGAGGACTTTGCGTAATTATTTGGAATCAAAAGATATACAACATAATTATTCACACCTAAAATAACCAAAAGTGATGTAATTACCAATTCAATTCAAGCAGAAGAAATGCAATTAGCAATCCTTATCAAATCAAATTCAAATTACATAATTAGAACATAAAGTAATTACAAATCAAATTCGAACATAAAGTAATTAAAAATTCATTGAACCTTAACAAATCAAGTTCAAGTTTCATCTAATCAAACTGAGTTCACCTAAAGTAATTGTAAAATTCTCATTTTGTAATTTCTTCATTATTACATTTTTCTAACTATCTAAAGCTATCAACTTATGGAGGTATGTGTGTGGGTCTGGGTGGGTTGGGGGATGTGCAAAATCTCTAGAAACATTAAAAAAGAAAAAATTACCCATGAGGAATTGGTCTATTCAACCACAACCCATTTCAAACATTCCAATTTGGAACAAAATATCCATTCAAAAACCCATGAAATACAACAGAAATTGTAAAAGAAACATAAAAGCTAAGGGCATGTTTGGTTTTGTTCTCAAAATTTCAAAAACACTCAAAACCTATTTGCTTAGCATTTTTATTCTCAAATTTTTAGCAAAAAATGAGATTTGAAGCAAAGAAACATAAAACAAGGCATACATTTCTTGGAAATTTTGAAAACACGAAGTCATTATGCACTGTTCATTACTGTTCACTTTTAGACTAAGTATAAAAGGTGCTTTTTTTCCCCTCCCACGTCATTTGTCCAGAGTTTGCTCAGCCCTCTTCTTCACTTAAGCTCCGACGAAGCACAGACGCCACATCTAGCAAATCACCGGCATAACTCCGACGAAGCACAAGCGCATCCCTGGCGATTGGTAACCCATAGATCTGTTTTTTTTTTTTGGTTTTTTTGCGTTGATTTTTAATAGGGTTTATGTTTGTTAGATTTTTTTCATTTTTCCTTTTTACCTTCAGATCTATAATAGATCTATTTTCTAACAACTCTGGCGAACCGAAGTCATAGTTCCAGTGTCTCAGATCTCCTAGATCTGATTTTCTTTTTGGCCTTGAAATTATTTTTGGTATTTTACATTTCTTTGGCTCGCTGTGTACATGTGTTTCTTTCACTACCTCTGTACTTCCTTCATAAACCTCTGAGCTTTTTAGGTGTTTTAGTTCAATTTCTCACCATCCACTTTATCAGCTTCATTTTTTTTTCTGAAGAAGGCTAGACTACAAATGCAACCTGAATATTACTTCCCTAGAAGACCGTAACCACAATTAGGTTACAATAATGAAAACTATGAGAATTTATAACAAAGGAGCAGCTCAATTGTCAAAAACTTCTGCAACATTTTTATATATGTACTTAAGATTCTAATATTCATCACTTAAGTTTTGCTAGTAGCTAAACATGATTTCTGTTATCTACAAGCTAATAAGGAAAAATTTATTGGTATTGTTCCACAGAATAGAAACCAGATTGGCAAATAGATAATGAGGAAGAAATGCTAGAAACAAATGCCATCATTACCATGCTTTTATATGGAAAACTAAGAAAACTAGAACTAACAGAATGTATTATAGCTTATTTTTCGTAATTGCTTTCCAGTTTTGAATTTTATGTTTTGCTAGTTGGATCTCTATCTTATTGTGGAAGTAGATCTATCAATAGGAGATTTTTTGAAGTACTTGATTGTTTGGAGCTCTAGTATGGTGTGTATGTTTGGTATATGTCATGCTCCCCTTCCATTAAGTTAGGCCAATAGATAAGTCGTGGGATCTTTGTTAAATTTTGGTATCACTTTTGGGTGGAGAAAGGAAAAAAAGATAGGACCTTTTTTTTCCCTTTCATTTATTTATTTTTCATGATCATTGATGTAAAATTGCTTTGTTTGGTGATAGTATTGATGTTGAATGGGATTTTATTTTGATTAATTGGGTGATTAGTTTTTGAAATTTGTATACTGGGGGTGATTATGTATGTCAATGTGTCTTGATTGGCCTTTGAAAAATATAATGTGTTATCTACAGACTAGTATGGAGTTGTATAATATGTTTGTTTGGTAGCTTTGGTTATACTTGATGCCTTTGGATTTTGTAGCATACAGTGTGCTCTTTCAGAGTTCTACTGTGAAAATGACATAGACATATGTTTGCCTGCTTTCATGTTGACAATAATAACTGATCTTTCTTTTTCATTATGCTTGTATAATTTTGTCTTTTTGTATTTATTAAATACAATAGATCTAGCTTGCAACAACGAGGAGCAACTGTGGGTGTTCAACACGAAATTGTGCACATTGATCAGTTAGGGTGTTCAACAAGAAGCTTCAACCTTCAACAAATCCTCAATCGGCGAAAATGACCTCATCGATTTGTCAGACGTATCATCTGACCAGATATCTCATATTCCTTCAAAATAAGAGCAATGTGGAATGCAACATGTATAATACTTATTTTACAAGCATATGTCATGGTTGTATGTTTTTCAATTATTTAATGTATGAGTTATGTATGATTTATGCAACATAATATGAGTAATTCATTTTATAAATGATTAATTAATGTATGATGTATATTTTCTTAGATGTCATCCCAAGGTAATGACTTTGACGAAATGGCCACTTGGCCATCAAGAGTTGAGGAGTTATTTATTAAACTCCTAGTCATTGAGGTACAGAAGGAGAACCCGAATTGTACGAACATCAAAGCAAGGACTTGGAATAAATTGGTAGTTCTGATGACCAAACAAATGGGTCGTACTTACAATGTTGCAAATCTTAAGGGAAAGTACAATAGGTTGGGGAATAAATATCGTACTTTCAAAAAACTCCTTACCACTAGTGGTTTTGGTTGGGACCCAGAAACCAACACTGTGATAGCTGAAGAAGATGTTTGGGCGCTATATATTGCGGTATGCATAGTATGACATAGTTGCATATACTTTTTAGGCTAGTTAGTTCTTACTAGCTTTAATGAAAAAAATTTTTTAGGCAAACCAGCAGGCGAAAGCTTTCGCAAGAAAGGGTGTGATCACTTCAACTTATTGGGACTTATCTTTGAAAAATCGACAGCCACAGGCATTTTAGCTATTTTCTTACATACGGTTTCTCATAGTNGCAAGAAAGGGTGTGATCACTTCAACTTATTGGGACTTATCTTTGAAAAATCGACAGCCACAGGCATTTTAGCTATTTTCTTACATACGGTTTCTCATAGTGTTAGACAAAGACTTGTTGCCGAGATGTTTCAACACTCAACTGAAACTATCAATTTTCAATTCAAGAATGTTATGTGTGCATTAACCAGTCTAGGGGTGTCAATAATTTNGACAGCCACAGGCATTTTAGCTATTTTCTTACATACGGTTTCTCATAGTGTTAGACAAAGACTTGTTGCCGAGATGTTTCAACACTCAACTGAAACTATCAATTGTCAATTCAAGAATGTTATGTGTGCTTTAGCCAGTCTAGGGGTGTCAATAATTCGGCCACAACTTCCATACGAAACTCCACCTAAGATATTATATGAAGAACGATACCATCCATGGTTTAAGGTAACATCTACTAAACATGTTCAATAAATTTTATTCTACTACTAAAAACACACTTTATAAATGTAGGATTGTATTGGTGCAATTGATGGTACTCATGTAGCTGCATGGGCTTTGCTTCTAAGCATGAAACATACCGTGGTCGAAAAATAGCAATTACCCAAAATGTGTTGGCAACTTGTTCTTTTGACATGAGGNGTTTAAGGTAACATCTACTAAACATGTTCAATAAATTTTATTCTACTACTAAAAACAAACTTTATAAATGTAGGATTGTATTGGTGCAATTGATGGTACTCATGTAGCTACATGGGCTTTGCTTCTAAGCATGAAACATACCGTGGTCGAAAAACAACAATTACCCAAAATGTGTTGGCAACTTGTTCTTTTGACATGAGTTTTGTATTTGTTATGCCTAGTTGGGAAGGTAGTACGCATGATTCACGTGTTTTTATGGATGCTATAACAAAGGGTGAAGTCAACTTTCCTATGCTGCCAAAAAGGTTGGTGTGTAGATTAATTTAATTCCTATAATCAAAGCAATGATGTTAAGTATCTAATGTTGACAATGTGTTTTTGGATTAGGGATGTACTACGTGGTAGATGTCAGCTACACAAAGATGCCTGGATTTCTCTCCCCATCTCGTGGCGAGAGATATCACAGTTTTGATCGTAGTGGTAACAGACGTGCACCACGTGGACTCAAAGAGCTATTCAACTATCAACATTCTTCCTCGAGAAATGTTATTGAGAGATGTTTTGGCGTGTTGAAAGCAAGATTTCCTATTTTAAATATAATGCCAAAATACAAACCTGCATACCAACCAACCATTGTAACAACTTGTTGTCTAGTTCATAATTTTGTTCGTATGCATTCAGCAAGTGATATTTACTTCCAGCAGTTCCTATGTGAAGATTTCCCATTAGATTATGAACAACATTCCAACCATCATCGAATGACTGAATTGGACATGTCATCAACACAACTCAATGCTATGTCGCGCTTAGGGGATACAATGGCCACGAGTATGTGGACTGTTGTTTCTCGTGGTGGTTGAACTTTTATGTTTTTTAAGTGTTATTACTAGTACACTGCCATTATGTAATATTAAAAATATGAAGTGTTATTACTAGTGCAAGGATGCTATGTAATATTATTTGTATTATGTTGGATATCATATTTATGTGTGATGACATAAACTACATGGTTGTGTTTCATTTATGTAATTTTTTGATTGGAATACATGTTAATGGTATTTGAATTTATTTTTTTTATAAATTGCAGAGCACATAGATAATACTACAGGTCCTTTATGCGCATGTGGTGTTGGCCACATTAGGGTTTTCAGAGCTTGTACAGTGAGGAATGATGGCCGTTATTTTTATAGGTGTCCATTTGCTAGAGACCATAGGAATGCATTTATTTGGGTTGATGAATACCAACACCGCCTATAGTTAGTTGTCTATCATAAGGGTTGGCTCATTTGTTTATGTTGTTGGTGTAATGTCATTTGTGTTTTGTCATGTTTTTTTTATTGTTTTTAACTGTGATCAGTATGGTGGTGAAGTGATTACCTCTCTCATTGTAATATATTGTGGAGCTTGTATATACGAACAATGGTCTGCATTATGTTATAATTTGTAATATAATGTTCTGCCAAGTGAAACATTCAATCCAAACATCATCTTTGTTTTCAATACTTTTTGCTTTACTGTCCAAACATGTTTTTTATTTTTTGTTCTGCAAAACAGTTTTTAGAATAATATAACCAAACAAGTTATGCGACATGAAAAATATTAAAACCAATTTTCAAAAGTTTGTCTTAGAAAACAGTTTTCAGATACTGTTTTTGGAGATGTAAATCAAACACGCCCTATTTCTCTGGTAAAAACATACCTTATCAGAGCTATTTCTGAGGTAGATTATAGTCGTCGGAGAAGTATGGACCGAGAAGGCCTTAATGATCAACTATGAGAGGAAGAGAGTTGTGAGTGGATGGAAAACAAAATTCAAAAGTTGTGGGTGTGACGAAAAATAGAGGGTTTGGGGTAAGGGTGTGTGTTGTGTTATGTGGGAAGTTTTTGGGAGTGGGTTGTGTAGAGGGCAAGAGAGAGAAGGAGAAAAGGCAGNGGTAAGGGTGTGTGTTGTGTTATGTGGGAAGTTTTTGGGAGTGGGTTGTGTAGAGGGCAAGAGAGAGAAGGAGAAAAGGCAGGGTGGGGATGTGGTGATGGCAGATCATGGGTAAAGAGAGAAACCTGGGAGGGGGTGATGGTGGAGAGAGAGAGAGAGTGATCGGGGATACCTAGGATACCTGGGATGAGTTAGCAGTGGCGGTGTTGTTAGTGGTGTCGCTGGGACGTGACACATAGAGAGTAAGGACAGAGAGGGAGGAAAAAATGTACAATTTGNGGGATACCTGGGATGAGTTAGCAGTGGCGGTGTTGTTAGTGGTGTCGCTAGGACGTGACACATAGAGAGTAAGGACAGAGAGGGAGGAAAAAATGTACAATTTGAATCAAATCTAAAGTTATTGTTGTTCACAAATCCAATTACATAGCAAATACACATCAAATCAAAGTTTCTTACAAAATCTGCATTCTAAAATAACATAATCAAACCGAGTTCGCAATTCCATATTGAACCTAATCAAACTAAGTTCACAAATTAAAATTCAACCTAACCAAACCAAGTTCACAAAATTCAAACTAAACAAAGTCCAAGATGAGTGTATGGGTAAGGGAAATGGTATGTTCTAATTCATATCCTCCTAAATCCAGTAATCCTAATTACTTTAGCTCCAATTGCTGTCAATCTAAAATCAAGCATATAATTCCCAGTTACTCTAAAAAAAGTGTTAAAGAGCAATCTTAATCCCAATATTTAGTTCCAATCAAATACTAATTCCAATAATCCCAAATATATTTGGTAGAAATCAAACAAAAAATTTGAATTGAACGTAATCAAATCACATTCAAATTAAACCTAATTAACCAAATTCAAAGTAAACCTAATCAAACCAAGAGTGTGTGTATGTGAAGGAAAGTGTGTTGCATGTGTTCCTGGGGTGGGTTGCGGTATGTGTGTGATGGGTAGGGAGGAAGAGGGCAATTGTGTGTCTGGGGTGTGTGTGTTAGGGGGTGTTGGCTATTTTTTTTGGGTGGTGGATTGCGCAAAAAAGGAAGAGAGGGGGAAATGTAGGGTCCGTGTAGAAATGGAGCTTCTATGTGAAGGTGAGGGGGGATGAGAAGCAAAGGTGTGGCTATGGCAGTGGTTTCAGCAATGTGACTGGCGCTAGGATAACAGAGAGAAAGAATGAAAAAAGGGAATGGAAAAGGGCAAACAAAAAAAGGAAGGGATGAACAACCCCAATTTTGAAATTATTTATGTGAGTGTCTGGGTGATAGGTTTGTGAGTGTGTGGTTGTTGGGTGTGTTAGCATGAAAGAAAGGGAGAGCAAAGAAGAGGTGGGGGGTGGGGTTTCATAGAAAAGGGTAGAGAAGAGGTGGGCTTTCTTTCTCTTGTAGTAGTGTGTGGGTTTGTGTGTGTGTGTATGTGAGTGTGTGTGTGAGAGAGAGAAAGAGATGAGGGATACCTAGGAGGGGTTAACAACGACGGTGGTGGTGGTGGCAGAGAAGAAATGAGGGTAGGATGGGGGGTTAGTGTCTGTGTGTGAGAGAGAGAGAGAGAAAGATGAGGGATACTTGAGAGGGGTTAGCAGCTGTAGCGGTGGTGATGGTGGTATTGCTGAAGAAGTGGCAGTGGTGGTGTCGTTGGGGTGTAACAGAAAAGGAGTGTGGTAGAGAGAGATAGAGAGATAACGAGAGAGAGGGGGTAAGGACTGACGGAGGGAGGGAAAAAAATGAAGAAACATAAGGCATGACTGGTAAGGTGACTGATAGGTAAGATTTTTTAAAAACATTGTGGGTGAGAAGTGATGAATTTTGGGGATAATGAGAGGTATGTTGGTGATCATTAGATAAATTGACTTGAGACCGTAGTATGAGGTCGTTGAAGCTGCTCTGTTTTATATTATAGAATTGTGATCATGTACATGTATTTTTTTTATTGAAACCCTAATTATCTTGTGGAACCAAGTTGCGTATAAAATATTTTTAATTATCTATTTAATGTTTGATTTTTTACTTACTGTTGGATCTGAATAAGATATGACTATTTTATGATTTTTGATGAAATTATCGTGGATGCACATTATCGATGACTAAGGGTTTGTAGACATGTGATCCTTACGAGGGTTCACAAGATTCCTACTAGTACTTGGGTTCACTGGTTAGAAATATCGGTTGCTGTTGATAGCCTGTGTGGCACCACAGAATTTCCAGTATTGGTGTTCCTAGAAAAGCAAAAAGGGCATCGGGTTCCATAGAGTGCAAGACCCCAAAGTTTTCTCTAAAGGCGGTTCGTGCGTGGACCAGAAAATTGACGAATTGATGTGATCAAAATGTTCTGCATTTTTTTTATTTATTTGATTCATTAATTTGACCTACCTCAGCATTTACTTGTTTAATTATATTATGTACTATTTTAAAACCTTGATAGTCATTGATAAACGTTCTCCTACTAGGCTAGTGAGCTCATCCCTACTTAACATTTTTCAGAAATATGAAGCAAGACAGGAGAATAAGTTAGAGAGACAATGGATAGAGACTGTTACTATTATTTCTCTTTATATTCTCTCAAGAACAGTTTAGCTGATTGAGTGGGGATTATGTTATCTTTATGTAACCGAATGCCGAATGTGTTAATAATAATAGAATGAATGTTATTATGAGTTATCTGCAGTTTTATTACTTAATCGCGCCCTATTATTTCTTGAAAAAAAATCAGGAGGCATTAGAGCCTAGAAATTAGGTTTTACATGGGGATTATAGAAAATAGATTAGTCAAAATAAATGGTCTGTGTTAATTTACTATTACTGATCATGCTTGGTTATCTATTATGGATAGTTGATTTCAATATCTATAAAGCTAACTTTTTAATGGCTATAAGTATGGCATCTTGGGATGACCTCTACATGGCACATCGTAACATGGGTTTCGAGGCAGCTAATGAATACCAAAGTCTTAGGGTCAATGTAAAAGCATACAATATGATAGTCCAAGAATTCAGGATGTATCCCATAATTGGTCATTTATGCTGATTGCAGAATAAAAAAGACTGGTACACCACACGTTGACCTCACAGTTGAGAATGGTCTGCCAAGCGCTTAGTATTGAGAGAAACTCAACTTGTATCAAGAAATTCTAGATGGATTGGCGGTACAAGATATCCAGTGGCCACCTGCGAGGGCTAATATGGGGTAGCCAATAGAATTCCTTGACCTAAATAATAATGAAGGATTTGACCCACAACCTAATGAACCCAATGCAACCACTGCAGCCACACCATCTGAAGAAAACCATTTTGCAGCTTTTGCTGGTTCCGTGAATGTGTCTCAAAGGGGAGGGACACGAAACTTCTTGATCTCTAATTGCACTGTCGACATCACTATTTTAAGAAATTTTGTCTGTAAATAGTAGTAACTCTTGAGATAGTGGAAGATATATATATAACTGCATAACTTAGAAGTGACTATCCTAGACTTTTGTTTTGCTTGTATATAGTAAGTAACATCTGGGATAGGAAAACAAAATGTATCTTAGTTGCTAACTATGTGAAATTAGAGTTGTTCTTGACTTTTGAATGTGGTGGTAGTTTGTAAATGCAATCATAATATCATGGACTGTGTATTATAGGATAGAGGAAAACACATCTCGTGACCAAAAAGAGACGTCCACCAATGAACAGTCTCCTCTAACACCACAGGAAACCATGAGTGGCATTTACTAGTGCCTGAGAGAACTGACCACTTTGGTACGACAATAGGAGGGAAATAATAATTATACTACGGTAACATAACCGACAGTTTAGAAACAAACAAATGTAGCCGAAACGCGAAGAATGATGATACTCAAAGAATTTCTACAACAACATCCCCTTACCTTTCAGAGAAGTGCAGAGCCACTTGATGCAGAGAGGTGGCTTCGGCAAGTGAAAAAGGTAATGGATGACACGAAAATTGCCACGGAGTTACGAGTTACCCTATCATCTTATCCTTTTTAGGGTGAAGCTGACCACTGGTGCGATACAGTCAAAAGGACGTAGACCAAATGACGTGGACTACATTCTAAGGGGTGTTCAATGATAAATATTTTCCAGGGTCCATAAGGGATAAGATGTTCTCTAACTTTCTAGAGTTGCAACAACATAACATAACGGTTATGTAGTATGAGTCCAAATTTGCTAAACTCTCTCATTTTGCCATGGAGTTTGGTTCTATTGATGCAAAGAAGGTCAAGCAATTTGAACAATGTCTTAAGCCTTCCATTTGGGGGCGCCTCATAGCTCATTGATTGAGGAACTATAAGAAACTAGTGAAAAGAACTATGCTAGCAGAAAGAGACCTGGAGGATACCCAAAATATCAGAAGTCGTCAGCAAGACAGAAGAAGTTAGACGGGAAACAGTAGTAGTGGTAATCACCAAAGGATGGCCCAATATTGACGGCCACAGCAAGGTACCAATTAAAAGAGGAGTGCGAACCAAAAACATAATTCTAGAAATTGGAACAGAACATCTAATGATACGAAACGATAATTTGGGTGTGGGCAAATAGGACATTATAAGAATCAATGTCCCCTCACGTTTTCTCAAGGGTCGGCCAATCAAGGCTCTTATTAGCAATTCAATCAATCTCATCCACAACAACACCCTTACCCTACTCAAGCGGTAGGACTAACAACTCAAGTAGGACCTTCGTAGTCATTTCCAAATTAGATAGCAGAAAAAGCCAAAAAGTAGAACAACAGTTGCCAAAGGCCAACCTCAGATCTATGCAGTGAATATACAAGATAAAAATGCCTCTAACAAAGTGATTGAAGGTATCGTTCTTATTTATAATTCTTGGGCACGTATTTTGTTTGATCTGGGGGCAACCCATTCTTTTATATGTACTTTATATGTTGTTGCATTAGAATTAAAATTTGGGCCTTTGGGTTGCATATTTTGTATAAACCTACCTGCGGGGGATTGCTTGGAAATGGCTAAGGTATGCAAAAATTGTATGATCCGAATTGAAAAGTGCAAGTTTATTGTGGACTTAGTTGCCTTAGAGATAATTGGATATGACATAATTTTAAGAATTGACCTATTGTCTTCCTATCATGCTAACATGGATTGTCACAGTAAGAAAATCATATTCCATACCTCGAGAGATGTAGAGTTTGAATGCGTAAATGAATGTCACTCTTCGCGTCCATTCCCTGTAAGGAATAGAAGTAGTTTGGAGTTTTTTGCCAATTTAATTGGGGAAAAACTAAGTGAGATCTCAGTTGATATCATCTTGGTAATGTGTGACTTTTCTAACGTATTTTTTGAGGAATTACTTGGACTACCCCTGCAAAGAGAGATATAATTTACTATTGAGGTATACCCTAGTATGAAAATCAATATCTACTGCCCCTTACCGTATGGTTCCATTAGAGTTAAAGAAATTAAGAAAACAGTTAGATGAACTTCTTGTTATTGGATTCATTCGACCAAGTACGTCATCTTGGGGTGCCTTGGTACTCTTTGTGAAAAAGAAGGATAATACGTTGAGACTCTGTATTGACTATCGGAAGCTGAATAGGGTGATGATAAAGAATAAGTATCCTCAATTGAGAATTAGAGAGGAGGATATCCCCAAAACAACTTCTCGTACTCGATATGGATATTTTGAATCTTAGTGATGCCCTTTGGACTTACAAATGCATCTGCATCTTTAATGGACATGATGCACCGGGTATTCAGGCCCTATCTTGATCAGTTTGTAATCATCTTCATAGACAATAGTCTCATTTATTCAAAGTTACATGAGGAGCATGTATAATATTTTCGCCAAGTGCTACAAACACTAAGGGAACATAAGTTGTATGTCAAGAAAAGTAAGTGTGAGTTCTAGATGAAGGAAGTCAAATTTTTTGGGCATGTAGTATTCGAAGGAGTGATAGTGAATTCAACTAAGGAGTGAAGAAGGATGTGGCTAAATTTATAGTTCGATGTACCGTATGTCAGCAAGTAAAAGTAGAGCATCAAAAAACCTGGTGGGTTGTTACAATCCTTACCTATCCCAAAGTAGAAATGTGATCATATTATTATAGATTTTGTGATTGGTTTACCTAGAACTTCAAAATGATACAATGCAGTATAGGTTGTAGTAGATCGACTCACCACATCGGCTCATTTCTTAGCCATGAAGAATTCATACTCTAGTTACACTAAGTCAACTCTCTGCACAAGAGATTATAAGATTACATGGGGTACCATTATCGATCGTGTCAGATCGTGATACTCATTTTGTGGCCTAGTTCTGGCAGAGTTTACAAAAATCCATGGGAACCAAATTGCATTTCAGTACTGCCTACCATCCTCAAACCGATGGTCAATCTGGAAGGGTGATCCAGATGTTAGAAGATATGTTATAAGCTTGCACTCTAGATTTCAAAGGTAGTTGGAGTGAACATCTTCCACTAGTAGAATTTGCTTACAACAACAGCTATCAAACCAGTATTGACATAGCTTTGTATGAGGCTTTGTACGGACGATCCTATAGATCACCTCTATGTTGGGCTGAGGCCAGTGAAAATGCTTTATTTGGTCTAGAAATTGTCAGAGAAACCACTGAAAAGATTCGAGTAGTTCGGGATCAACTGCGCACGACTCAAAGTCGACAAAAGAATATGTAGATCAAAGGAGAAGACCCTTGAAGTTTCAAGTGGGTGATTATGTATTCTTGAAAGTATCCACTAGGAAAGGAATATCTAGATTAGGGAAAAAGGATTAGTTGACTCCTAAATACATTGGACCCTTCAAGGTAATACAATGTGTTGGAAGTGTAGTTTATCAACTTGGCTTACCAGCTCAATTGTTGGGAGTACATGAGGTATTTTATGTATCTATGATAAGGAAATGTGAGCTAGATGCTTTATATATTATTGATTGGAGAGATGTTAAAATTCAGGAAAATGGAACTCATGAAGAACAAGCTGTGCAAATTTTGGATACAAAAGAACAAGTATTATGTAACAAGGTTATACCGCTCGTAAAAGAGTTATGGCAACATCATGGTATTGAAGAAGCCACGTGAGAATTGGGAGCAGCAATGCGTGCAAGATATCAATATCTTTTCAACTCTCAAGGTTAGTATCGAATTTTGAGTACAAAATTATTTTTAAATGGGATAGATTGCGACGATCCGTATATAAAATTAATTGTTAACACGATAATTTGGTCGATAATTATAATTCTATATAATCAATAGTTATTTTTAGCAATTTTAAATAAATAAAAGAATCTCAAATAAGAATTCTTTACATAAAAACGAGTCAAATGACTATAATATAGGTCATATTCCATGTTAAAATAAAAATGACATAGTAAACGAGTAATATGTAAATAGATATATATACTAAATGGACAAAGTGTCAAAATAGGAAAAAAGGGGTGGATACAATTGGTGACAAGTGTAACAAAAAAAAAAAACTGGACAAAAATATGGACATTTGTCCATGTGACCTAAGCTGCACACATCACTTAAGTGACGTTGGTGGAGACACTAGTCTTGCAAAGTTGGCTATAAATATCCATGATGAGAGGCAATAGACAGAGCAAAATAACGAGAAAAAAGAAGTGAGAAAAAAAGAGAGAGGGAGAAAAGGGAAAGAAAATGTCAAAATTTTGTCAACCTAAGAGTTTAATCTTACGATCAAAAATTTGGGTACGATTTTTGAGTTTTGATTTTGTAATTTTAAAGATTCAAATCACCTAAATTTGATTCTCGCTAAATATTTTTGGATCAAAATCAAGTATCATTATTTTTCATTAGTTACTCTAAAAATTATTTTTAGTTTAACTATGTCATTGTTACCTCTTTTTACTCTAAACTATTACTCCGGTTGTTTTGTCACAATATACAGAATCGAGTTAAGGTTACGTCAGAGATAGGGTTTCCTTTATATTTTACTTTCATTGATACATCTCATGCATATTTGAGGGGGTTTCTTATCAATTCTATTTTAATTATATAATTTAATATTATATTTCTTTAATCATGGGGTTGAATTCGGGTTTTATAAATAAATTGCGATCATGCACGGGTATTTTTTTTATTGAAACCCTAATTTTCTTGTGAAACTAAGTTGCATATAAAATATTTTTTATTATCTTTTTAATGTTTGATTATCATGGATGCACGTGACTCTATTTTATGATTTTTGATGAAATTACAATGGTTGCCCATTATGGACGGCAGAGAGTTAGTAGACACGTGGTTCTTGTGAGGGTTCACAAAATTCTTACTAGTCCTTGGGTTCACTGGTTAGTAATATCGGTTACAGTTGGTAGCCTGTGTGGCAACATATAATTTTTGGTATTGATGTTTCTAAAAAAGCAAAAAGGGCATCGGGTTCCCTAGAGTAAGACCTCAAAGTTTTCTCTAGAGGTGGTTCATGTGTGGGCCATAAAATTGACGAATTTATATGATCAATATGTGCTGCCTTTTATTTATTTATTTGATTCATTAATTTGACCTACTCCTGCATTTACTTGTTATTCAATTATATTATGTACTGTTTTAAAATCTTGATAGTTATTGATAAATATTATCCTACTAAGCTAGTGAACTCATCCCTATTTAACATTTTTCATAAATATGATGTAAGATAGGAGAATAAGATGGAGAGATAATGGATAGAGACTGTTACTATTATTTCTCTTTATGTTTCTCAAGAAAAATTTAGCTGATCAAGTGGGGATTATGTTATATTTATATAACCGTATGCCGAATGTGTTAATGAAAATAAAATGAATGTTATTTTAAGTTATCTGCAGTTTTATTCCTTAATCACGCCCTGCTATTTCTTGAAAAAAAAAAAATTGGGACCTAACAGTCCTACATCAATTTGGTATCATAGCCTCACTGCGATCCGTCGTTGCACCAACCTGAACACAATCCAACACGGGCACTGCCAAACTCCGATCCTCCCGTCTCTTGTTACTTCTCACCTTTTTTGGCTCGATAGCAATCACTACTACAACCTGTTGTAGCCATCCTCATCACCTTGTTGTTGCCAACTTCTCCAACAAAAAGCAGTCCTTGCAGCCACCATTCATTAGTTGTCAACTTTGGGAGACTAGGGTACTGCTTCATAAGCCCTAATCGTGAAGAAGAAAACCCCTTGGTAGGTTATTGAAGTTGGATCAACCAAAAGTTAAAACAGTCAGCCCACTCTAACCTATTAAAAAAGGAAAATAGGGGACTGGTCCATAATATTAGAATTATTCGGGAAAAGTACACTTTTTGAAAAACGTATGTAAAAAAGTCCACCCACTATAGCTAAAATTGAAAATAACCCTTTTGAAGTTGAAAAGTTCCTACTCATCTAAGGAAACTATCGGAAAGAATGGAAAGAGACAGCTACTGCTCGCACGTCTCCACCATTGTTGTTAGAGTTTGCATGATTTGAGGATAAAATTTTTGAAATTCAAATGGGACTCAAATATATTCCCCAAATATCATTCTCTCGGTGTCAACATTACAAAGAATTAAAAAAATCCATTATTATTGAGGGTTTTATTGTGAAGAACACGAGACGTTAGCTGCCACCGTGAAGAACAAACACAGCCTCCATCGTTGGAATTTATTGGAACGAGGGTTTCACTGTGAAGAACACACTACAGATGACATTGTTGCAATTTTTTGGAAACAATGGTTTCACTGGGAAGAACACACACAGCCGGTTAGTGCTTCCATCGTCTCCAACAATCAGGTACACATTGAAATTTTGGGCATAAATTGTACTCTTCCCCAAAATTTTGTTAAAACTGAGTAATAATAAATCTCGAATTTTATATTCGAATGCCTATATGTAATATTCAAACAAGTTACTATGTGAAATCATCAAGATTTCTCTCCCACTGCCAAAAATTTGACTGTTGCAAATATGCATTTTTTAATATCAATTAATACCATTTTATTGCAATCTAATCACCAACAATTTATTTTTAATTTTTTTTTTTTTGTGATTTTATCCTAACCTTGATGAATGCTTACTACTACTGGTATTAACATATTAATATTTCTTCTTATTGTTTGAAATATGAAAATTTTGTCATTTGTATCAATAATGAATGATAATGAATTCATTTCATTAATTCATAATGTTACAGTCACATTATGGTTTAATAATTACGTACAGTTGTAATTCACATTCAAACAGTGTGAGAGGTTTTTATTACATTTTTTAATTGTTTATCAAAATGAATGTGGTTAGTGGGATGATTTTGCATTCTTAGTTTAAAAAAATGTGTTAATTGGGTGGTTAAGTTTGCTCATTCTCTCAAAATGAAAGAGCCTAATACACTCTTTGAGTTTTTTTTTTATGAAATGCCTACCTTATTTTGAATGATTGAGGAATGTGTTGATTCATTAAGACTTTAAAACATTGATTTTCTGTTATTTATGAAGTCACACTATGAATGAACATTGTCTACAAACATGATTATGATTATTGCACTTAAGTCCCATTACTGAGTCACTCTTTACTATCACACTTTGTCACATCTCCTTACCATACAACTCTTTGTTGTAAAATTTAAACTTAATCACTACTATATGAATGTTTCAAATCACAGTGGACAAAATGATGAAGAGAACAATAAAAGAAGAAAAGACTGAACCTCAATACAAATCAAACATGTAGGCCATTGTTAGGGCAATGGATGATGTTGTGTTAAGAGATGAGCACAAGTGTACATTGCAAAAGACCCCTTTCTAAGATGTAAATAAGGCATGGTGTAGGAAAATTGACAACGACATCTTAGAAATGATATTGGGTTTCAATGAAAAATGGTCTAAATTTCAAATTGGTGGGGAAGAATTGAAATTGCGTAGAATTGATGTGAAACTTAATATTTGGAATACAATATGGATATATGCAGATTATTGCAACAAATCATGCTAACAAAAGAACATCATTTGTCAAAATTTTATTTAAAAAGGATAACAGGTTGAATTCAACATTGATAAAGAGTAAACTGAGACATGTAGTGGTAGGTACAACTCAAACAGACTTTGATGACGTTGCAAGGCTGTTTTGTCTACTCCTATTGGTATCCCTTTTCTTCACAAACACGTGAAACATACATGGGTGGGGATATGTTCTGTATATCGAGAATTTAGATCAAATTAGAAAATATGATTGGTGTCATGCAATTCATGGTGCACTTATCTCATCACTAAAGAAAAATGTGGATACCCCTACAACAATCACTGGTTGTATTCTATTGATACCGGTAAGTAATTTGTATGTAAATCGTTTTAATTTGTTCAATTACACTTGTTCTTATATTATGATTAATATATTGAAATTAACGATAGAAAAATATACAGTTTTGGCTATGTAAATACACAACATTGATCATACATAAGGAGCCAAATGTATTCCCAAGATTCCTGAAATGGAATTTACAAAGTTTACAAAAAGATATGAAACAAAAAAAAAAAGCTGAAGAAGTTCAAGTCAAAAGATGGTAAGTGTGAATTTCGGTTTTACAGTTTGAAGTGCCATTTGAAATGGTTTCATTTATTCTCATTTGTACATGGTGTTACATTTGATACCATTGCAATGTTATACACACATGTCACAGTATCATTTCTCTTTTCAAGTTGGTTTACATATTGCCAACAAAACTGTTGGGAATCTTGATATCATTAATTTGTCAAATAATTATTTGACTTGAATATGACATAGATCATGTTGTTTCTAGATGTTCTGTCACAAAATTGAAAAAAACAAAGGAGGAAAAAAATTGCTAAAAAGTTGAGGCAAAAAGAGAGACAAAAAGGTTGAATCCAATTGTGGTCGACAAGGAAAAAGTGATTCTAAAGATGAAGCAATAAAAGTTGTGAGTGACCTAAAGAAGAAAGCTACTAAGTACAAAGAAAATATCAAGGAGCTTTCAATAGATAATGAAACACTGAAAATGACTATGCAAACATGGTCGACAAAATGAATAAAGAGAGGGAAACTTTCCAGGCTGAAATTCGAGCATCCANTCGGTTTTACAGTTTGAAGTGCCATTTGAAATGGTTTCATTTATTCTCATTTGTACATGGTGTTACATTTGATACCATTGCAATGTTATACACACATGTCACAGTATCATTTCTCTTTTCAAGTTGGTTTACATATTGCCAACAAAACTGTTGGGAATCTTGATATCANACCATTGCAATGTTATACACACATGTCACAGTATCATTTATCTTTTCAAGTTGGTTTACATATTGCCAACAAAACTGTTGGGAATCTTGATATCATTAATTTGTCAAATAATTATTTGACTTGAATATGACATAGATCATGTTGTTTCTAGATGTTCTGTCACAAAATTGAAAAAAACAAAGGAGGAAAAAAATTGCTAAAAAGTTGAGGCAAAAAGAGAGACAAAAAGGTTGAATCCAATTGTGGTCGACAGGGAAAAAGTGATTCTAAAGATGAAGCAATCAAAGTTGTGAGTGACCTAAAGAAGAAAGCTACTAAGTACAAAGAAAATATCAAGGAGCTTTCAATAGATAATGAAACACTGAAAATGACTATGCAAACATGGTCGACAAAATGAATAAAGAGAGGGAAACTTTCCAGGCTGAAATTCGAGCATCCAAGGAAAATATTCAACAAATTGAAGCAAAAAATAAAGCACTAGTTGAACAAATAAATGAACTGTCTATGCATACCATTACTCAAAAATATCAACAAAGTTCCATCCCAACACCGGTTCCAACCCAGCAACAAGCACCAAAAAGGTGACAAACATCCATGGTCAAGAAGATCAAAGAAAAAAAGAAGAAAAGGGAAAAGAGAAGAATATTCGAAATACAGTGAGAAGAAAAGGGGAAAAAAATTCAAATGTGACATAATTGGAATTGACAAAGAAGAATGGGGCCAACAAAGTAAACGATCAAAAAGAAATTGTTCTTCCGACACTGATGAAACTGAGGGAAAATCCACCATCATCAAAGGACTNAGAAGAATGGGGCCAACAAAGTAAACGATCAAAAAGAAATTGTTCTTCCGACACTGATGAAATTGAGGAAAAATCCACCATCATCAAAGGACTGTCCAAAAGGGAAATAAAAAATTTGTGGAAGGCTTGCAACTATTTGAGTCCAGCTGACTTCAACAAATTGAAATAAATTCATGAGGCAAAAAATTACACGTAAGTATCATCATTCCTAAGAAAATCCACCATTGATGAAACTAAGGGAAAATCCACCATTGATGAAACTGAGGGAAAATCCACTGCCATCAAAGGACTGTCCAAAAGGGAAATAAAAAAGTTGTGGAAGGCTTGCAACTATTTGAGTCCAGCTGACTTCAACAAATTGAAACAAATTCATGAGGTAGAAGGTTACACGTAAGTATCATCGTTCCAAAGAAAATCCACCATTGATGAAACTGAAGGAAAATCCACCAACATCAAAGGACTATCCAAAAGGGAAATAAAAAAGTTGTGGAAGGGTTGCAACTATTTGAGTCCATCTAACTTCAACAAATTGAAACAAATTCATGAAGCAGAAGGTTACACAAAAGTATCATCATTCCTAAGAAAAATTAGTTTTAATTATGTTCAAAATACACGCCATGCATTTGTCAGTGAAATATTTCACTTTTCATTGTGGNTACAACTATTTGAGTCCATCTAACTTCAACAAATTGAAACAAATTCATGAAGCAGAAGGTTACACAAAAGAATCATCATTCCTAAGAAAAATTAGTTTTAATTATGTTCAAAATACACGCCATGCATTTGTCAGTGAAATATTTCACTTTTCATTGTGGTATGCTTATATTGAATGTTGTAAAGCAAGATGACGGACAAATGAACAATAAGACATNATTTGTCAGTGAAATATTTCACTTTTCATTGTGGTATGCTTATATTGAATGTTGTAAAGCAAGATGACGGACAAATGAACAATAAGACATTAAACATGTAATGTGATAATATTGTAGGGCAAAAAGATGGGCTAGAATTGGACATGGAAGTTACATAAATATTGAAGATGCACTGAAGGTGATGGGCGGACTTGAATTGTACATTGTACATGTGATTTTTTTGGATAAAATGGTATTTAACATAACATATAATTTTAAATTTGAAAATACGAAAAAGGAACATGTTCATCAGTTCATTGATATATTGAATAAAAAAAATGTATTATAATATTCATAGACACTTGTGCTGATACGCTGATGGAGCTTAACAAATGCGATGAATCCTCCATATTCACCAAATGGTGTATATTCATTAACAGTCTATGCTAGGTATATTCATTCGATATAAATAAATAAACTATTAATTTCATTGGACATGTTTTATTTATATATTTTTCAATGTGCAGCCCATATTACGAACACAGATTTAGTAGAAGCTCAAAAAGAGGAAATTGACAAGCATCTCCTGCCTAGAGTAGAGGCACATTACCTTGTGTTCCCAATGAATTCAAATGGTCAGAGTGTAATAGTGTTCAAGAACATTTGATACAACTTGTACTGGACACTATTGAAGGGATTTGGATATACTACAACTCATTACGCCTAAGGACAAAGGGTGGCAAGGACGCATACTTCGAAGATGCTATCATATTGGTAAACCAATTAAAAGCCCAATATTTTTTAAAATATATTTTTCATCATGTCCACAATTAACTAATTGCTAATAATTGCAGAAAAATTATGTAGAAGACAAGATTAAAGAGTTGATGTTTGCTAGTGGCAATTTCCTCGACACACAAGACATAGTCTAACCAATCCTCTCATTTGAAAGAAGTCCACAACAAAAATCAAACTCATAAGTGTTTTATTAAGTTCTAATTTAAATGAACAACATATTAGATGTCATTAACTTAACACATATTGCAGGGTTGACTGTGGTATATATATTTGCTACATTATAAAAAATTTAGCAAAAGGAGAAAAAGTAGAAGAAAAGTTGACCCAAACACAAGTAAAAGACTTTCGAAGTGAAATGCTGTTAATATTCCTGAATCATCAAAAGCTTTGGACAGAATACGATTTCAAAGTATGACAAGAATTGAAAGGCAAATTTGTGGATAAATGATTGATAATTCAAATTGTAATTGGGAATATTCAAACTAAATGTGATTAGNAAAGGCAAATTTGTGGATAAATGATTGATAATTCAAATTGTAATTGGGAATATTCAAACTAAATGTGATTAGCGAACCTTGAATATAATGTTTAATCTTATTTACATGTGATTTAGTTATTCATGACGATATATTCATATAATCGTTAGATAACAAGGTGTGGAATGATTAACTGTGTGATGGGACATGCACTTTTTTTGTTGGTTGTACCAGTGCCACACTAGTATGTACAAATATGACATTGGTGGGTACCATGACATGGTGGGTACTAGTGTGACATTGGAGTGGATCAGTGTGACATTGTAGTTTAACATATTGAAGTTGGAGTGTGACACCAATGTCACAATGCATGCACACACCATATACATGGTTTGGTCACTCTAACGCTAATGTCACATTACTTGTAAAATATATATGCAGGGTGGGCCACTATGGGCTTTATAATGTGACGTCAATGTCTACAATATAGACACAACATATGTAGGATTTTGTATATGGAAATAATCACAGTGTGACACATGGATTGACACATTGTGGGCATCACAATGTGGTATCAATTTCACATTGCGTATAGCCACCATATACATGTTTTTTCACATGGATGGTATCACACTATGACTCTAATGTAACACTTCATATACAAATCATATAAATATTAAAAAACACGTGGTGGGTATCACAGTGTGAATACAATGTTACAATGAAACTACACAGCATATGCATTGTTGGTGCATGGAGTGGTTATCTAAGTGCGATTCTAATGTCACACTATACAACAAACATCACATGAAGTGTTTTACACAAGGTGGATAACACACAGGGCGGGTACCGTATGGGGTGGGTATCACACAGGGTGACTTATGTGAGGTGTGACAAATTATATCATGATAAAAGTGTGACAAATTATATCATGATATTATGACTTCATAGACACACTGCATGTAGAAGACATATTATAATTTGACTAAGTGTGTTGTCATAGTTTTAATCCAATGCTGGTGTGGACACTAATCCACTTTTCACATATTAGCAAGTACTTTAATAGTCTGACATCAAAGTGGGATAACCCATTTATTTATGCCTTTGATAAAAATCATACTATGTATCAATGAAAACTAAATTTTTTTAGAAAAAAAAAATGACAAAGTCATTAATATGTCATACAAAAAAGTTCACAATGACACATTTTAGGTTTCCTTGTTGTGGCTACTCAAATGCCCACAATGAATGAGTTTACCCCTCGACCTGATTCTTCGCTTCTTCGAACATCCAGTTTAAGGCTTAGATGATGGCAGCAATATATGAATTGGTTCTTACAAAACATCTGGACGACCAAGTGTCAGAAGCTTTCAACCTACAACTCCTCTGATCCATAATCTAGCTCCTTATAATATCAACCATACTAGTAATAAGTAAATGTTGTGCCTTCGTAATCCAAGCATTAAAAACCTCTGCAACATTCAACGACATCTCACCATAGCGTTTTTCTAAAAAATGAGCATTTGCCCCAATGTTCAAGTAGAAGATTTGTCAGAAATCTACAAATGTTTGAACCACCTTCTTGATGCAACTTTGAGTTATTCTTCTCTTCTTCTTTTTCTTCCTTTTGTTTTTTCCACATGCAGCAGATATTTTTGTTTCATAGTGTTACTATTACATCAGATATCTTAAATCTAGGTGTCATCCACTGAATTTAAATAAGTCTCGTGTTAATACACGATGAATAATTTAGCATTTAATATTAAAATATATTTGGATTCAATTTATTTTCTTATGCAGATCTTGGCATGGGAACACCTCTCTCTCTCTCTCTAATAAGTGTTCTTGTTTCCAACCTAAAAATTATGCATATCTTTTAGTTAAGCAAACACGTAGAAATAGGAATTAAATCATACATACTAACAAGTATTACATTCAATTGAATCAATTCCAAATTGATGGAATGAGGCTTGGTAAGTTTGGTTATTAGATGGGAAGAGGTAGCATTGAACATAACATGTGTCTTAAGAGGCATTGCTTCTCTTGTTGCCAAATTTCATTTAGGCATGTTTGTAATCAAAGTAATATTTGATCTTGTTTATTGCACCAATGGTGTGTTTCTTCACATGAGCTCTAGGTCTTTTCGGATTTATTACATTGGTTCTAAGACCACTATAGTAGCTGAAATTCAATAGCATAAAATTGTGAACATGGTGTATAGTTTTCCGTAGAATAGCATTTACAATGTTAGTGGTATGACATTTGGTCTTACTGTTGCCCAGGCCCTACTTCAGAGTGGCTTAGCTTCTGTTAGACATATGTGTCAATCCATACTAATATCCGTACCAACCCATTTTTTATAAATCCCGTTTTTTGTCAAGTCTTCGCTTCCTTCCCTTTTTTTTATCATTCTCCCACATGGATACAATCTAAATGGACAAATTGATTAGAATGCATTGTTGCCCTCGTTGCACAGAAATATCATTATTTGATTGATCTAAATTCATGCAACTTATTATTTAGCAATTCCATCGGTTATAATCAAAAAGAAAAGTCGCAAGAGTTTTTCTTTGTAATGATCAATGTGTTCTTGTGTTACAAGTATAAATCAATTTAGAGTTTCTTTCTAAAATGGAAATTTGACCTTCAACTTTTGGTCCATGATACAGTTTCATCTGGGGCTGTTAACGGTACTACGTTTGTTGGAATAATCATAGTACAACAGGGCATAATGTAAACCCTATCAAAAAGTATAGCTATTTCATCTCTGTTTCTTAGAATTGTGAACAGTGGTGCTTGCTCATCTAAATGATGACACCAATTTCCGGCCTCATGTACAGCTGAGGCACTTGAATGTTCTCTTTGCCACCATTTTCTTCTGGCTTCTCTTGTTTGACTTTGCTCTGCCATTGTACCACTCTGCAAACACTACTGCATTACCATATATTCTATTATAAAAGCCTCCTATCAATCTTCTATTATTGCATATTATCATCAGGGTACACCATAGAAAACAGATATTCTGAAATATTTCGTTAATACTTCATGATATACTTTCTTAAAAGATGAATCCTTTCTTAAACTCTATAGAACAAAAAATTCTGAAACATCCCTGTCAATGATCTTATATAATTCTGATGTCTTGAACCAAACTGCTACAAACAGCTTACCATCTAAATCAATCACTAGATTAGCTAAAATATATAAAATTCACTTTACTGAGACTGTCATTTATGGTAGAAAAGTTCCTCCACATCCAGAATCCACAATGAGCTATCCAGATCCCAGAGGATCAATAGAACAGACACTAGTTTTTTCTACTATTTGCAAGGTTTGGTCAATTCTTATGTGAGTCTATGGAGTCTCTCTTCCAAAACCATTCAAGCTTGTCACTTTTGTTTGGCATTCCTTGCTCTGCCCTAAAATGAATCACTAGATACACGAAAAGTCTAGAGTCTCCCCGTGACTGTACTCATTTTTGTCAGCAATGTCAGCCAGTGTTGAACAGATTTTGATTGACTTGAAGCTTCATTGCACCTTTCTTGAGTTCAGCCAGTGTTCTTTAAATGTGAGTATTTGAGGAAATTACATGCTAGAACAAATCTGGAGAAAGAATATAGGCGACAATCACTGTAATATCGTCATATTTGCCTCCCAAGTGTTCTACTCCTGCATCATAAGCAGCCATTGCAAAGGGACTATCAGTCCATTCGTTCAGGGATTTTTCCCGAGCAACTTTTGCCATGGTCCAAGCTAATAGCTCTGGCATGTTACGTTGCCTCAAACACAGGCTAACTATATCCTCAATCTCTGCTGGATGCAAGTTATCAAACAATCCATCAGTCCCAGCAACGACGATGTCCCCAGCTTCTACTACAACTTCAAACTCCTCAGCTAAACTCGGGCTATCCGCTGTGTTGCCCAACTGATAGGGACTGTTAAATCTATGTTGTTGCACTGGTGACTGATATATGATTTTTCCCTCTCTGATTACCACGAATCCACTGTCTCCTACATTCACAGCGTGCAAGCAGTGGCCTTTAATTGTGAGAATGCACGCGGTTGATGATCCTCTAGCCTCGGTGTTTAAGAAAGCTTCATTTAAGACCATCTTCAGATCAACAGAACCCTCAGGTTGATCTTCAACTGCACAGACAGCATTAGCCATGAGTTCTCGGGCATATTTGCCTGCATCCACACCCTTTCTTGCCCAGCCACCGACACCATCTGCAACACCAATGGTCTGCTCCTCTGCACAAATGAAGTGAGCATCCTCCCCTAGAGGCTTTAGCTTGTTGTCCTTTGGGATGTAAAACGCACCAGCAATCATGTTCAAGCTTCTTTCTATGGAAGTAGTCCTGCAGGATAAATAGAGAAGTGTCAATATATTTCATTCACTAGGTTGCTTCACATATTAGAAAAGGGTGACACTAACAGCAAAAGCTATAGTAATTAGTAATTGATAGTGACTTCTCAGTTGAATGATTTTGTTTTCAACCCATTTAAAAAAAAAAGATCCGGCTTACTAACACTTTGTTCCAATAATTTGTAAAACAAAAAAATAATTTTGTCAAATAAAATAGAATAAAGAATTTCTATATTGTAAAAGTGGCACACATGTAGTTTGGCATATAAATAATGTACTAATATATGTGTGTTTGCAAATCATATTCAACATATTATAGACTTACATCATATTTCGCGTTATAAGCTATTAAGCTTGGAGAAAAGAAGCCAATAAGGACAATAAATAAACAAGCATTAATGATCTATGATCAATCCTTTAAAAGTTCTCAAACATAAAAACATATGAACAAATACGAAATTGAGATGATACCTTTTAAGAAAAGTATTTTGGCAAGTCCCTTGTTTGTTAACCTTCTTGATTAGTCTACGCTTCTTTATCACCATTAAATCAATGGTGATAATTCCAACAATGCTTTCTCCCAAGGAATACAATCAAAAACCCCACAAACTGCAAAAAGTGCAAAGAAACTTACTCGCGAAAATTGTTTAGAATTTCTCCTCGCAAAAATACACAATCAATCGATCTTTGTTTCTCTCTTCCTGGAGTGTGTTGTATGTTCCTATATACAAGAAAGAGAATGGTAGTGTTGTTTTATAAGGACTGCCTCTCTCGCTGCTGTTCCAGTTGTTTTTTTTTAAAAACTCTCTGCCGTTCCTTTGCTTTGCTTTGGTTTCCTTATTGTTCCAGCAGAGATTATGTTTGGGTGGGAGAGAAAAGCCTCTCTGTAAAAGTTTTTTTACAACTGAAATTCTAATGAGGGAATTGAGTCAAAATCTAAAGAGTTATTCCACACTTACCAAAAGATTATACAACTTACAATATTTTAATACAAATAAACTACCTTGTTGAGCAAGTAACGTGGATGCCCTTTGAGATTGGGGGGCCAGTACAATGAGATTGGGTTGTAAAATAACCCCAAAAATTTTAAAAATATACTTTAAAATGGTAAATTTTAGAGATACGGTATTGAATTTTTTTTAGGGTAAAATAAATTTATAATTTTATGATTTTTAAAGTTCAAGTTAAAACTTATTTTTGTTAGTTTTTAGAATCGATTCTAAATAATTTAGGATTGATCCCAAGTTACCATAAAAATTGTAAATTTCATCCAAAAATTAAAAAAAAAGTATAAAATTTTATTTTTCAGCACCGTAGTCTTCTTCAAGAAAGATAAGGGTACCTTAAGACACAAAAAAAAAAAATTACTTCCACAGGCCTCTAAATTATGTTTTACTATTTGAGATTCGAAATTGTTAGTTAAGTTTTGGTGATTAAGCTTGTTTTTACTATATCATTTCAATTGATCAATTTAGTAATTCAAGCCCTAAAAGATGATACGATAATAAAATAAAGATTTATTCATTTTTGTTTAGTATAATAATTAATTAATGGAGTGAGTATAGATGAGACCCACCCCATCTATATTTACTAATTAAAAATTAAATTCATTTAATTTTATTTCACCCTACTATATAGGCAATGATCAAAATTTTGTTTTGATGTATTATTTTAGTACAAAAAATATTTTAGAAGTATAATAAAAATTAATAAAAAAATAATTATTATTTTTACTATATTAGTCAAAATATACTTAAAATATCTTAAAACACCTCAAAATATTCCAAAGACGTCGGAGAAATACATCAAAATATCTCAAAACACCTCAAAATAATATAAATCACTTGGAACATTTAAATTTCGTTTCAATTATTATTTTGATTTCGGTTTCTTCGATATATATTTAATAGTTTAATTGAATGAATATAAATGAGGTAAACGTAATAACTAATGGTGTGACAATAGATAAGGTGAATTTAGTAATTTGAAATAACATGATTAAATGAATTGAAAAAAGAGATTTAAGGGGTGAAAATAACCCCACCCATAAATTATAAGTTTGATATCAGGCTCTTGAGTGATATTTTATATTGTTATATTGACAACAGAAAAAAATTTGAACAAACTCAATACAAATCTAAATGTGTCTAATTTATTAAAAGAGCGTCAAATTATATATAAAAAAAGCTAAAACATAAAACAATTTTTAAGTTGACCAAGTTGAAAACATTATATTGAATAAAAAGTATATATAGTTTGTTATATATGATAAGTTCCAAGGCATAAATAATATTAATGTGAAAGAATTTGATTTTATATTAGTCAAGTGATTATACAAATAAAATTTGATACTATTGATTCCCAGGTCTAATTTTTTTTAATCAAACTTTTAGGGGTCTAAAAAAACCAAAAAATAGAATGTGAAAAAGAGAGAGAGACTCACCCGAATTTTAGTTACTTTTGTATTTGAACCTTGTGCTGTTATTAGCTTCTTTTTTTCCTTGAAATTAAGCCTCGCCATTATGTATTGGAAAAAATATTGGGTATAACGGTAATATCACGTCATTATTGTTACATAATGTCGCTATCGAATAAAAGTATAACAAATAAGTAGGTGGATTTCATATATTATAGTAACCTCGTCATACCCAAGTGATTGAATGTAGATATCACATGTCAATAAATTATAACATAGTATTGCCATTAAATCCAATATTTACTCGTTATATTGGGCATTAAACTATCGCCAACCACAATTACAAGAGTTAATGATGACGGCTCAAGTGGTGTGTTCCACTCGTATAAAAATTTATGGTAGCGAGGGAAGGAATCAAACCGAAGTAAGAGACCTAAAGAAGGAGTAAATATTAAATACAACTGTGATATCATGTTACAATTGATGACATGATGTCACCGTTATAATGAATATTTTCTCCTAAAGAAATGAGAGTCAGAATAAGATTAAATTAGTTGGCATAATTTTAATGATGTGGTAAATTCATGTCAGATGCGACGTCATTAAGTTTCCGTTGTATATTCCAATAGCTAGGGTAGAGCCAAAAAATCGTGTCAGGGTAAGCACAAATATTTTAACAAACTAAATATGTTTTCTTACAATCGATAGAGAATAAAGTAATAATTTATATTTAATTACATCATATTTATAATACTTAAAAGTTCATTAAACCCAATAGACCAAAAATTAGTAAGCCTAGTATATAAAAAATAACAACAATAAAAAAAATACTAATTATATCATTTTAAAAAATATAGGCTAATTAAAATTATTTAGAATTGACTTTAGTGAATTTTTCTCCTTGGAAATTATTGCAAAACAACTTTATTATTCTTTATGTACACAATTATGTTATTACTTCGGTATTTATCACATATTCGATTATACAGTTCAATGCGCAATCTATAATGTCTACTGTAATTAGTAAAATAAATGTCAAAATCACAAGTAAACTAGCAAATATGTATATCATATCTTTTCTAGTCTTAGAAAGTATAAAATGATTCTAATATATTCGAAATTTATCTAAATAAGTACATAATATGCCTAAAATGTGTCAAAAAATTCATATTCATTTGATATAAGTGTACACTAATTGATGTGCCAAAAAAATAAGGTAGGCATAATTAAGATATTGAAGAATTATTTAAAATACATATATGTAATATTAAGAAAAAAAATTGAGGATGCATTCAACCGGGTTTCGTACTTAGTTCTAGTCTTCTGTTTAAGTGGTGGTGGGGCTCAATATTTTTTATTTTTTATTTTGTTTAAGTGGCTTAGTTTTTTAATTCTTGTGAAAATTAGAGTTGAATCCTCCTTAATGGACTTATAATGACTTGAATCCGTCAAGAAAACTTATTTGGTGATAAATCCATTTTTTATCTTACTAATAAGTACTTAAGTCCACTATTTTTTTAAATCCCAAAAATACTTTTAACAGTGTTATTCTATTTAATTATAAAAACCTTGAAAGTAATTTTAAATTAATTTCTTAAAAACCATGTCAAAACCAGTTTATATGAATTAACTTATAGTTATTCTGTTTCTGTTCCTTTAGATTGTGGGCAGTGATCCTTCCTCTAAGTAAGTGATGACAACAATTCCCAGCCTGATGCGAGATTGAGGCGCGTCAATGTTCTCTTTGTGACCATTATACTCTGGCCTCTCTTTTCTGACTTTGCTCTGTCATTGTGCCGATGCAGAGCAATTTTGATATAAGTGTACACTAATTGATGTGCCAAAAAAATAAGGTAGGCATAATTAAAATATTAAAGAATTATTTAAAATACATATATGTAATATTAAGAAAAAAAATTGAGGATGCATTCAACCGGGTTTCGTACTTAGTTCGAGTCTTCTGTTTAAGTGGTGGTGGGGCTCAATATTTTTTATTTTTTATTTTGTTTAAGTGGGCTTAGTTTTTTAATTCTTGTGAAAATTAGAGTTGAATCCTCCTTAATGGACTTATAATGACTTGAATCCGTCAAGAAAACTTATTTGGTGATAAGTCTATTTTTTATCTTACTAATAAGTACTTAAGTCCACTATTTTTTTAAATCCCAAAAATACTTTTAACAGTGTTATTCTGTTTAATTATAAAAACCTTAAAAACCTTGAAAGTAATTTTAAATTAATTTCTTAAAAACCATGTCAAAAACCAGTTTATATGAATTAACTTAATAGTTATTCTGTTTCTGTTCCTTTAGATTGTGGGCAGTGATCCTTCCTCTAAGTAAGTGATGACAACAATTCCCAGCCTGATGCGAGATTGAGGCCCGTCAATGTTCTCTTTGTGACCATTATATTCTGGCCTCTCTTTTCTGACTTTGCTCTGTCATTGTGCCGATGCAGAGCAATTCCTTAAACCATATCGCATCACCTTCTATCATGTTATTGCCTACTATATATCAATCTAATTTTCTTGCNAACCATGTCGCATCACCTTCTATCATGTTATTGCCTACTATATATCAATCTAATTTTCTTGCGTATTATCATCAGGGTACACCATAGAAAACAGAAGTATGAAATATTCCAACAATACTTCACCATATACTTTCTCAAATCCACAATGAGTTATCCATAGCCCAAAATATCAGTCGAACAAACATCGTTTTTACCGAGTTGCTTCTCATCTCTTTACCTGTGCATTTTAAACAATCATACAAAAATAATATCTCCTTGTAGATGTGTTCTGTAATGACTCATAAATACGATAATTAAATTTCCGTGTTAATTGTGTGAAGGACTAATCGGGGTACATGACTTCGAGTTTTATGGAAAGTAAACTCTGCTTTCGTGCTTTCTTGGACTAGTACTAGGCAAGATCAATGGCATGGGCAAAGGCTGAAACTTGAATCCTTGACAGACACCACCCCCTTCCACCAACAAAACAAGGGCAAAAAAGGAAAAAATAAAATAGAAGAAAGGAAACATGAGTTTTGACCATGATTACTGTCAAGGTTTACTCAATTCTTATGTGAGTCTGTGGTCTCTTTCAAAACCTTCTTAAGAAGGATCCCTTTCTCCTTGACAGTCCAGCTCTTGGGTGTCTTCTGTCATTTCCTTCCAATTTGTGTTTAAACACAAAGAACTTTCACATCATAGATAGCAACTTCATGGAATATAAACCAGAAGATTAAACCAATTACAGGAATCAATGAACATAACACAAAGAACTNCATCATAGATAGCAACTTCATGGAATATAAACCAGAAGATTAAACCAATTACAGGAATCAATGAACATAACACAAAGAACTTGGTATATTTTAGAGCATTACAAATAGACTTTTTTTCTATTAGTTTCAAGTTTATACTTTCCAATTGTAAGCACTTGAGAAAATTACATTCTAGAATCACCCTGCAGAGAGAAGNCTTGGTATATTTTAGAGCATTACAAATAGACTTTTTTTCTATTAGTTTCAAGTTTATGCTTTCCAATTGTAAGCACTTGAGAAAATTACATTCTAGAATCACCCTGCAGAGAGAAGGCAGGCTGCAACCACTCTAACATCATCATATTTGCCTCCCCTGTGGTCAATTCCTGCATCGTGGGTGGCCATTGCAAATGGACTGTCAGTCCATTCTTCTAGAGATTTTACCCAAGCGACCTTTGACATGGTCCAAGTTAATAGCTCCGGCATGTTACCTTGTCTCAAACACACACTCACTATATCCTCGGTCTCTGCTGAATGCAAGTTATCGAACAATCCATCAATTCCAGCAACGACGATGTCCCTGGCTTCTACTACAACTTCAAACTCCTCAGCTAAACTTGGGCTATCATCTGTGTTTCCCAACTGATAGGGACTGTTAAATCTATGTTGTTGCACCGGTGACTGATATATGAATTTTCCCTCTCTGATTACCACGAATCCACCGTCTCCTACATTCACAGTGTGCAAGCAGTGGCCTTTAAGTGTAAGAATGCAAGCGGTTGATGATCCTCTAACCTCAGTGTTTAAGAAGGCTTCATTTAAGACCATCTTTGATTAACAGTGCTCTTAGGTTGATCTTCAACTGCATAGACAGCATTAGCCATGAGTTCTCGGGCATATTCGCCTGCATCCACGCCCTTTCTTGCCCAGCCACCGACACTATCTGCAACACCAATGGTCTGCTTCTCTGCATAAATGAAGTGAGTATCCTCCCCTAGAGGCTTCAGCTTGTTGTCCTTTGGGATGTAAAATTCAGCAGCAATCATCTTCAAGCTTCTTTCTATGGAAGTAGTCCTGCAGGATAAATTGGGAAGAGTCAATATATTTCATTCACTTGGTTGCTTCACATATTAGGAAAGGGTGACACTAACAGTAAAAGCTATAGTAATTAGTAATTGATAGTGACTTCTCAGTTGAATGATTTTGTTTTCAACCCATTTAAAAACAAAGATCCGGCTTACTAACACTTTGTTTCAATAATTTGTAAAACAAAAAATTAATTTTGTCAAAGAAAAAAGAATAAAAAATTTCTATATTGTAAAAGGGATATACATGTAGTTTGGTATATAAATAAAGTACTAATATATGTGTGTATGGAAATCATATTCAACAGATGATAGTCCTACATCGCAATTCGCGTTATAAGCTNTGTCAAAGAAAAAAGAATAAAAAATTTCTATATTGTAAAAGGGATATACATGTAGTTTGGTATATAAATAAAGTACTAATATATGTGTATGCAAATCATATTCAACAGATGATAGTCCTACATCGCAATTCGCGTTATAAGCTATTAATCTTGGAGGAAAGAAGCCAATACGGAAAAGAAATAGACAAACATTAACAATATATGGTCAATCCTTTAAAAGTTCTCAAACATAAAAACATATGAACACATAAATATGGATGTTAAAAATACGAAATTGAGATGATACTTTTTAGGAACAGTATTTTGGCAACACTCTCGTCCATTAACTTTCTTGATGAGTCTACGTTTTTTTTATCACCATTAAATCAGTGGTGATAATTCCAACAATGCTCTCTCCCGATGAATAAGATCACAAACCCCTGAGCTCGTGAAAAGTGTCAAGACACTTACTCTGACAAAAGTTGTTTAGAGTTTCTCCTTTTGGATTTCCCCTTGCAATAATACACTCAACCAATCAATCTTTGTTTCTCTCTCCCTAGAATAGTAGAGTGTGTTGTATGTTCCTATATACGAGAAAGAGAATGGTTGTGTCGTTTTATAATGACTGCCTCTCTCACCCGGTTCCAATTTTTAAAAAATAACTCCCTGCCTCGCTCCCGTTCCATTTTTTTTTTTAAATTCTCTACCCTTCCTTTGCTTTGCCTGAATTTCATTGTAATTACTTTCTGTATGTATTTTTTAANCCTGTTCCAATTTTTAAAAAATAACTCCCTGCCTCGCTCCCGTTCCATTTTTTTTTTAAAATTCTCTACCCTTCCTTTGCTTTGCCTGAATTTCATTGTAATTACTTTCTGTATGTATTTTTTAAAAAATTCTTTACTTTTTTTATGTTTTTGTATGTTACTGAGATTTGGGTGGATAGTTATGGTTTCCTTACTGTTCCAGCAGAGATTATGTTTTGGTGGGAGAGAAAAGTCTTTCTGTGGAAGTTTGGTATAACTGAAATTCTAATAAGGGAATTGGGTAAAAAGAGTTATTCCACACTTACCAAAAGAGTATACAACTTATAATATTTTAATACAAATAAACTACATTGTTAAGAAAGTAACGTGGATGCCCTTTGAGATTGGGGGGCCAGTACAATGAGATATAATTTAAATAGGATACTTATAGGTGTTCTACAAAGTATAATTGTCTATTTCTTGAAAAATTGACTGCTAAAAATGAATTAGAATTCTTATGTACTAGGATTTTATTTTGTTGTCTTCATAAACTTTGTTGTTAAAGTAAAAAAGTATGTAAAAGAAATCATTCTCACTTCTTCAAAAATTTATTTTTTATTATTTGCTCGCCTTTTGAACTCGAAAGTAAAAAAAGAAATGCTAATGACATTCATCTCATTTTTGTTAGTGATAGAATGCTTAAGAAAGGAAAAAAATTGTCTATCTTATCTTCTGTTTTTCTTTTTCTCTACTTAATCGTCTGATCTCTTTCTTTTTTGTAAATCTTTGAGTGATTAATTGTTCCATTAACTTATGTCCCCCTTCCAATCCAACAAGAAAAATTGAAAAGATCATCACAGATTAGAGAAAGTGAATAAGATCCATTAGAGCTTTCTATGGTGTTCGAGAGAGAGAAATAGAAGACAGAGGGGGGGCTTGAGGTGTACGAGTGGTATAAGTAACAATCTTATATATTTCCACAAATGTTATTAAAAAAATTGGATTATACCTAAAAAGCAGGTTGAACTCAAGCTACGTCAAAATTGGGGCCCTCAAGAATTTAATAATTTAGGGACCATGGGCAGCCACTTAAGTGGTATGCATCTATGCATGAATGTATTTTGGATGAATAATATGATGGTACGTGATGATACACAAAAGTGGATTTATGCACCACTTGTCGAGTAATTAATATATGTAATAAATACAGTAAATATAAAGATGAGATCACACAAGCAACACAGATATAGAGTGGTTCGATCAGCGTGACCTACTCCACAATGAAGGCGATGACGGTGGCTGGAGGACTTTATTGATAAAATAATAGGTGGGAGAGAAAGAGCAATGATACGCTCTAGATAGTTATGAGAGCNCACACAAGCAACACAGATATAGAGTGGTTCGATCAGCGTGACCTACTCCACAATGAAAGCGATGACGGTGGCTGGAGGACTTTATTGATAAAATAATAGGTGGGAGAGAAAGAGCAATGATACGCTCTAGATAGTTATGAGAGCGATAGTTGTGTAAAAGGTGTATAGAGATTCCTTCTATGTGCAGAGGACTTACAATTTACTGGCACAGAGTCTTAGTTGAAGTGGCGGCGTAAAGGATATGTTACTAATCTTTAGGGGAGGATAGCTACAGCTAAGGATATGTACAATTAAAGATAGTCTTGATCTTTGAGTAGTGGATATCCCGGTAAATACTCTCTACGTGCGCAATCTTCTTAGATTCCTTGAACTTTGGACTGGGCCGATTGGTTGGGCTTCACTTGCTTTATAGCTAATTTGGGTTTACCCATGAATTGGGCTTGGACCTAGCTAAATCTAGGCTCATCATTTGCCCCTCATGCCCTAAGCCCCAATTGTAACAAAAAAAAGGGTTGAGGGCAAGGCCACGCTCTGAATAGGCAAAAGGTATCTTGTGCCCCAAGGTGGCTTCTTCGTTTCCCCTATTTTATTGTTGGACACCCATTGTGTTGTTACTAGATTAGAGAGGATTCAATATCAAAATCCTCTTTACCCAGGTAAGACATTTTCCATAGGGTTTCTAGAGGTCATATGTACAGATCCTTGAAAAACTCAATTTCCTTATTTTTCCATCATACTTAGGATTGGGCTAAACACCTTTCTCTGCTTTTGTAGATCACAAAGAACTTTCACCAAGATGATGGAGACCAGAGGTACTTCGACGACATCATTCGAAGCCACAACAACTGGGTCATACATGAAAACTGGCATTGGCGGTACCTCGTCGTCGTCGTCCAGCGAAGATCCACCCATGGGGGCACCACTCATCAAGGAAGATGACCAGCTTTGCGGGGGCTGCACCAGAAATAAAGCAGACGTCAGTGCTCAGCGCAAGAAACGGCTTGGCAACGCCAGCAAGGATGAGGAGGGCGATGCCGGCGGGGATGAAGAGGGCAATGCCTTGGGTAGAAGCAGTTCCAAGCATGCTCTAGTGGGCGATGCCAGTAGGGGGAACGATGCCTTGGGTAGAGGAGACATCTGGCGTGACTCGTCGATGGGCAGCACCAACAAAAGGGGCAATGCCATAGGTTGAATCGGTGCTTGTCATGACACGATGATGAGCGGCATCAGTGGAGGAGGTTCTAACATTCATCCTAGGCATAGCGGCGTCATCCATTGCGTGGAGCTGGGTGACACCAAAGCTAGCAGAGGCCAAGGCAACGCTGGAGTGGCTAGATCTGGCTACGGTAGGATGGGTGTGATTTGCAACAAACAGGGCAACTACTTAGGCATGCTCGACATGATAGGCATCGATCCACGTGGCGAACTGGGCAAGGCAGATGGGTTGGGCAACGCCCCTCGCACCAAAGTTGGCTTTGGCAATGCCGCTAGTGTGAATAATGGTCTAGGCGACGCCTCTAGTGTATTTGAAGGTGAGGTTAATGGAGACTTGGGTGGCGTTCCTTACACAAGCATTGTTCATTCAAGAGGCTGCAGTATGGGCGACGACGCTACGATTGGCGACACCAGCAACAACAAAGGCGACACCAAAGGCGCGATGGGCACAGATGGTGATGTTGAAGTCTGTGATGCGTGACGCTCATGTCTGGGCTATGTAGACGGCTGTGTGAGCAAAAATAAGATTCTAGCCGTTAGCGAAAGGAAGCTAGGCCATGCAAACAAGCTAGGCAATGCCAATAGTCTGTTGGGCGACTCTAGCCAGACTGCTAGTAGACGCCAACCAAGCTGTTGGTTGATTCTAGCAAGCTGGGCAATGCCAACAATCTATTGGGCGACACCAACTAGGTTGCTAGGCGACCCCAGCCAAGCTGTTATGCAACACCAAAGGAAATGAGGGCGAAGCCTAGGACACTGGGTAGCACCTAAGGCGCTGGGCGCATGGGTGCTGGCGCTTGGGCACTAGTCTTCTGGCGCTGGCTGCAGTATTACAAAATAATGAAAAAATAACAAAATTTTGAACGATCATAGCTTTGCGCTTAGTTTTCCGTTTTAGGGGAATTTTTTTTTGGATCTGTCTATTTTTTTGAGGTCTACCATGTCAAATAGTTAAAGGTAGTTTGGGCACCAAATTTTTCCAAAATAACGCTTACTTTTCACTGAATTTGAGTTTTAAACACAAATTAGTGAAAAAGTAGATTTCTCTCGTGTCTATTTTTTGTCATGATGTAGAGGGTCATCTCAGAGCCTCTCCTACGCAAAAGAAAAAAGGTATTTGATACTTCCAATAATCTTTGATTTTGTGATTGTGACGCCCCTAAAATCGAGGGTCTCGTTGACCATCCGTCAACCCACGAAAATACCCGTGAATGTCGCATGGCTCGACATCATGTCTATCGCATCCCTATAACCGGGATCATAACTTACACGTATAACCCATGTTCCTATAATCATTTAGTTCAATGGAGGTCCAATGAGCCTCAATATACATCATTTAATGTCCATTCGTATCATTGGAACTAAAGAAAACAAAGTTCAAAAGGTTAGCATAACAATTTTAGATTTTTCAGATTTTTGAAAGAGTTACCGGTATATGTTTGTTATAGCTACCGGTAGAAGTTCTACCTGTAAGCTACCGGTACCTTCCTCCTACTGGACAGGTACTACCTGTTAGCTACCGGTAGTTATTGTCTATTGTACATGTACTACCTGTTAGCTACCGGTAGTTATTAACTGTTGTATAGGTACTACCTATTAATTACTAGTAGTTATTGTCTGCTGAATAGGTATTACCTGTTAACTTCCGGTAGTTATTGTCTACTGAACAGATACTACCTACTAGCTATCGATAGTTATTTCCTGCCGAACATAAACTACCTGTTAACTACCGGTAGTTGTTGCCTGCTACCGGTAGGTTTTGTCTAGAATTTCATATTTCATCGGTTTTTCATTTCCAATTCTTCCCAAACCTTCTCAAATCCATCTCAAACATGTATAAAGATATTTTCTACAATATACATAATTCATGCAAGTCTATTACAACTCATTCTATACAATTTACATATCAAAATGGAATTTAAACCAAAAGTTTTACAAAAACTCGATTTNTCTACAATATACATAATTCATGCAAGTCTATTACAACTCATTCTATACAATTTACATGTCAAAATGGAATTTAAACCAAAAGTTTTACAAAAACTCGATTTAAGAGCCACAACTCGGCTCTTTCTTCACCTTTGAGGCCCCGAATGTGTGTCATCCACTGGAATATGCTCCATACCTGAAATATTTCCTGTATAGGGTGAGCCAACGCCCAGTAGAGTATTTCCTACAAGAGCTACTCCCCAACCTAAATGCATATGCAATATTCACATGCAACATTTAACAACAACAATCATTCCAACCAACACTTAAGCAAGTCAAGCTTAAAATCTCACATATCATGCCATAAAATGAGATGATGCTCATTCATACAATTTACCCGAGCCCTTCCCGACTCCACAACACATGTCATGCCAATGTGTATTAACATCGAGCTTTTCTAGCTCCGGCTATCTACCTTCACCTCATGCTATGCAGTGAGTATCAAAATCGGGCTCTCCAAGGCCCCGTCATTTGTTTTACACACCCAATGGCTAACTAAAACTTTCGGGTAGTTCTTGGGGTGAGTATTTATGGACTTACACCAATGGTCACCCATCCGACACGGAATTCATGGACTTCCATCAACGGTTCCGCGTACACCGACACACTTTATGGGCTCTTGTACCAACGGAAATGCGTATCCAAATATCGGGTCTCTCGCCCGAGGGATGGTCTAACCCTTCTTGCTACCCCAACCCAAGTCTTTTTCATACAACCGTTCGACTTAGTCGGACATTCAATCCAACTTTTTCGAGTCCACCTATCGTCCACCTACGTGGTTTTTGATGTCAACCATGCACCTATACCCATAAAATGTGATGTCTATGTGTATATGCAATGTAATGCATCATTGCCATTCTAATATCATGCCCACATGTAATGAATGTCATATGAGCAATTTTAAACCACATGTCCACATGTTATATGGAAATTCATATCATAAGCATATAAATTTCATAAATTATCACAATGTCAATATCTCAATGAGCACATACTAACATTCCTGTCTAACACATTTTCGAAGCATGTTATACATCATCATATCATAACAACTCAATCCACACATAGGCATTTTGGCAAACACCTTCAAGGCAACAATTCATGTTATCACACAAGAATTTTCACCTCATGCACAAAACATGATATAAAACATATAGCATGTCTACATAACACCCATTTTCCATAGAATTACAAAATAATTACAACCCACCAATTCCAATCTAGGAATCTTACTTTAATTAGGTCAAATTCACATACTCAATTCACCAATCACCTAATTCCATCAATTTCACAACCATAGACAAGTAATATATATAGCTATCCATCCACCCATTACATATAACACTTTAGGTTGTAAAATAAACCCAAGTAGGAAGGAACCATACCTCTTGAAGGGTAAACCCACTTGGTAGAAGCCCTTAAGACTCAAATTCTCACCCCAAGCCCTTGATTCCACCAAGCTTGGTTTTGAAATTTCGATGAAATCTCTCGTTTTTGGTGTGGTTGTGTAGCCCTCGACNGGAAGGAACCATACCTCTTGAAGGGTAAACCCACTTGGTAGAAGCCCTTAAGACTCATTCTCACCCCAAGCCCTTGATTCCACCAAGCTTGGTTTTGAAATTTCGATGAAATCTCTCGTTTTTGGTGTGGTTGTGTAGCCCTCGACGAGGAGACCGACTTTTGTTCTTACCCCGAGTGGATTTGGGCACCGTAACCTTGTAGATCGTAGAGAGAAGATAGAGTTTTTCCTCTCTTTCTCTCAACGTAAATGGCTGGCTGAAGAAATTGGGGAAAAATCTGATTTTTTTCCTTATTTATACTCTTAGAATACTTGGCCCACAACGCACCACATGACCATTTTATTTTCGGGTTCATTTTCATTTCAAAACGATTAAATTTCGTCCCGGTTCAAAAAATTGCATGCATATGTAAAAAATTCAAAAAATTGGACTGTTTCAGAATTCGATGAAGTTTGACGTGGTAACTAGATTTTGCAAGACGAATCCAATGGTGAGGTTTGTTTTGTCATTCGAGATCTAGAAAAATTTAAGTTTTTAACCCGTACTGTAGCGGCAAAATTACCGTCTTGCCATTGTTTACAAAAGTTTAAATTTATCGAGTTTTACATTCTTCCCCCCTTAAAAGAATTTCATCTCCGAAATTCACACACACACACATACATTTAACTGCATGCATATGTAACAGTTATGCAGTACTATAAGACTATAAAAGTGTACCTCCATCCTGAAATAAGAAGGGATAGTTGGTACGGATAGTGTCCTCGCACTCCTATGTCGCCTCCTCCACTTCTCGGTGCTGCCACAGCATCTTCACTAGCCGCATGGTCTTGCCTCGTAAAACCTTCTCCCGGCAATCCATGATGCACACCGGTCCTTCCTCAAAGGTCTCATCAGCATCAACCACAAGCTCTCCCCAATCCACCATATGAGTCAAATTTGAGGTGTATTTCCGGAGCATAGAGACATGGAATATCGCATGAACACCCGATAGATTTAGCGGTAATGCCAACCAATAAGCAACTGTAACAACCCTCTCAAGTACCTCAAAAAGCCCGACATACCTCGAAAATAACTTTTTTCGCTTACCAAACCTGACCACTCCTCTTTTAGGCATAATCTTGAAGAAACATGATCTCCTACCCCAAACTCCAGATGTCGCCGCCGTCTGTCGACATAGCTCTTCTGTTGGCTCTGAACCATAAGAAGACGTTTTCGTATCAAATCCACCTTCTCCGAGGTGTCTCTAACTAAATCTGGACCTGTAGAGGGTCTCTCTCCCACCTCTATCCAACATACCGGAGATCGACAAGGCCTCCCATATAATGCCTCATAGGGTGTCATTTGTATGTTCGTCTGATAANTATTTATACTCTTAGAATACTTGGCCCACAACGCACCACATGACCATTTTATTTTCGGGTTCATTTTCATTTCAAAACGATTAAATTTCGTCCCGGTTCAAAAAATTGCATGCATATGTAAAAAATTCAAAAAATTGGACTGTTTCAGAATTCGATGAAGTTTGACGTGGTAACTAGATTTTGCAAGACGAATCCAATGGTGAGGTTTGTTTTGTCATTCGAGATCTAGAAAAATTTAAGTTTTTAACCCGTACTGTAGCGGCAAAATTACCGTCTTGCCATTGTTTACAAAAGTTTAAATTTATCGAGTTTTACATTCTTCCCCCCTTAAAAGAATTTCATCTCCGAAATTCACACACACACACATACATTTAACTGCATGCATATGTAACAGTTATGCAGTACTATAAGACTATAAAAGTGTACCTCCATCCTGAAATAAGAAGGGATAGTTGGTACGGATAGTGTCCTCGCACTCCTATGTCGCCTCCTCCACTTCTCGGTGCTGCCACAGCATCTTCACTAGCCGCATGGTCTTGCCTCGTAAAACCTTCTCCCGGCAATCCATGATGCACACCGGTCCTTCCTCAAAGGTCTCATCAGCATCAACCACAAGCTCTCCCCAATCCACCATATGAGTCAAATTTGAGGTGTATTTCCGGAGCATAGAGACATGGAATATCGCATGAACACCCGATAGATTTAGCGGTAATGCCAACCAATAAGCAACTGTAACAACCCTCTCAAGTACCTCAAAAAGCCCGACATACCTCGAAAATAACTTTTTTCGCTTACCAAACCTGACCACTCCTCTTTTAGGCATAATCTTGAAGAAACATGATCTCCTACCCCAAACTCCAGATGTCGCCGCCGTCTGTCGACATAGCTCTTCTGTCGGCTCTGAACCATAAGAAGACGTTTTCGTATCAAATCCACCTTCTCCGAGGTGTCTCTAACTAAATCTGGACCTGTAGAGGGTCTCTCTCCCACCTCTATCCAACATACCGGAGATCGACAAGGCCTCCCATATAATGCCTCATAGGGTGTCATTTGTATGTTCGCCTGATAATTGTGGTTGTAGGCGAACTCTACCAAGGGTAAGTGATCTTCCCAGCTACCCTTGAGATCTAGGACATATGCCCGTAGCATATCCTCTAACTTCTGAATAGTCCTTTTAGACTGACCATTTGTCTTGGGATGAAAAGTAATGTTCATCATCAACTGTGTCTCTATAGCTCACTAGAAACTCTCTCAAAAATAAGTCATAAACCTAGGATCCCGATCCAATACTATAGATACGAGCACCCTATGTAATCGAACAATCTCCCGTATATACAACCTGCAGAATTCCTCCAATGCGAAGGTCATCCGCACAGCCAGAAAATGTGCCGACTTGATAAGCCGGTCCACTATCACCCACACCGCGTCATGTCCATGTGATGTCAGTGACAAGTGAGTCACAAAATCCATCGTGACATGCTCCCATTCAGCTCAGCTTCCTCCAAAGGCTAGAGTAATCCCGCTGGTCTCTGGTGCTCAGCCTGAACCTGCTGACATGTGAGACATCGGATAAAAAAATTTCTAACATCTTTCTTTGTCCCACTCCAATAATACTGGTGACGAAGATCATGATACATCTTCGTGCCACATGGATGTACAATAAATCAAAAATAATAAAACTCCTTGAGAATCTCCTATCTGAGCTCTGCCGACTGGGGAACCACAATCCTCCCCCTAAACCAAATACCACCATCCGAGTGAATGGTCCAGCCCTCGTCACCGAAACCTACCTGTACTCGGTCCTTGATGGATGATAACTCCACATCCAGCCCCTGGGACTCTATCACCCTGCTTAGTAGGGTAGGTGTAGCCACTAAACTCCTTAAAACACCCTGAGACTGTCCCATGTATTGTAGCCTAAACTGTCTCACAGTCTCAAGCATCTGCCACTCCCTGAAAGCCACACTAGCCAAGACTCCTCGCGACTTTCAGCTGAGTACATCAGTCAACACATTTGCCTTACTAGGATGGTAATGCAAGGTGAAGTCGTAGTCGTTAAGAAACTCCATCCACATGCGTTGCCTCATGTTGAGGTCCCGTTGTGTGAAGATATACTTCAGACTTTTGTGATCCGAAAATATCTCAAATTGCTCACCATATAGGTAGTGGTGTCAAGTCTTTAAGGCAAAGATAATGACCGCCAACTCCATGTCGTGCGTAGGGTAATTCTGTTCATGATTCTGTAACTGCCGAGAACTATAAGCCACCACCCTCTCGGATTACATCAATACACAACCGAGTCCGTCCTTCGAGGCATCACAACACACTATATACCTCTGTCCCCTTTCTAGAATTATTAGAATAGNCGTCTTGCCATTGTTTACAAAAGTTTAAATTTATCGAGTTTTACATTCTTCCCCCCTTAAAAGAATTTCATCTCCGAAATTCACACACACACACATACATTTAACTGCATGCATATGTAACAGTTATGCAGTACTATAAGACTATAAAAGTGTACCTCCATCCTGAAATAAGAAGGGATAGTTGGTACGGATAGTGTCCTCGCACTCCTATGTCGCCTCCTCCACTTCTCGGTGCTGCCACAGCATCTTCACTAGCCGCATGGTCTTGCCTCGTAAAACCTTCTCCCGGCAATCCATGATGCACACCGGTCCTTCCTCAAAGGTCTCATCAGCATCAACCACAAGCTCTCCCCAATCCACCATATGAGTCAAATTTGAGGTGTATTTCCGGAGCATAGAGACATGGAATATCGCATGAACACCCGATAGATTTAGCGGTAATGCCAACCAATAAGCAACTGTAACAACCCTCTCAAGTACCTCAAAAAGCCCGACATACCTCGAAAATAACTTTTTTCGCTTACCAAACCTGACCACTCCTCTTTTAGGCATAATCTTGAAGAAACATGATCTCCTACCCCAAACTCCAGATGTCGCCGCCGTCTGTCGACATAGCTCTTCTGTCGGCTCTGAACCATAAGAAGACGTTTTCGTATCAAATCCACCTTCTCCGAGGTGTCTCTAACTAAATCTGGACCTGTAGAGGGTCTCTCTCCCACCTCTATCCAACATACCGGAGATCGACAAGGCCTCCCATATAATGCCTCATAGGGTGTCATTTGTATGTTCGTCTGATAATTGTGNTCCGAGGTGTCTCTAACTAAATCTGGACCTGTAGAGGGTCTCTCTCCCACCTCTATCCAACATACCGGAGATCGACAAGGCCTCCCATATAATGCCTCATAGGGTGTCATTTGTATGTTCGCCTGATAATTGTGGTTGTAGGCGAACTCTACCAAGGGTAAGTGATCTTCCCAGCTACCCTTGAGATCTAGGACATATGCCCGTAGCATATCCTCTAACTTCTGAATAGTCCTTTTAGACTGACCATTTGTCTTGGGATGAAAAGTAATGTTCATCATCAACTGTGTCTCTATAGCTCACTAGAAACTCTCTCAAAAATAAGTNTATCCTCTAACTTCTGAATAGTCCTTTTAGACTGACCATTTGTCTTGGGATGAAAAGCAATGTTCATCATCAACTGTGTCTCTATAGCTCACTAGAAACTCTCTCAAAAATAAGTCATAAACCTAGGATCCCGATCCAATACTATAGATACGAGCACCCTATGTAATCGAACAATCTCCCGTATATACAACCTGCAGAATTCCTCCAATGCGAAGGTCATCCGCACAGCCAGAAAATGTGCCGACTTGATAAGCCGGTCCACTATCACCCACACCGCGTCATGTCCATGTGATGTCAGTGACAAGTGAGTCACAAAATCCATCGTGACATGCTCCCATTCAGCTCAGCTTCCTCCAAAGGCTAGAGTAATCCCGCTGGTCTCTGGTGCTCAGCCTGAACCTGCTGACATGTGAGACATCGGATAAAAAAATTTCTAACATCTTTCTTTGTCCCACTCCAATAATACTGGTGACGAAGATCATGATACATCTTCGTGCCACATGGATGTACAATAAATCAAAAATAATAAAACTCCTTGAGAATCTCCTATCTGAGCTCTGCCGACTGGGGAACCACAATCCTCCCCCTAAACCAAATACCACCATCCGAGTGAATGGTCCAGCCCTCGTCACCGAAACCTACCTGTACTCGGTCCTTGATGGATGATAACTCCACATCCAGCCCCTGGGACTCTATCACCCTGCTTAGTAGGGTAGGTGTAGCCACTAAACTCCTTAAAACACCCTGAGACTGTCCCATGTATTGTAGCCTAAACTGTCCCACAGTCTCAAGCATCTGCCACTCCCTGAAAGCCACACTAGCCAAGACTCCTCGCGACTTTCAGCTGAGTACATCAGTCACCACATTTGCCTTACTAGGATGGTAATGCAAGGTGAAGTCGTAGTCGTTAAGAAACTCCATCCACATGCGCTGCCTCATGTTGAGGTCCCGTTGTGTGAAGATATACTTCAGACTTTTGTGATCCGAAAATATCTCAAATTGCTCACCATATAGGTAGTGGTGTCAAGTCTTTAAGGCAAAGATAATGACCGCCAACTCCATGTCGTGCGTAGGGTAATTCTGTTCATGATTCTGTAACTGCCGAGAACTATAAGCCACCACCCTCTCGGATTACATCAATACACAACCGAGTCCGTCCTTCGAGGCATCACAACACACTATATACCTCTGTCCCCTTTCTAGAATTATTAGAATAGGAGCTGATGTAAGCCTCTTCTTTAACTCTTGGAATGCCCTCACACAAGCCTCATTGCACTCAAATTTGACCTCCTTCCAAGTGAACTTGGTCATAGGAGCAGCTAATCGAGAGAAGTCCTCAATGAACCTCCTATAGTACCCTACCAATCCTAAGAAATTTCGTATCTTGAAGATTGACTTCGGTCTCCCCTAATTCATAACTGCTTCCACCTTTTTGGAGTCCACGGATACACCCGAAACCGACACTACATGTCCTAAAAATTTCACCTCAATAAGCCAAAATTTACATTTGCTAAACTTGGCGTACAACTGATGATCTCTCAATGTCTAGAGAATAACCCTCAAGTGACCCTCATGCTCCTCCTCAGACTTGGAGTATATCAAGATGTCGTCAACAAAGACTACAACAAACTAATCTAGGTAGGGTTGAAACACCCTATCCATGAGATCCATGAATGTCGCTGGAGCATTCGTCAATCCGAAAGGCATGACTGTGAACTCAAAATGTTCATACCACGTCCAAAACACCGTCTTAGGGATATCTGCCTCCCTAACCATCAACTGATGGTAACCGGTGCGGAGATCTATCTTGGAATAGACTCACACTCCTCTCAGCTGATCAAACAAGTCGTTAATCCTCAACAAGGGATATCTATTCTTGACAGTAACCCTATTCAACTGTCGATAATCTATACACAACCGAAGGGTCTTATTCTTCTTCTTGGCAAACAATACCGGAGCACCCCAAGGTGAAATGCTCAGCCTAATAAATCCCTTGTCCAATAACTCTTGTAACTAGACCTTGAGTTCTTGCAACTCGGCTGGCGCCATTCTATGCGGAGTCATAGAAATAAGAGATGTACCCGGATATAACTCAATGTTAAAGTCCACATCCCTATGGGGAGGTAATCCTGGTAGTTCATCGGAAAAGACATCATCATACTCACACACAATTCGAGGTAGACCCAACTCCTGTCTCACCTCGTCCTCTAAGGTAAAGCTTGCTAGCCAACCTATCAACTACCCGTGTCATCGAGAGTCATACATGGCTTGAGGTAAAGCGTCGTACTTTTGCCCCTGAAACTTAAAAAAAATACCATCCGGTGTATAAGCGGTGACCCTCTTCCTATTATAATCAAAGACGACCCGATGTGCCATCAACCAATCCATCCCGAGGATCACATCAAACTCCGACATGTCCATGACCCTAAGGTTCACAGTGAGTAGAATCCCCGAGATCTCTAACTCACAACCCAGACATATCTAGTCCACCCTCACCCTAGTTCCTAGGGGAGAACTCACATGCATTGGCTTTCCCAAGGTTTCAACATCTAAGCCCAAGTCTTTCACACAAGATACAACAATAAATGAATGTGATGCACCAGAATCAAACAACACTCTAGCCCATAAGCGAGAGAGTAGGAATGTACCCTGTATCATCGACGGATCTGCTGGCTCAGTCTATGGCACCATGGCGTAAACACGCCCCTGAGTTCCCAAAGTACCGGCTTGTGAGCCCTGTCCTCGGCCTTGACCAATGCCTTGGCCTATCTGGCCTGATTGTGGAGTCCCCGCTCGTGACATAGTAGGGGCCTGTGCAGCTCCCTGAAACTGGTACTGGCTTCCCTGACCCAATGGGGGGTAGTGAGGAGTGTAGTGTGTCTATGGCTACCCCACCGATGACTAGGACTGAGACGTCCCATGACTCTGGATTCCTTGCCTCTATGGACAATCCTGCTTCATATGACCCGATTGGTGGCAATAAAAGCATGTCCACTGACTCACCTAATATGTAGTCCCCAGGCTTCTCCCGCCTTGGGAGGATCGACCTTGCCCTTGGTCTTGATAGTCACGGCTCTGTCCCTGTAGAGGAAAAGTCTTCTACCTCTTTTTTGAGCTAAAAGAAGAGGATTGGCCCTCCTTCTTCTTGTCCTTGGCACCCTACTCTCGGATGCTCCTTGCATCCTTAATCTCTCTCTCAATGGTCATAGCTGTGGTGACCATCGAGTCTAAGTCTTACAGAAGAAGACCCATAATTTTGCCTCAGATGGACAACTTTAAACCTTCCTCGAACTTTCTCAACTTGGCCACATTTGTGGCCACATAATCATTGGCGAAACGTGCTAATTTCGTGAATTTAGCCACGTATTCTATCACCGTCATGGTTCCTTGTTTTAAGTATAAAAACTCTCGGGCCTTTGCATGCCTAGCAGTCGCTGAAAAGTACTTTCCCATGAAGAGTTCCTTGAACTCTACCCAAGTCATAGCTTCCAAGTCCTTGGAGTCCTTCATCCAATCCCACCACAATTGGGATTCTCCCTCCAACTGAAACGTAGCTAGGTNATATCAAGATGTCGTCAACAAAGACTACAACAAACTAATCTAGGTAGGGTTGAAACACCCTATCCATGAGATCCATGAATGTCGCTGGAGCATTCGTCAATCCGAAAGGCATGACTGTGAACTCAAAATGTTCATACCACGTCCAAAACACCGTCTTAGGGATATCTGCCTCCCTAACCATCAACTGATGGTAACCGGTGCGGAGATCTATCTTGGAATAGACTCACACTCCTCTCAGCTGATCAAACAAGTCGTTAATCCTCAACAAGGAATATCTATTCTTGACAGTAACCCTATTCAACTGTCGATAATCTATACACAACCGAAGGGTCTTATTCTTCTTCTTGGCAAACAATACCGGAGCACCCCAAGGTGAAATGCTCAGCCTAATAAATCCCTTGTCCAATAACTCTTGTAACTAGACCTTGAGTTCTTGCAACTCGGCTGGCGCCATTCTATGCGGAGTCATAGAAATAAGAGATGTACCCGGATATAACTCAATGTTAAAGTCCACATCCCTATGGGGAGGTAATCCTGGTAGTTCATCGGAAAAGACATCATCATACTCACACACAATTCGAGGTAGACCCAACTCCTGTCTCACCTCGTCCTCTAAGGTAAAGCTTGCTAGCCAACCTATCAACTACCCGTGTCATCGAGAGTCATACATGGCTTGAGGTAAAGCGTCGTACTTTTGCCCCTGAAACTTAAAAAAAATACCATCCGGTGTATAAGCGGTGACCCTCTTCCTATTATAATCAAAGACGACCCGATGTGCCATCAACCAATCCATCCCGAGGATCACATCAAACTCCGACATGTCCATGACCCTAAGGTTCACAGTGAGTAGAATCCCCGAGATCTCTAACTCACAACCCAGACATATCTAGTCCACCCTCACCCTAGTTCCTAGGGGAGAACTCACATGCATTGGCTTTCCCAAGGTTTCAACATCTAAGCCCAAGTCTTTCACACAAGATACAACAATAAATGAATGTGATGCACCAGAATCAAACAACACTCTAGCCCATAAGCGAGAGAGTAGGAATGTACCCTGTATCATCGACGGATCTGCTGGCTCAGTCTATGGCACCATGGCGTAAACACGCCCCTGAGTTCCCAAAGTACCGGCTTGTGAGCCCTGTCCTCGGCCTTGACCAATGCCTTGGCCTATCTGGCCTGATTGTGGAGTCCCCGCTCGTGACATAGTAGGGGCCTGTGCAGCTCCCTGAAACTGGTACTGGCTTCCCTGACCCAATGGGGGGTAGTGAGGAGTGTAGTGTGTCTATGGCTACCCCACCGATGACTAGGACTGAGACGTCCCATGACTCTGGATTCCTTGCCTCTATGGACAATCCTGCTTCATATGACCCGATTGGTGGCAATAAAAGCATGTCCACTGACTCACCTAATATGTAGTCCCCAGGCTTCTCCCGCCTTGGGAGGATCGACCTTGCCCTTGGTCTTGATAGTCACGGCTCTGTCCCTGTAGAGGAAAAGTCTTCTACCTCTTTTTTGAGCTAAAAGAAGAGGATTGGCCCTCCTTCTTCTTGTCCTTGGCACCCTACTCTCGGATGCTCCTTGCATCCTTAATCTCTCTCTCAATGGTCATAGCTGTGGTGACCATCGAGTCTAAGTCTTACAGAAGAAGACCCATAATTTTGCCTCAGATGGACAACTTTAAACCTTCCTCGAACTTTCTCAACTTGGCCACATTTGTGGCCACATAATCATTGGCGAAACGTGCTAATTTCGTGAATTTAGCCACGTATTCTATCACTGTCATGGTTCCTTGTTTTAAGTATAAAAACTCTCGGGCCTTTGCATGCCTAGCAGTCGCTGAAAAGTACTTTCCCATGAAGAGTTCCTTGAACTCTACCCAAGTCATAGCTTCCAAGTCCTTGGAGTCCTTCATCCAATCCCACCACAATTGGGATTCTCCCTCCAACTGAAACGTAGCTAGGTTTATCTTGGTGGCGTCGGAGGTGATCTCCATAGCCCTCAATACCTTATCAACTTGTCGGAACCAATGGTCAGCCACCATAGGATCCGCCCCTCCCATAAAGATTGGAGGATTGTGTGCCTTGAACTTCTGGAGGTTACTTAAGCCTCTTTGCCCCACATTTGCACCCATATTTGCAACATTTGCAACTATAGCACTAGCTTATGCAATCGTAGCAGCCGCCGCACCAATAACCTCCACAAAGGCTTGTTGGTCAAAGGCTGGTGGTGGTTGGTTGTTCCGTCCACCCTGACATCCCCTCCTTCTAGTTGCCATCTACACACATGTCAGATAGCAATAGAGCATTTATTTAGTATCCCATGATAAGGACCAAACTTGAAACATTGATATTTTTCTCTTTGTTTCCCTAGTAGAGTTTATACCACCCACTAGTTAACATTTATACCTTGAACTCTCATTCATTTCTTTTTCGACCCCCAATNTTTTCTCTTTGTTTCCCTAGTAGAGTTTATACCACCCACTAGTAAACATTTATACCTTGAACTCTCATTCATTTCTTTTTCGACCCCCAATGTTATGTTTTCTAACTCTAATGTCCCTTTTCATATACATTTTACCATGTATATCATTCACATAATCACATAGCACGTAATCATGTAACATAATGTAAGCACATAAGATGAAATGTATAATGCATGCAATGGTCTAAATCCAAGGCCCATTAAGCCCTAGGTATTCTGTATACCTATGCTCTGATACCAAGCTGTGACGTCCCTAAAATCGGGGGTCTCGTTGACCATCCGTTAACCTGTAAAAATACCCATGAATATCGCGTGGTTCGACACCACGTCTATCACATCCCAATAATTGGGATCATAACTTACACGTATAACTCATGTTCTTTTAATCATTTAGTTCAATGGAGGTCCAATGAGCCTCAATATACCTCATTTAATATCCATTTGTATTATTGGAACTAAAGAAAACNTCTTTTAATCATTTAGTTCAATGGAGGTCCAATGAGCCTCAATATACCTCATTTAATGTCCATTTGTATTATTGGAACCAAAGAAAATNTGTTCTTTTAATCATTTAGTTCAATGGAGGTCCAATGAGCCTCAATATACCTCATTTAATATCCATTTGTATTATTGGAACTAAAGAAAACAAAGTTCAAAAGGTTAGAAAATTAATTTTAGATTTTTTAGATTTTTGGAAGAGCTACCGGTAGATATTTGTTATAACTACCGGTAGAAGTTCTACCTGTAAGCTACCAGTGGCTTCCTCCTATTGGACAGGTACTACCTGTTAGCTACCAGTAGTTATTACCTGTTGTACATGTACTACCTATTAACTACTAGTAGTTATTGCCTACTGAACAGGTACTACCTGTTACCTACCAGTAGTTACAGACTGCCGAACAGGTACTACCTGTTAACTGCCGGTAGTTATTGCCTGCTACCGGTAGGTTTTGTCCAGAATTTCATATTTCATCAGTTTTTCATTTTCAATTCATCTCAAACATTCTTAAATCCATCCCAAACATGTATAAAGATATTTTTTACAATATACATGATTCGTGCAAGTGTATTACAACTTATTCCATACAATTTACATGTCAAAATAGAATTTAAACCAAAATTTTTACAAAAACTCGGTTTAAGAGCCACAACCCGGCTCTTCTTCACCTTTGAGGCCCCGAATGTGTATCATCCACTGGAACATGGCCTGTACCTGAAATATTTTTTGTATAAGGTGAGCCAACGCCCAGTAAATTATTTCCTACAAGGGTTACTTCTCATCCTAAATACATATGCAATATTTACATGCAACATTTAACAACAACAATCATTCCAACCAACACTTAAGCAAGTCAAGCTTAAAATCTCACATACCATGCCATAAAATGAGATGATGCTCATTCATACAATTTACCCGAGCCCTTCCCGACTCCACAACACATGTCATGCCAATGTGTATTAACATCGAGCTTTTCTAGCTCCGGCTATCTACCTTCACCCCATGCTATGCAGTGAGTATCAAAATCGGGCTCTCCAAGGCCCCGTCATTTGTTTTACACACCCAATGGCTAACTAAAACCTTCGGGTAGTTCTTGGGGTGAGTATTTATGGACTTACACCAATGGTCACCCATCTGACACGGAATTCATGGATTTCCACCAACGGTTCCGCGTACACCGACACACTTTATGAGCTCTTGTACCAACGGAAATGCTNTTTACAATATACATGATTCGTGCAAGTGTATTACAACTTATTCCATACAATTTACATGTCAAAATAGAATTTAAACCAAAATTTTTACAAAAACTCGGTTTAAGAGCCACAACCCGGCTCTTCTTCACCTTTGAGGCCCCGAATGTGTATCATCCACTGGAACATGGCCTGTACCTGAAATATTTTTTGTATAAGGTGAGCCAACGCCCAGTAAATTATTTCCTACAAGGGTTACTTCTCATCCTAAATACATATGCAATATTTACATGCAACATTTAACAACAACAATCATTCCAACCAACACTTAAGCAAGTCAAGCTTAAAATCTCACATACCATGCCATAAAATGAGATGATGCTCATTCATACAATTTACCCGAGCCCTTCCCGACTCCACAACACATGTCATGCCAATGTGTATTAACATCGAGCTTTTCTAGCTCCGGCTATCTACCTTCACCCCATGCTATGCAGTGAGTATCAAAATCGGGCTCTCCAAGGTCCCGTCATTTGTTTTACACACCCAATGGCTAACTAAAACCTTCGGGTAGTTCTTGGGGTGAGTATTTATGGACTTACACCAATGGTCACCCATCTGACACGGAATTCATGGATTTTCACCAACGGTTCCGCGTACACCGACACACTTTATGAGCTCTTGTACCAACGGAAATGCGTATCCAAATATCGGGTCTCTCACCCGAGGGATGGTCTAACCCTTCTTGCTACCCCAAGCCAAGTCTTTTTCATACAACCGTTCGACTTAGTCGGACATTCAATCCAACTTTTTCGAGTCCACCCATCGTCCACCTACGTGGTGTTTGATGTCAAACATGCACTTATACCCATAAAATGCGATGTCTATATGTATATGCAATGTGCATCATTGTCATTCCAATATCATGTCCACATGTAATGAATGTTATATGAGCAATTTTAAATTACATGTCTACATGTTTCATGAAAATTCATATCATAAGCATATAAATTTCATAAATCATCACAATGTCAATATCTCAATGAGCACATACTAACATTCTTTTCCAACACATTTTCTAAGCATATTATACATCATCATATCATAACAACTCAATCCACACATAGGCATTTTGGCAAACACCTTCAAGACAACAATTCATGTTATCACACAAGAATTTTCACCTCATTCACAAAGCATGATATAAAACATATAGCATGCCCACATAACACCCATTTTCCATAGAATTACACAATAATTACAACCCACCAATTCCAATCTAGGAATCTTACTTTAATTAGGTCAAATTCACATACCCAATTCACCAATCACCCAATTCCATCAATTTCACAACCATAGACAAGTGATATATATAGCTATCCATCCACCCATTACATATAACACTCTAGGTTATAAAATAAACTCAAATATAAAGGAACCATACCTCTTGAAGCGTAAACCCACTTGGTAGAAGCCCTTAAGACTCAAATTCTCGCCCCAAGCCCTTGATTCCACCAAGCTTGATTTTGAAACTACGATGAAATCCCTCATTTTTGGTGTGGTCATGTAGCCCTAGATGAGGAGACCGACTTTTGTTCTTGCTCCGAGTGGATTTGAGCATCGTAGCCTTGTAGATCGTAGAGAGAAGATAGAGTTTTTCCTCACTTTCCCTCTCTTTCTCTCAATGTAAATGGCCGGCTGAAGAAATGGGGGAAAAATCTGATTTTTTCCTCTATTTATACTCTTAGAATACTTAGCCCACAACGCGTCATACGACTGTTTTCATCCTAAAATGATTAAATTTCGTCCCGATTTAAGTTCAAATTAATTTTATTTTAATTTACCTTTAATTATTTTCTAAATTTCAAAATTTTATTGAAAATTTCATTTTTGGGTCACCCGAGACTCGACTGCCTCGCAAAACTCGAAAAATTGGACTGGCTCAGAATTCAATGAAATTTGACGTGGTAACTAGATTTCATGAGACGAACTTAACAATGAGGTCCATTTCATCATCCGAGATCTAGAAAAATTCAAATTTTTAACCCCGTACTATAGTGACAAAATTAGCATCTTGCTCTTGTTTACAAAAGTTTAAATTTATCGGGTTTTACAATGATACTATAGGTTCTTTTTATTATCCCAATTTCACAGGTACCACTATTGATAGAGCGATGGTGGAGACTCCCTACGCTTCTAGGGTGGCATTGTTTCCTTCTCCTAAAAGGGGGCCTGATGCCCCTAGCATTTCTCGGTTAAGGTCTGATGGTTAGGTTACTTCTCGGAAGGTGGCATCCTGTGGTGCCCCCACTCTTTTTCAAACTGTGACTCATGTGTGTACTAGAGCTAGCTCTAGTACCACTGTAGGAGTTGAGACTCTAGTGCGGTCTTTTACAGGGATTGTAGCTTCATATAGCTATCCTGCTTCTAGTAGTGGCTTGGTGTCCATGCTACAGGATGTGAACTTGGCCAATGAGCGATTTTGGAGGTTTATAACATCTTCGGAGATTAAAGAGGTTAACTCTCGGAGTCTTGGGAGTATCATCAATACCGCGATAGAGGGCTTTGCTATGGTACCCCTATTTTCTGTGGAACCTTATCTTTTATATGTTTTGGTCATACTAACATTCTTACTTTTGGATATTCACAGATTGATGCGGCTTTTCCATGCTTTTGAGGATGCTCAAACTTGATGAGGTGTCAATAGCTTTGGCGAAAAAGAGACTTGGGCGCCAGACTACTGAGGAGTAGTTAAGGTTCGCTCATGAAAGAGTAACACCTCTTGAGGCCAAGCTTTTAGGAGACCGAGGCTACTTACGTGAGAGTAGATATAGGATTAAGCCGAGTTTTCTACGACTCGCGAGAAAACAGCTAAGCTGGAGATTGAGGTTCTCTGCACAAATGAATTCAACATCCTCCCCTAGTGGTTTTAGCTTGTTGTCCTTTGGGATGTAAAATGCACCAACAATCATCTTCAAGCTTCTTTCTGTGGAAGTAGTTAGGGGTGTCCATGGGCCGGGATACCCACGGGTCCCGTTACCCGGCCCGAAAAAAATAGGCCTGAAGCCCAATAGACCCGATAGTTGGCTCGCCCGATGTAACGCCCCAAAAACTCCCGTGGGTAACATTACATTCTAAAAACCATTTACCGTATGAGAGCATTAAGTAAAATTCATCACGACGAAAGTTTCATTCATCAACCATTCATATTTTAACAAAATTTGGGCAGAGTCTCCTTTGTACGGGGAGCTCTACCCAAAACACAACCTGTACAATTATATTACAATTGACCACACCGGGTCCACATATGCATAACTATTGACCACACCGGGTCCATTTTTCCATCATAAAATAAACTTGCATTCATCATATGTCATATCCACACTATCATCCCAAATTAATAGGTCTAATCTTGGCCTTTACATCTCCAAAATGTAATAATATAACGCAGCGGAAATAACAGAAATGAACTAGAGTTCAAAAGGATATTCTAAGCATAATCTAGTCTAGAACAAAATAAAAGTGTCGCTCTAAGCGTCCACCTCGGGATCCACATCCCCGTCAAGCGGAGTCTTCCAATGGGTGGGCTCCTCGGCTCCTAACTCCTCCTCAAGTGTGAAATCTGAAAAAATTTTATTTGTAGGGGGTGAGCACGAAGCTCTGTAGCAAAATCCTCTCAACTCAAACAAGGTTTGAAAAACATAGCAAACGGTCGGTCTCATTTCACAACTAACATATATATAGGTTTGGAATGAAAACAGTGACATTTTAAAAGAGATCTCAAGTTTAAACAATAGCAATAATCAGTTAAAAGAATAAAGTGAGTTTAGCATCGATAAACAAAATTCTAATTTAAGCTATTTAAGAAGGGCTTCTCCCTAAGCATTGTCCCATACCAATGCATCGGCAAGAACGACCCAACTCCCGATTCCATGTATTTTTGGTTCATCCCCGTACCATGTATGTTGATTGCTTCTCGTGAATCTACCTAACGATCATGCCTAGTCCACCAATTCCAACCAACAATCACAAATCTCTTTAGGAAGGGCGTGTACCGTCTCCTACGGCATTGACGAAATCCTCCCAAGGTGTCTAGTATACTAACCCTTTTCCTCGGTGTATATGTGAACAATAGTGATCGCGAGCACAACAACGATCCACTACGAGCATTAGGCAACCATCTCACCCCCCATTGGGATAGACTAACCTCTAACACTCTACGGCATCTCTCGAAGGTAATCCAAGTCCATCACAACAACCATACAATGAGGAAATCAAGAATATTCACAATTCACAACAATTTCCCAAATATAGTAAAATCCCCAATTTTGTTTTCACATTTGTCATATAATCGAATAATCCAAGAAAATATGCAAGAGATCGTAATCTATATCATTTTGTTATACAATATTCAACACTAAAGTTTTAAAATCAAAGACAAAGAAGAAATTAGGAGAAAATCCCCTTTTCTTGAAAACTAGGGCTTTGAAGATAAAAAAAAAAAAAAATAGAGCTTTGGTGGTTACCCACCCTTCATATTGTTCAAAACATGGCATTTATTACAAATAGAACAAGAATCATGTATTTCATATTATATATATGAGAAGGAGAGTGAAGAAACATATATCTATATACATATATATATCTATATATATATATCTAGCCTCAATGTGAGAGATTGAGAGAAAATCCCCTACCTTAAATCAAGATTCCAAGCTAAGACCCAAGCTTCAAGACCTTCTTGCTCTCCTTTCTTTTCCTCTTAATCTTCTCCTCCTAGGGTTTCAAAAGATTTGGGTGAGAGGGTAGCAAGAATGGAAGAAAATGGGAGGAGAATGTATTCTTGAAGAATTTGAAGTTTTGATTTCTACAAGGTATAAATCCCTCTTGATTGGTATTTCTATCTTCCTCTCTTCCTCTAAAATGGTTCCTAGGGTTTGGAGGGGTGAAATGAATGCTAAAGGGACGACATTAGGTTTTTATAGGGCAAGAAAATCGAGCAAAACCCGATATTTTCTGTTCAGAAAAAATCGGGTTTCCTTCGTACTGTTCACAGATTTTTGGTGCGACTTCCAGATCAGTTTTGACCCATTTAGAGGTCGAATTGGAAATGTTTTATGAAATACACTTTTGTAGCCCTAGATGTCTAATATTTCCTGTCAAAATTTCAGATCAATTGGACATCAAAATATAAAGTTATGATCAAAATACTAAGCAGTGTCTATCACCCCTTTTTACCCAATTTCACTCCAATTTGGTTTTACTTCTAAAATACTTCCTAACTTCTAATACATC
>CAUOFW020007946.1:349749-394059 GCA_963454935.2 Ilex paraguariensis | reverse complement strand
GTGAGCTGACTTGGTGAGTCGATCTACGATAACCCATACGGCGTTATGCCCTCTTGAAGTCCGTGGAAAACCCGACACGAAGTCCATGGTGATATGATCCCACTTCCACTCCGGGATAGGCAGAGACTGTAATAATCCTCCAGGTCGTTGGTGCTCAATCTTCACTTGCTGACATACGGCACACCTTGAAATGAACTTTGCTACATCCTTCTTCATTCCACTCCACCAATATTGTCGTTTCATATCTCTATACATTTTTGTACTCCCCGGATGTATAGAGAACTTCGATCGGTGACACTCTCCCAACACTTCTTCCCTCACTTGGTCGTCGTTTGGCACGCATAATCTTCCCCAAAACTGTAACTCCTCATTCTTTAAAGACCAATTCTCAACAATCTCATTCCTCTCCAATTTATCCCGAATTTTTGTCAACGCGGGATCTAATCGTTGCAACTCCACAATCCTTTGTCGGAGGATTGGTTGAGCTACTAGGTTAAACAAACATGGTCGATCCTCCGGTCCATTAACCCATAGATCAAACTCCTCCAACGTATCCATCATTTTCCACCGTTTAGCCGCAAGGACATTGATTTCACCCTGAGACTTCCTACTCAATGCATCCGCTACTACATTAGCCTTCCTCGGATGATAGTTGAGAGTGAAGTTGTAATCTTCTAAGTACTCAAACCACCTTCTCTGCCGGAGATTTAATTCTTTCTGTGTGAACACATACTTGAGGCTTTTATGATCCGAGAACACTTGAAATTTCTCTCCATACAAGTAACACCTCCACAACTTAAGAGCAAAAACCACAGCGGCTAGCTCCAAGTCGTGAGTGGGATAGTTCCGCTCATGAATCTTGAGTTGCCTCGAGCCATAAGCAACCACCTTGCCTCCTTGCATCAACACACATCCCAAGCCTCGTAGTGAAGCATCGGTGTAAACATCGTAACCTTCCCCACTGTTCGGAATAATGAGGATCGGTGCCGTCGTCAACTTTTCCTTCAAGGTGCGAAAAGCTAATTCACACGCTTGAGTCCACACAAATTTCTCCCCCTTCTTGGTAAGGCGAGTCATCGGCATCGCAAGCTTGGAAAAACCTTCCACAAACCTACGATAGTAACCGGCTAACCCCAAGAAACTACGTATTTCTGTCACATTCTTTGGTGGTTCCCATTTCATCACGGCCTCAATCTTCGAGGAATCAACCGCTACCCCTTGCTCGGACACAACATGGCCAAGGAACTTCACTTCCTTCATCCAAAACTCACACTTGCTCATCTTCGCATATAACTTATGTTCTCTCAATGTTTGTAGCACAACCGAGAGATGATGTGCATGTTCTTCTTGTGTCCGGGAATAAATCAATATGTCATCAATAAACACAATGACAAATTGATCTAGATATGGCCGGAATACCCTGTGCATCAAATCCATGAAGGCTGCTGGAGCATTAGTCAATCCGAACGGCATCACCGTATACTCGAAGTGACCATACCGAGTACGAAAAGCAGTCTTAGGAATATCCTCCTCCTTGACACGCAGTTGATGGTACCCGGTGCGGAGATCAATCTTGGAGTAGAACTTAGAACCCCTCAATTGATCAAATAAATCATCAATGCGCGGCAAGGGATACTTGTTCTTCACCGTCACCCGATTCAACCGTCGGTAATCTGTGCATAACCGAAGTGTTTCATCCGTCTTCTTCACAAAGAGGACCGGGGCTCCCCAAGGTGAAGTGCTCAAACGGATGAATCCAATTGCCAGCAAGTGGTCCAATTGCTTCCTTAGCTCCTTCAACTCCAAAGGCGTCATCCGATAAGGAGCAATAGAAATAGGTTCGGTTCCCGGATAAAGATCGATTGCGAACTCAATCTCTCTCTGTGGCGGTAACCCGGGTAATTCATCTGGGAAGACATCCGGAAAATCTGATATAATCAACACCATACCCGAGTGGGATCTATCCCGATCATCTCCCATCAAGCTAGCCAAGAAACTCAAGTGGCTCCCTGCCTTAGCTTTTAAGAATTTACTTCCCGTAGTAGGAAATGGATGGAAAGAATCTCGGTTATTCACAAAACTGAAAATTACTCCTCCCGACAATTGAAATGTAATTCGCTTGCGGAAACAATCCATTACCGCATGAAAAGTGGATAACAAGTTCATCCCAAAAATCACGTCATACCCCTTCATCTCTAAAGCAATCAAATCCACAATCAATTCGTGCTCCCCAATACGAAGCACACAACCCTTGCAGACTCGGCTAGTACCCAACTGTTCTCCCGTAGGCAAGTCAACAGTCAAAGCATGTTCTAACTTCTCGAAACCCAATCCCAAATTCATAGCATATGCAGTACGTATAAAAGAATGAGTAGCACCAGGATCGAATAAGATTCGGGCCCAAGAATTGTAGAGAAGAATGATACCTTCCACAACGGCATTGGAAGCATCCTCCTCCGGTTGGATTAAGGCAAATACCCTCCCCGGATTGGCATCACCGGGGGCTTAAGCTCTCAATGGTCTCGGTGGTAGAGGGTCTATTTGCATGTGATGGCCCGACTGATTGATTGGCCTTGGGTGGAAATGACGGACAGTTGTTTCGGAAGTGTCCTACATCTTCATAAGCAAAGCATTGACGAGGGTCAGTGTTTGGTCTAGTCGGGGCATGCCCCTCTCCTCGGACTGTAAGAGGTCTCTGCCCCACCGCTTGATCGGGGCGACGNATTGGCCTTGGGTGGAAATGACGGGCAGTTGTTTCGGAAGTGTCCTACACCTCCACAAGCAAAGCATTGACGAGGGTCAGTGTTTGGTCTAGTCGGGGCATGCCCCTCTCCTCGGACTGTAAGAGGTCTCTGCCCCACCGCTTGATCGGGGCGACGATATGGTAACGCCCTCGGTGCTCCACTGCTACTGGCACCTGTACGGATCGGGCCTCCTCTAGCATAGCTCTGTCTCCTCTGAGAGTCATCAATGTCTCTCTCCACCAATGCCGCTCTATCAACCAAATCTCTATAGTCTCGGATTCTGAGTGCCACAAGCTTCTCTCTGATGGTCGGTCTCAAACCCTGCTCGAAGCGCTTGGCCCTCCTATCCTCGGTGGATATGAACTCTGAAGCATAACGGGATAGCTCATCGAACCTCCTCTCATACTCAGCCACGGTCATACTGCCCTGCCGCAAGGCTAGAAAGTCTGCACTCATCTTATCTCTGACAGACTCTGGAAAATACTTGTCGTTGAAACTTTGCTCAAACTCCTCCCAAGTGAGCGTATTAGTGTCCCTCCTTTTCTTCACTGACTCCCACCAGTAATCGGCCTCCCCTTCCAACAAATAGGTAGCCAAGCCAACCCGAAGGTCCCCGGCGATCCCCATACCATCACAAATTTTTTTCACCCGGCGGATCCATCTATCCGCATCTAAGGGATTGGAGCTCCCTTGGAAGGTGGGTGGGTGTTGCCGTAGAAATTCTCGAAGAGCTACCATCCTTCGGTTCTCATCGCCGTTGCCCGGTACTTGGACTAAAGGACGAACTCCACCGTTGTGGTGGTTGTTCCCACCTGGTTGTTGCACTAGGGTGGTGAGTTCCCTTAAACATTGGTAAATACCCTGTATGGCGTCGAGAGGTGGTGGAGGTGGTGGATTTGCTTGACCACCACGCCCACGACCACGTCCACGTACCCGTTCACCGTCCATCCTGCATATCAATTCACAATTTAGTTTCATTGATGTACAAGACATCCTAAATATCACTTTAATCTAAAGCATAAGGTTCATATAAAATTAGACCAACAATTTCCTTCAACTTAATCCTACTTCCCTAGTGGTACTCCATAACCTACAGCTCCCATGTAAGACCTAAAGCCTTGGCTCTGATACCAGATCTGTAACGCCCCAAAAACCCCCGTGGGTGACATTACATTCTAAAAACCATTTACCGTATGAGAGCATTAAGTAAAATTCATCACGACGAAAGTTTCATTCATCAACCATTCATATTTTAACAAAATTTGGGCAGAGTCTCCTTTGTACGGGGAGCTCTACCCAAAACACAACCTGTACAATTATATTACAATTGACCACACCGGGTCCACATATGCATAACTATTGACCACACCGGGTCCATTTTTCCATCATAAAATAAACTTGCATTCATCATATGTCATATCCACACTATCATCCCAAATTAATAGGTCTAATCTTGGCCTTTACATCTCCAAAATGTAATAATATAACGCAGCGGAAATAACAGAAATGAACTAGAGTTCAAAAGGATATTCTAAGCATAATCTAGTCTAGAACAAAATAAAAGTGTCGCTCTAAGCGTCCACCTCGGGATCCACATCCCCGTCAAGCGGAGTCTTCCAATGGGTGGGCTCCTCGGCTCCTAACTCCTCCTCAAGTGTGAAATCTGAAAAAATTTTATTTGTAGGGGGTGAGCACGAAGCTCTGTAGCAAAATCCTCTCAACTCAAACAAGGTTTGAAAAACATAGCAAACGGTCGGTCTCATTTCACAACTAACATATATATAGGTTTGGAATGAAAACAGTGACATTTTAAAAGAGATCTCAAGTTTAAACAATAGCAATAATCAGTTAAAAGAATAAAGTGAGTTTAGCATCGATAAACAAAATTCTAATTTAAGCTATTTAAGAAGGGCTTCTCCCTAAGCATTGTCCCATACCAATGCATCGGCAAGAACGACCCAACTCCCGATTCCATGTATTTTTGGTTCATCCCCGTACCATGTATGTTGATTGCTTCTCGTGAATCTACCTAACGATCATGCCTAGTCCACCAATTCCAACCAACAATCACAAATCTCTTTAGGAAGGGCGTGTACCGTCTCCTACGGCATTGACGAAATCCTCCCAAGGTGTCTAGTATACTAACCCTTTTCCTCGGTGTATATGTGAACAATAGTGATCGCGAGCACAACAACGATCCACTACGAGCATTAGGCAACCATCTCACCCCCCATTGGGATAGACTAACCTCTAACACTCTACGGCATCTCTCGAAGGTAATCCAAGTCCATCACAACAACCATACAATGAGGAAATCAAGAATATTCACAATTCACAACAATTTCCCAAATATAGTAAAATCCCCAATTTTGTTTTCACATTTGTCATATAATCGAATAATCCAAGAAAATATGCAAGAGATCGTAATCTATATCATTGTGTTATACAATATTCAACACTAAAGTTTTAAAATCAAAGACAAAGAAGAAATTAGGAGAAAATCCCCTTTTCTTGAAAACTAGGGCTTTGAAGAAAAAAAAAAATCAATAGAGCTTTGGTGGTTACCCACCCTTCATATTGTTCAAAACATGGCATTTATTACAAATAGAACAAGAATCATGTATTTCATATTATATATATGAGAAGGAGAGTGAAGAAACATATATCTATATACATATATATATATATATATATATATCTAGCCTCAATGTGAGAGATTGAGAGAAAATTCTCTACCTTAAATCAAGATTCCAAGTTAAGACCCAAGCTTCAAGACCTTCTTGCTCTCCTTTCTTTTCCTCTTAATCTTCTCCTCCTAGGGTTTCAAACATATATATTTATGTTAAAAGGTGGAGACTTTAGATATTAAGACTGATGTATTTTTTTTTCATGTATTAAATATTCTAGCTTTTCATGTACAAAAGTTTTTAATGAGTAGAATTGTGCAAATGATAGATAGGTGGATAGGTGTCAACCTAGTTGGGATGTACTCATTCTATAGTGATGCAATTTCTCTTCTATTCATTTGTTGAAATTATTCACTATTTAATTTTTGTCAATTTTCATTTTGACTATACTTTTAATTTAAAAATATAATTTACAAAAAAAATAAATAATATTGTATATTTTTTCAATAGGGCCCAACAAGCTCACCCAATAGACCCAACAAAAGCCCGCCCGTAAAGCCTGTCCAATAGGTGATGGGCTGGGCTGCGGGTAGGTTACCCGTACCCGAAACTCGGCCCGGCCCGGTCCGCCACTCGTCCAAGTACGGGCTTGGGCCTACACTATCCAAGCCCAGCCCAAAAAAAAAATTCGCAGGGCGAGCCCGANTTCATTTGTTGAAATTATTCACTATTTAATTTTTGTCCATTTTCATTTTGACTATACTTTTAATTTAAAAATATAATTTACAAAAAAATTAAATAATATTGTATATTTTTTCAATAGGGCCCAACAAGCCCGCCCAAACACAAGCTCACCCAATAGACCCAACAAAAGCCCGCCCGTAAAGCCTACCCAATAGGTGATGGGTTGGGCTGCGGGTAGCTTACCCGTACCCGAAACTCGGCCCGGCCCGGTCCGCCACTCGTCCGAGTACGGGCTTGGGCCTACACTACCCAAGCCCAGCCCAAAAAACAAATTCGCAGGGCGAGCCCGGCCTAACCCATGGATAGCCCTAGAAGTAGTCCTGCAGTATAAATAGAGAAAAGTCAATATATTTCATTCATTAGGTTGCTTCACATATTAGAAATGGGTGACACTAACAGCAAAAGCAATAGTAATTACAATTGATAGTGACTTCTCAGTTGAATGACTTTGTTTTCAATCCAGTTAAAAACAAAGATTCGGCTTACTAACACTTTGTTCTAGTAATTTGTAAAACAAAAAAAATAATTTTGTCAAATAAAAAAGAATAAAGAATTTCTATATTGTAAAAATGATATACATGTGGGTTGGTATATAAATAATGTACTAATATATGTGTGTATGCAAATCATTTTCAACAAATTATAGTCTTACATCATATTTCGCAGTATAAGCTATTAAGCTTGGGGGAAAGAAGCCAATACGAACAATAAATAAACAAACATTANATAGTGACTTCTCAGTTGAATGACTTTGTTTTCAATCCAGTTAAAAACAAAGATTCGGCTTACTAACACTTTGTTCTAGTAACTTGTAAAACAAAAAAAATAATTTTGTCAAATAAAAAAGAATAAAGAATTTCTATATTGTAAAAATGATATACATGTGGCTTGGTATATAAATAATATACTAATATATGTGTGTATGCAAATCATTTTCAACAAATTATAGTCTTGCATCATATTTCGCAGTATAAACTATTAAGCTTGGGGGAAAGAAGCCAATACGAACAATAAATAAACAAACATTAACAATATCAATTCTTTAAAAGTTCTCATACATAAAAACATATGATCACATAAATATTTATTAAAAATATGAAATTGAGATGATACCTTTTAGGAACAATATTTTGGCAACTCTCTCAGTCCGTTAACCTTCTTGATGAGTCTATGCTTCTTTATCACCATTAAATCAATGGTGATAATTCCAACAATGCTCTTTCCCAATGAATACAATCAAAAACCCCTCAACCCATGAAAAGTGTCGAGAAACTTAATTGGGCAAAAGTTGTTTAGAGTTTCTTTGTTTGAGTTTTCCCTCACAACAATATACAATCGATCAATCTTTGTATATACAAGAAAGAGAATGGTTGTGTTGTTTTATAAAGACTGTCCCTCTCGCTCCGATTCCAGTTTTTTTTTTTAAAAAAAATTCTCTACCGTTCCTTTGCCTAGCTTGAATTTCATTGTTANGAGTTTCTTTGTTTGAGTTTTCCCTCACAACAATATACAATCGATCAATCTTTGTATATACAAGAAAGAGAATGGTTGTGTTGTTTTATAAAGACTGTCCCTCTCGCTCCGATTCCAGTTTTTTTTTTAAAAAAAATTCTGTACCGTTCCTTTGCCTAGCTTGAATTTCATTGTTATTACTTTCTGTATGTTTTTGTTTCCCAAGTTAGGTAGGACTCCTAGAGATTTGGGTGAATAGTTTTGGTTTCCTTATTGTTCCAGCGGAGATTATGTTTTGGTGGGAGAGAAAAGTCTCTCTCTAAAAGTTTGGTATAACTGAAATTCTAATAAGGGAATTGGGTCAAAATCTAAGAGTTATTCCACACATACCTAAAAGAGTATAAAACTTACAATATTTTAATACAAATAAACCACCTTGTTAAGAAAGTAACGTGGAAGCCCTTCGAGATTGGGTGGGGCCGTACAATGAAATTGGGTTGTAAAATAACCTATAAAAATTTTATTTTTTTAGTACTGTAATCTTTTTCAAGAAAGAGAAGGGAACCTTAAGAAACAAAAAAAAAATTATGACTTCCACCAGCCTCTAAATTATGTTTTACTATTTGAGATTCGAAATTGTTAGTTAAGTTTTGGTGATTAAGCTTGTTTTTACTATATCATTTCAATTGATCATTTTAGTAATCTAAAAGATGATACGATAATAAAATAAAGATTTATTCATTTTTGGTTAGTATAACAATTAACAAAAAAAAATTATGAATACAAATAAATTATGGTTGAGGCTATTATCACCCCCTTAATTCTCCTTTCTCACCCTTTAATTCTCCTTTCTCACTCCATTTAACATTATTACTTTAAACATCATGTATACCCACCTCATTAGTTATTAAACACACCCCATGTATATTTATTAATTAAAAACTCAATTCATTTTAATTTTATTTCAACTACTATATAGGCAATGATTAAAATTTTGTTTTAATGTATTATTTTGGTACGAAAATATTTTAGGAACATAATAAAAATTAATAATTATTTTTACGATATTAGTCGAAATATATTAAAATCTCTCAGAACACCTCAAAATATTTCAAAGACATTAGTGAAAGTATATCAAAATCTCTTAAAACACCTCAAAATAATATAAATCACCTCAGAACATTAAAATTTCACTTCTATTACTATTTTTATTTTTGTTTCTTTGACATATATTTTATAATTTAATTGAATAGATATAAATGGGGTGAACTTAGTAACTAATGGGGTAGATACATATGAGATGAACTTAGTAGTTTGAAATAAGAAGATTAAATGGGGTGAGAAAAGAGAAAATTTGAACAAACTCAATACAAATCTAAATATGTCTAATTTATTAAAAGAGCGTCAAATTATATATTAAAAAAGCCAAAACATAAAACAATTTTTAAGTTGACCAAGTTGAAAACAATATATTGAATAAAAAATATATATAGTTTGTTATATATGATAAGTTCCAAGGCATAAATAATATTAATGTGAAAGAATTTGATTTTAAAAAAACCAAAAAATAGAATGTGAAAAAGAGAGAGATACTCACCCGAATTTTAGTTACTTTCGTACTTGAACCTTGTGCTGTTATAATCTTTTTTAACTTGAAAGCCTCGCCATTGTATATTGGAAAAAATATTGGGATAACGGCTACACTACGTCTGGGGGTTTACTCAATTCTTATGCGAGTCTGGGGGTCTCTTTCAAGTAGGATCCCCAGTCCAGCTCTTGGGTGTCTGCTCTCATTTCCTCCCAATTTGTCTTTAAACACAAAGAACTTGCACATCATAGATTGCAACTTCATGGAAGATAAACCAGCAGATTAAACCAATAACAGGAATCAATGAACACAACACAAAAAGCTGAACTTGTATATTGTAGAGCTTTAACATTAGATTTTTTTTCTTTTTTTTTCCAAAAAATAAAATTTTATTTAATCACAAAGTGCCAAACCATTTACAAGAAGCAAAAGATAAGGCACACACGCCTTTCCATGACAAGAAACAAAACTTCAAAAAAACTCCAACCAAAGAAGCTCCAGCGGCAACCTCCAAAAAACTTCAGCAGCAACACTTTTGCTAAAAACCAGCAAGGCAACAACAGTAGTATTTCCATCACAAAACAAAAACCTTCAAGATAGAAGCTCCTCCCTTCTACAACTTTCAAACCAATAAACACAGCAAAAACTATATAATTTATTTTAGCCCTTATCATCAAAAACAACTCTCTTTTTTTTTTTCGCAGTACAGGTAATCCCTGCTGATCAGACCGAAGAGCCAAAGAAACCTCACAAGACAGCTACAATCCTACCGAAAAATCCACAGAATTTCTGTCCTTAACAACATGTCCAGCAAGTCTATCAGCTACTCCATTTGCTTCCCGAAAAATATGCACCAGGCGAAACTCCAACCGTCCCAAATAATCTTTAATAAGCCTCAAATAGCCCAGGCAAAACCAGGGACAAGCAAAAACACCCAGAACAGAGTTTACCCAAAAAAGGAATCGCATTCAATCTCCAAGCTATAGCAAGACAACCCATAATCCAAAACCAGCTTTAAACCATCAGCCAGGGCTCGAAATTCGGCAGTCATGTTTGAACACTCCCCATAATAAAAGGACGCTGCCAAAACAATTTCCCCCCACTCATTTGTCACAACAGCTCCTCCTCCTGCAACTCCTGGATTATTTCTAGAAGCTCCATCAGTGTTGAGTTTCAACATACCAGCAGTAGGACATAACCACTTCACCCAGATGCATTTCAACTGAACATTACATGAGAAATCAACTTGTAAAAACTTTAACAAAGCAGAACCATTCGGACCATCCAAAGCTTTAGGCTTAATGTTTCTTGCTTGGTATCTAAGAATACTACAAATTCTCATAAAAATAGATAAGAAACCAGCTTTCCCTCCCCAGCAACTCTCCTGCATCTTTCCTTCCACAACTGCCAGTAAACAATCAAAGCAAGACTTCAAATCAAACCATGACTGAAAAACTGCTTTTTAAAAACTCTGCACAACCTTCGAAACCTCACCAAAGAACCCTCCCCATGGACAATTGAAACCCACCCACAGCAGCTAACTTAGACCATATGACTCTTGCATACTGGCAATCCACAAACAAATGATCTTCNTATTACTTTCTGTATGTTTTTGTTTCCCAAGTTAGGTAGGACTCCTAGAGATTTGGGTGAATAGTTTTGGTTTCCTTATTGTTCCAGCGGAGATTATGTTTTGGTGGGAGAGAAAAGTCTCTCTCTAAAAGTTTGGTATAANCTCACCAAAGAACCCTCCCCATGGACAATTGAAACCCACCCACAGCAGCTAACTTAGACCATATGACTCTTGCATACTGGCAATCCACAAACAAATGATCTTCAGTCTCCACATCATTAAAGCACAAACAACATCTACTCACCACAGCAATCCCAATTCTGCGAACATTGGAATCCAAAGGCAGAGCCTTCTTCACAATTTTCCATCCAATCAACTGGGCGCTAGGTGCAGTTCTAGTTTTCCAAATAAGTGAAGAAATCTCATCAACCAAACCCTGCCTCCTATTGAAATTCCAAGCAGACTTCACAGAAAATTCCCCAGTTAAAGTATACTGCCAAACAATTCTATCTACAGACTCAGACAAACAAATTCCTGAATTTATCACATCATCTCTTAGATTCATCATCAACGACTCCTCCACATCATTTAAACACCATCGATTCTCACATAATAGATCAGCAATTTTGGGAAAAAAGGAAGGCATAATTTCCATTCTAGATAATAAAGCCCCACTGCCAATCCAATTATCACAAAAGAAATCAGCAGCTTCCCCATTCCCGACTAACATTTTAGACCCAACAATCACCTTTTCAAAGTAAGGACGTATTAACTCAAAAGCAGCAGAATGCGACTTCCCCAAACACCTAAGCAACTTCCTCCCCTTCAAAAATTTTGACTCAAACACTTTAGCCCACAAAGAAGTTCCCAGCATCAAATTCCAGAGTTGTTTCATTCTAAAAGCAGATTGAACTTCTTCAAACTTTCATAGACCCAAGCCTCCCTCTTGTTTTGGCAAAGTAATTTTACTCCACGACACCCAATGCCTTCTCTTTATATTCAATCTACCAGACCAAACAAACCCAGCCATTAATGAATTAAGTCTAGCAAAAACAGTCTTGGGCAAATTCATACAGGCCAATAAATGCATAGGAACAGCACATAGTACATACTGAACCATCAATACTCTACCCATGCTAGACATCAATTTCGTATACCAACCCTCCAACCTTCGCCTAAACTGAGCAATAACCTCATCAAAATATCGAACCCTCATCCTCCCCTGGATCACAGGACAACCCAGGTAAGTCAGGGGGCAATCCTTGACAGGGATCCCAGCCAACCCAGACAAGACATGCCTTCTTTCAACTGAAATATACTTTGAACAATACATAGAGCTCTTTGTCAAACTCACTCTCTGTCCAGAACTGTCTTCATACGTNCTACCGTTCCTTTGCCTAGCTTGAATTTCATTGTTATTACTTTCTGTATGTTTTTGTTTCCCAAGTTAGGTAGGACTCCTAGAGATTTGGGTGAATAGTTTTGGTTTCCTTATTGTTCCAGCGGAGATTATGTTTTGGTGGGAGAGAAAAGTCTCTCTCTAAAAGTTTGGTATAACTGAAATTCTAATAAGGGAATTGGGTCAAAATCTAAGAGTTATTCCACACATACCAAAAAGAGTATAAAACTTACAATATTTTAATACAAATAAACCACCTTGTTAAGAAAGTAACGTGGAAGCCCTTTGAGATACAATGAGATTGAATCATAAAATAACCTACAAAAATATTTTTTTAAATAATAAATTTTATAATTTTATGATTTTTAAAGTTCGATGCAAAACTTATTTTGGTTAATTTTTAGAATCGATTCTAATAATTTAGGATTGATCTCAAGCTACTATGAAAATTGCAAATCACATCCAAAAGTAAGAAAAAAAAAAAAGGTATAAAATTTTTAATGATAGTACGGTATCGAAATTTTANAACTGAAATTCTAATAAGGGAATTGGGTCAAAATCTAAGAGTTATTCCACACATACCTAAAAGAGTATAAAACTTACAATATTTTAATACAAATAAACCACCTTGTTAAGAAAGTAACGTGGAAGCCCTTCGAGATTGGGTGGGGCCGTACAATGAAATTGGGTTGTAAAATAACCTATAAAAATTTTATNAAAAAAAAAAAGGTATAAAATTTTTAATGATAGTACGGTATCGAAATTTTATTTTTTAGTACTGTAATCTTTTTCAAGAAAGAGAAGGGAACCTTAAGAAACAAAAAAAAAAATTATGACTTCCACAGGCCTCTAAATTATGTTTTACTATTTGAGATTCGAAATTGTTAGTTAAGTTTTGGTGATTAAGCTTGTTTTTACTATATCATTTCAATTGATCATTTTAGTAATCTAAAAGATGATACGATAATAAAATAAAGATTTATTCATTTTTGGTTAGTATAACAATTAACAAAAAAAAATTATGAATACAAATAAATTATGGTTGAGGCTATTATCACCCCCTTAATTCTCCTTTCTCACCCTTTAATTCTCCTTTCTCACTCCATTTAACATTATTACTTTAAACATCATGTATACCCACCTCATTAGTTATTAAACACACCCCATGTATATTTATTAATTAAAAACTCAATTCAAAGACATTAGTGAAAGTATATCAAAATATCTTAAAACACCTCAAAATAATATAGATCACCTCGGAACATTAAAATTTCACTTCTATTACTGTTTTTATTTTTGTTTCTTTGACATATATTTTATAATTTAATTGAATAGATATAAATGGGGTGAACTTAGTAACTAATGAGGTAGATACATATAAGATGAACTTAGTAGTTTGAAATAAGAAGATTAAATGGGGTGAGAAAAGAGAAAATTTGAACAAACTCGATACAAATCTAAATATGTCTAATTTATTAAAAGAGCGTCAAATTATATATTAAAAAAGCCAAAACATAAAACAATTTTTAAGTTGACCAAGTTGAAAACAATATATTGAATAAAAAATATATATAGTTTGTTATATATGATAAGTTCCAAGGCATAAATAATATTAATGTGAAAGAATTTGATTTTAAAAAAACCAAAAAATAGAATGTGAAAAAGAGAGAGATACTCACCCGAATTTTAGTTACTTTCGTACTTGAACCTTGTGCTGTTATAATCTTTTTTAACTTGAAAGCCTCGCCATTGTATATTGGAAAAAATATTGGGATAACGGCTACACTACGTCTGGGGGTTTACTCAATTCTTATGCGAGTCTGGGGGTCTCTTTCAAGTAGGATCCCCAGTCCAGCTCTTGGGTGTCTGCTCTCATTTCCTCCCAATTTGTCTTTAAACACAAAGAACTTGCACATCATAGATTGCAACTTCATGGAAGATAAACCAGCAGATTAAACCAATAACAGGAATCAATGAACACAACACAAAAAGCTGAACTTGTATATTGTAGAGCTTTAACATTAGATTTTTTTTCTTTTTTTTTCCAAAAAATAAAATTTTATTTAATCACAAAGTGCCAAACCATTTACAAGAAGCAAAAGATAAGGCACACACGCCTTTCCATGACAAGAAACAAAACTTCAAAAAAACTCCAACCAAAGAAGCTCCAGCGGCAACCTCCAAAAAACTTCAGCAGCAACACTTTTGCTAAAAACCAGCAAGGCAACAACAGTAGTATTTCCATCACAAAACAAAAACCTTCAAGATAGAAGCTCCTCCCTTCTACAACTTTCAAACCAATAAACACAGCAAAAACTATATAATTTATTTTAGCCCTTATCATCAAAAACAACTCTCTTTTTTTTTTTCGCAGTACAGGTAATCCCTGCTGATCAGACCGAAGAGCCAAAGAAACCTCACAAGACAGCTACAATCCTACCGAAAAATCCACAGAATTTCTGTCCTTAACAACATGTCCAGCAAGTCTATCAGCTACTCCATTTGCTTCCCGAAAAATATGCACCAGGCGAAACTCCAACCGTCCCAAATAATCTTTAATAAGCCTCAAATAGCCCAGGCAAAACCAGGGACAAGCAAAAACACCCAGAACAGAGTTTACCCAAAAAAGGAATCGCATTCAATCTCCAAGCTATAGCAAGACAACCCATAATCCAAAACCAGCTTTAAACCATCAGCCAGGGCTCGAAATTCGGCAGTCATGTTTGAACACTCCCCATAATAAAAGGACGCTGCCAAAACAATTTCCCCCCACTCATTTGTCACAACAGCTCCTCCTCCTGCAACTCCTGGATTATTTCTAGAAGCTCCATCAGTGTTGAGTTTCAACATACCAGCAGTAGGACATAACCACTTCACCCAGATGCATTTCAACTGAACATTACATGAGAAATCAACTTGTAAAAACTTTAACAAAGCAGAACCATTCGGACCATCCAAAGCTTTAGGCTTAATGTTTCTTGCTTGGTATCTAAGAATACTACAAATTCTCATAAAAATAGATAAGAAACCAGCTTTCCCTCCCCAGCAACTCTCCTGCATCTTTCCTTCCACAACTGCCAGTAAACAATCAAAGCAAGACTTCAAATCAAACCATGACTGAAAAACTGCTTTTTAAAAACTCTGCACAACCTTCGAAACCTCACCAAAGAACCCTCCCCATGGACAATTGAAACCCACCCACAGCAGCTAACTTAGACCATATGACTCTTGCATACTGGCAATCCACAAACAAATGATCTTCAGTCTCCACATCATTAAAGCACAAACAACATCTACTCACCACAGCAATCCCAATTCTGCGAACATTGGAATCCAAAGGCAGAGCCTTCTTCACAATTTTCCATCCAATCAACTGGGCGCTAGGTGCAGTTCTAGTTTTCCAAATAAGTGAAGAAATCTCATCAACCAAACCCTGCCTCCTATTGAAATTCCAAGCAGACTTCACAGAAAATTCCCCAGTTAAAGTATACTGCCAAACAATTCTATCTACAGACTCAGACAAACAAATTCCTGAATTTATCACATCATCTCTTAGATTCATCATCAACGACTCCTCCACATCATTTAAACACCATCGATTCTCACATAATAGATCAGCAATTTTGGGAAAAAAGGAAGGCATAATTTCCATTCTAGATAATAAAGCCCCACTGCCAATCCAATTATCACAAAAGAAATCAGCAGCTTCCCCATTCCCGACTAACATTTTAGACCCAACAATCACCTTTTCAAAGTAAGGACGTATTAACTCAAAAGCAGCAGAATGCGACTTCCCCAAACACCTAAGCAACTTCCTCCCCTTCAAAAATTTTGACTCAAACACTTTAGCCCACAAAGAAGTTCCCAGCATCAAATTCCAGAGTTGTTTCATTCTAAAAGCAGATTGAACTTCTTCAAACTTTCATAGACCCAAGCCTCCCTCTTGTTTTGGCAAAGTAATTTTACTCCACGACACCCAATGCCTTCTCTTTATATTCAATCTACCAGACCAAACAAACCCAGCCATTAATGAATTAAGTCTAGCAAAAACAGTCTTGGGCAAATTCATACAGGCCAATAAATGCATAGGAACAGCACATAGTACATACTGAANCTTGCATACTGGCAATCCACAAACAAATGATCTTCAGTCTCCACATCATTAAAGCACAAACAACATCTACTCACCACAGCAATCCCAATTCTGCGAACATTGGAATCCAAAGGCAGAGCCTTCTTCACAATTTTCCATCCAATCAACTGGGCGCTAGGTGCAGTTCTAGTTTTCCAAATAAGTGAAGAAATCTCATCAACCAAACCCTGCCTCCTATTGAAATTCCAAGCAGACTTCACAGAAAATTCCCCAGTTAAAGTATACTGCCAAACAATTCTATCTACAGACTCAGACAAACAAATTCCTGAATTTATCACATCATCTCTTAGATTCATCATCAACGACTCCTCCACATCATTTAAACACCATCGATTCTCACATAATAGATCAGCAATTTTGGGAAAAAAGGAAGGCATAATTTCCATTCTAGATAATAAAGCCCCACTGCCAATCCAATTATCACAAAAGAAATCAGCAGCTTCCCCATTCCCGACTAACATTTTAGACCCAACAATCACCTTTTCAAAGTAAGGACGTATTAACTCAAAAGCAGCAGAATGCGACTTCCCCAAACACCTAAGCAACTTCCTCCCCTTCAAAAATTTTGACTCAAACACTTTAGCCCACAAAGAAGTTCCCAGCATCAAATTCCAGAGTTGTTTCATTCTAAAAGCAGATTGAACTTCTTCAAACTTTCATAGACCCAAGCCTCCCTCTTGTTTTGGCAAAGTAATTTTACTCCACGACACCCAATGCCTTCTCTTTATATTCAATCTACCAGACCAAACAAACCCAGCCATTAATGAATTAAGTCTAGCAAAAACAGTCTTGGGCAAATTCATACAGGCCAATAAATGCATAGGAACAGCACATAGTACATACTGAACCATCAATACTCTACCCATGCTAGACATCAATTTCGTATACCAACCCTCCAACCTTCGCCTAAACTGAGCAATAACCTCATCAAAATATCGAACCCTCATCCTCCCCTGGATCACAGGACAACCCAGGTAAGTCAGGGGGCAATCCTTGACAGGGATCCCAGCCAACCCAGACAAGACATGCCTTCTTTCAACTGAAATATACTTTGAACAATACATAGAGCTCTTTGTCAAACTCACTCTCTGTCCAGAACTGTCTTCATACGTCTTTAAAAACCCCATAAGATTCTTCAATGACCTCTTATCCCCTCTCAAAAAAATTAGTGTATCATCAGCAAAGAGAAGATGGCTCACTAATAAAGCACCTCTCCCCAAATGAAAATGTCTAACCAACCCCTGCCGAAAAATCTTACTCAATCCCCTACTTAAAACTTCTTCAGCTAAGATAAAAAGACAGGGAGACAAAGGATCTCCCTGTCTTAACCCCTAGAAGAACGAAAAAAACCCCTCCTTACACCATTTACATTCACCGAAAAAAATTGATTTTCCAAGCAGTTATATATAATCTGAACAAACAGAGAAGAAAAACCAAATTTATCAAGAACTTTGAGCAAAAAGTCCCATTCCAATCTATCGTAAGCCTTCATCATGTCCAATTTCAACATTACATTTCCTGCTTCCACTCTCCTATTCAAATCCCCCACCATCAACTGGGCTAAAGAAACACATTCACCACTATTTCTTCCCTTTACAAAACCATGTTGTTGAGGAGAAATTAACCCAGGCAATAAGACAGAAAGTCTAGTAGTCATTAATTTTGTGAACATTTTGTATAAAAAATTGCACAAAACGAAAATCAGCAAATGTAGCAGGGTTCACCTTCTTAGGGATTAATGTGAGTAAAGTAGCATTAACCGATTTGGGCATACTTCCCCCTCTCAAGAAAAAATTAACTGCCGTAACCAAATCATCACCCACAATACCCCAAGCTCCCTGAAAAAAACCACCAGAAAAGCCATCCACTCCAGGAGCACTGTATTTAGACATGGAAAAGACCACTTGGCTCACCTCCTCAACAGAAGCACTCTTTACAAGATCAGCATTCTTTTCATCAGTGATCAACTTAGGAATAACAGAAAATAGTTCTTCATCTAACTGATGAAATTCTTAATTATACAGGGAAGAATAAAAATCTTCAGCAACCACCCCAATTTCTTCCTCAGACTGCACCCATAAACCAGCAGCATTTTGAATTCTATAAACTCTATTCCTCGTATATCTGCTTTTAGCTAAGGCATGATAGAACCTTGTGTTTCTCTCCCCTTCAACTGCCCATCTCAAGTTAGCCTTCTGCCTCCAGTATAACTCTTCAAGTCTTAAAACAAAATCCAGATCACTCTGCACCTTCTCAAGCTTTCGAATATTTTCTTCAGATGCCAACTGTTCCAATTCAACCTCGACAAATGACAATTCAAGCTCTTTCACTTTAATCTTCTCAAAGATATTCCCAAAAACCTCTATATTCCATTTTTTCAAATGACTTTTAAGATATTTTAATTTAAGAAAAATATTCTCAATTGGATTATTGGAGTAACAGCCCTCCCACTTTGATCATACCAAAGAGAGAAACCCCTCATCCTCAAGCCACACATTTAGAAACTTAAAATATGAAATTCTTTGATTTTGATCACCCTCCACTTTAACCACCAAAGGAGAATGGTCAGATCTTCCCCTGGCCAAATGCAAAATCTCAGTCCTACCCAGCACACTACTCCGGACAGAATTCAAAAGAACTCTATCAATACGTTGCCACATTCTAGCATTTCCCTGGCAGTTGTTACACCACGTGAATCTACTCCCCATAAAACCAGCATCCATCAAGCCCGCACCCAACATAAAATCATTGAAATCACCCATTGCCACAGACGAAGGGGGAGAACCTCCCAGCCTCTCCTCAGAGCATAAAACAGTATTAAAATCACCACCAACCATCCATGGAACATCTGAAGGAACATTTAATTCCAACAAATGCTCCCATAGAGACCTTCTAAGAACACTATCACAGCATGCTTAAACCAAAGAAACCAAGACAGCCTTAGACCTTAAATAAGACACCTCCACCGTAATTACTTGAGGATGTTCAAACACAGTCTTCACCTCCAATCTATCATCCCATACGATCCAAATATTCTTCTCAGCCATACTGTTGACAGCAAAATGAGGCATATTTAAACTAGAAGCAAAACCTTGAATTTTATCGCGACCAACTTTAGGCTCTAAAATAGCAGCCAAAGAAATCCCATGAATCCTGATTAATTTCTTTAAATGTCTTCTCTTGACCAACTTGCCTATCCCTCTCATATTCCAAATCAAAACATTAACCATAAGGAAAAACAAAGAGTATCACTGACTGAAAGCCTGAAGACCACAACTCCAGCATAAGAAGAGAGAAACCACAATGTCCTATCCCTTGCATCTCCCAGATTAACTAATCAATCATGAAGAGAAGCAATAGCTGTACCCCTTGTTTCCATCCTCATCTCCACTTCTGCAGAAGAAAATTCCACAGAGGCTGAATCTGAGTCTGAATCCTCACTATCCATCACAACTCTACCCATTAATTCCTTACTCTTCATCGTACTTCCTGTATCAGAATAGTACCCCTTGTCTGGAGGTTCTCGATGTCTAATTAATCCTCTCTCATCGTCAATAGAGACAGAAGCACCACTTTTACCAGCAAAACGCTCCAGATAAAAGGAAGAAAACTGCTTATTAAAACCACAATGTTCATTACTCCCATCCACATTCCCAGAATCACCTTTTTGCAAGCTTCTCTGTCCATCTCCCACATTCAAATCACATACTGGATCCAAACCCCTATTTATACCCTGAGCACTATCCAAAGAACCAGTCTGATCCCTTTGAGTTACTGGTCCCAAAGGAATAGACTGTAGTTCCCCAAAACCAACTCCACCAACAGACTGGTCTGGACTCAACAAATTTCCACCCTCAACAACCTTCTCTGCAATTCCATCTAAAATCTCACCAATAACTTCCTCTGCAACATGAATTGGATCAACAGTAAAAACCACACCTTCACCAGCAGAAATCCCCTGCTTCTCCACATTCAACTCAGCAAATTTAGATAACCTCTCCCCATCTACAGAAACAAAATTATCCCCCATAACAGGTCCTTCCTCCTCCACCATATTCAAAACAGAGAATTTATTAGTCTGTTCCACCTCTTTCTTTTTGAAATCCTTCAACTGCTTACTTGTATTTTGAGCCATGGAAATCGACTTAGCCTTCACAAAAATATCAGACTCATTCCCAGACATAGGCTTCTTACCTTTCTCCTTTTCCCTCAGACCCAAAGGAACTTCCACCCTCCCAACATTAACACTCTCCTTCTCCTTACCCTTTTTGCAACAAAGAGAGTCATCATGACCCTGCTTCAAACACACAGAACAGAATCTCACATCCTTTTCATATACTTGTCGCTGCCACCTACCACTTGAACCTCCCATATCAAGCCAAAAGCGTCTGGGATTGTTTACCAGCAAATTGACCTCAACACATACTCGAGCACATCCAGGTCTTGTTAACTGCAAAGTAGAGTTATCAATTACCAAGATACGCCCAACAGGGCTCAAAACATCCCTTAGGCTCTCCCTATTAAACAAGTGAATTGGAAGACTAAGTAATGAAACCCAAACCGGTGCTACAGGGGCTCAATCCCAGGCATAAACTCCGGGAACCATTTGAAAAATCTAAACAGAAAACCCTTTACTTTGCATCCTTCATCCATGTCTTAACATAATCCTCATATAGGGCAAATCTAATAAGGATATGTCTGGGATCTAGAATTCCTACATAGAAATCACCCTTAGGAAGCCACCGAGAAGTGATAAACTCCCTTATTACCCCCAATGACGGCTTACCATACGCACATTTACCGATTAAGGTCTGGCTGAAACCCTTAGAGAGCTCAAGAGTTTCATCGGGAGACCAGTACATACCTGGTTCTCCGTTGTTGAAGACAACTCTCTTCGCTGGTTTCACTGGATCAAACGAAACAGGGGGCATACTAGAAATATCTCCACGTTCCTTAGAAGAATTAGAAGGACCTGCAAGCATCTCAGATGGATTACCCAACCCAAAAGGTTCTGAAGAACTTAAAGGGTTTTTAAAAAGGGAAGCAAAATTTCTAACGATATCAGGAGGCTTTGGTGGAATCAGTCTCTGATCTGTAGTCATACTGGAAAAGAATGAAGATTAGAGCAAGAAATTCCAAAAGAAATCAGATCTAATCCAAGAAAAACGAAGAATATTAAAGAAGAAATGAATAAGAAATGAAAAACCTAGAGAGAAGCAGGAGTTTCTCTCTCTAACTCCAATACAAGCCCCCTATTCAAGATTCCTCTAACATTAGATTGTTTTCTATTAGTTTCAAGTTTATGCTTTTCCAATTGTAAGCACGTGAGAAAATTACATGCTAGAACCACTCTGCAGAAAGAATGTAGGCGGCAACCACTGTAACATCATCATATTTGCCTCCCATGTGGTCAACTGACTCCTGCATCGTGGGTGGCCATTGCAAATGGACTATCAGTCCATTCTTCTAGAGATTTTACCCGAGCGACCTCTGACATGGTCCAAGCTAATAGCTCTGGCATGTTACCTTGTCTCAAACACAGGCTAACTATATCCTCAATCTCTGCGGGATGCAAGTTATCAAACAATCCATCAGTTCCAGCAATTATAATATCCCCGGCTTCTACTACAACTTAAAACTCCTCTGCTAAACTTGGACTATCAGCTGTGTTTTCCAACTGATAGGGACAATCAAATCTATGTTGTTGCACTGGTGACTGATATATGATTTTTCCCCTCTGATTACCAGGAATCCACTGCCTCCTACATTCACAGCGTGCAAGCAGTCACCTTTAAGTGTGAGAATGCACGCGGTTGATGATCCTCTAGCCTCGATGTTTAAGAAAGCTTCATTTATGACCATCTTCAGATCAACAGAACTCTCAGGTTGATCTTCAACTGCACAGACAGCATTATTCATGAGTTCTTGGGCATATTCGCCTGCATCCATACCCTTTCTTGTCCAGCCATCGACACCATCTGCAACACCAATTGTCTGCTCCTTTGCACAAATGAAGTGAGCATCCTTCCCTAGAGGCTTCAGCTTGTTGTCCTTTGGGATGTAAAATGCACCAGCAATCATCTTCAAGTTTCGTTATATGGAAGTAGTCCTGCAGGATAAATAGAGAAGAGTCAATATATTTCATTCACTTGGTTGCTTCACACAAATGAAAGGGGTGACACAATGTTCCTACAGGATATGCTCCAAAGCAACTCTCCAGTGATTTAAAAAACAGATGGTCATGTCCAAAAATCATATGGAATTGGTACAAAAATAAGCATAAACCACCACTGATCTTGCATATAAGGGAGACCACAATATATTGAAATTAACTCCACCTTTGCTTTGTCGACCTCGATCATAAAACACACAGAGAGAGAGCGCGAGGGATAGAAGAGAAAGAGAGAGGGTGAGAGATAGCAGAGAGTGAGGGAGAGATAGCAGGGAGAGAGAGAGATAGCAGATTCTAAGTAACGGTAACGACTGTCGTAACGGTAACGGTAACGGTGTAATAAATGTGGGGTGAAACGAACGTTACGTAACAGTAACAAAAACCGGAGACATGAATTTTTTTTTTCGACTCACAATACTTATAAAACATAAATATTTATATGTTTCAACTATAAAATAATACAAATATGAGTGTTTAATGATTTTTAGTGTATTTTATTTTACATAAACATGTTAATGAGATATGAGAAATATGTATTTAATGTGACGCCCCTAAAATCAGAGTCCTTTTTCAACCGTTGACCACCCGTCAACTTGCAGAAATATCTGTGATTGTCGCACAACCCGACACTACGTTAATAACATCTCCTTAACCGGGATTTATTATCCACAAGTGTAACCCATGTATATTTTACCCTTTAACCCAACCTAGGTCCAATATACCTCAGTTATAATCCATTTATATCAGNACCTCATTAGTTATTAAACACACCCCATGTATATTTATTAATTAAAAACTCAATTCATTTTAATTTTATTTCAACTACTATATAGGCAATGATTAAAATTTTGTTTTAATGTATTATTTTGGTACGAAAATATTTTAGGAACATAATAAAAATTAATAATTATTTTTACGATATTAGTCGAAATATATTAAAATCTCTCAGAACACCTCAAAATATTTCAAAGACATTAGTGAAAGTATATCAAAATCTCTTAAAACACCTCAAAATAATATAAATCACCTCAGAACATTAAAATTTCACTTCTATTACTATTTTTATTTTTGTTTCTTTGACATATATTTTATAATTTAATTGAATAGATATAAATGGGGTGAACTTAGTAACTAATGGGGTAGATACATATGAGATGAACTTAGTAGTTTGAAATAAGAAGATTAAATGGGGTGAGAAAAGAGAAAATTTGAACAAACTCAATACAAATCTAAATATGTCTAATTTATTAAAAGAGCGTCAAATTATATATTAAAAAAGCCAAAACATAAAACAATTTTTAAGTTGACCAAGTTGAAAACAATATATTGAATAAAAAATATATATAGTTTGTTATATATGATAAGTTCCAAGGCATAAATAATATTAATGTGAAAGAATTTGATTTTAAAAAAACCAAAAAATAGAATGTGAAAAAGAGAGAGATACTCACCCGAATTTTAGTTACTTTCGTACTTGAACCTTGTGCTGTTATAATCTTTTTTAACTTGAAAGCCTCGCCATTGTATATTGGAAAAAATATTGGGATAACGGCTACACTACGTCTGGGGGTTTACTCAATTCTTATGCGAGTCTGGGGGTCTCTTTCAAGTAGGATCCCCAGTCCAGCTCTTGGGTGTCTGCTCTCATTTCCTCCCAATTTGTCTTTAAACACAAAGAACTTGCACATCATAGATTGCAACTTCATGGAAGATAAACCAGCAGATTAAACCAATAACAGGAATCAATGAACACAACACAAAAAGCTGAACTTGTATATTGTAGAGCTTTAACATTAGATTTTTTTTCTTTTTTTTTCCAAAAAATAAAATTTTATTTAATCACAAAGTGCCAAACCATTTACAAGAAGCAAAAGATAAGGCACACACGCCTTTCCATGACAAGAAACAAAACTTCAAAAAAACTCCAACCAAAGAAGCTCCAGCGGCAACCTCCAAAAAACTTCAGCAGCAACACTTTTGCTAAAAACCAGCAAGGCAACAACAGTAGTATTTCCATCACAAAACAAAAACCTTCAAGATAGAAGCTCCTCCCTTCTACAACTTTCAAACCAATAAACACAGCAAAAACTATATAATTTATTTTAGCCCTTATCATCAAAAACAACTCTCTTTTTTTTTTTCGCAGTACAGGTAATCCCTGCTGATCAGACCGAAGAGCCAAAGAAACCTCACAAGACAGCTACAATCCTACCGAAAAATCCACAGAATTTCTGTCCTTAACAACATGTCCAGCAAGTCTATCAGCTACTCCATTTGCTTCCCGAAAAATATGCACCAGGCGAAACTCCAACCGTCCCAAATAATCTTTAATAAGCCTCAAATAGCCCAGGCAAAACCAGGGACAAGCAAAAACACCCAGAACAGAGTTTACCCAAAAAAGGAATCGCATTCAATCTCCAAGCTATAGCAAGACAACCCATAATCCAAAACCAGCTTTAAACCATCAGCCAGGGCTCGAAATTCGGCAGTCATGTTTGAACACTCCCCATAATAAAAGGACGCTGCCAAAACAATTTCCCCCCACTCATTTGTCACAACAGCTCCTCCTCCTGCAACTCCTGGATTATTTCTAGAAGCTCCATCAGTGTTGAGTTTCAACATACCAGCAGTAGGACATAACCACTTCACCCAGATGCATTTCAACTGAACATTACATGAGAAATCAACTTGTAAAAACTTTAACAAAGCAGAACCATTCGGACCATCCAAAGCTTTAGGCTTAATGTTTCTTGCTTGGTATCTAAGAATACTACAAATTCTCATAAAAATAGATAAGAAACCAGCTTTCCCTCCCCAGCAACTCTCCTGCATCTTTCCTTCCACAACTGCCAGTAAACAATCAAAGCAAGACTTCAAATCAAACCATGACTGAAAAACTGCTTTTTAAAAACTCTGCACAACCTTCGAAACCTCACCAAAGAACCCTCCCCATGGACAATTGAAACCCACCCACAGCAGCTAACTTAGACCATATGACTCTTGCATACTGGCAATCCACAAACAAATGATCTTCAGTCTCCACATCATTAAAGCACAAACAACATCTACTCACCACAGCAATCCCAATTCTGCGAACATTGGAATCCAAAGGCAGAGCCTTCTTCACAATTTTCCATCCAATCAACTGGGCGCTAGGTGCAGTTCTAGTTTTCCAAATAAGTGAAGAAATCTCATCAACCAAACCCTGCCTCCTATTGAAATTCCAAGCAGACTTCACAGAAAATTCCCCAGTTAAAGTATACTGCCAAACAATTCTATCTACAGACTCAGACAAACAAATTCCTGAATTTATCACATCATCTCTTAGATTCATCATCAACGACTCCTCCACATCATTTAAACACCATCGATTCTCACATAATAGATCAGCAATTTTGGGAAAAAAGGAAGGCATAATTTCCATTCTAGATAATAAAGCCCCACTGCCAATCCAATTATCACAAAAGAAATCAGCAGCTTCCCCATTCCCGACTAACATTTTAGACCCAACAATCACCTTTTCAAAGTAAGGACGTATTAACTCAAAAGCAGCAGAATGCGACTTCCCCAAACACCTAAGCAACTTCCTCCCCTTCAAAAATTTTGACTCAAACACTTTAGCCCACAAAGAAGTTCCCAGCATCAAATTCCAGAGTTGTTTCATTCTAAAAGCAGATTGAACTTCTTCAAACTTTCATAGACCCAAGCCTCCCTCTTGTTTTGGCAAAGTAATTTTACTCCACGACACCCAATGCCTTCTCTTTATATTCAATCTACCAGACCAAACAAACCCAGCCATTAATGAATTAAGTCTAGCAAAAACAGTCTTGGGCAAATTCATACAGGCCAATAAATGCATAGGAACAGCACATAGTACATACTGAACCATCAATACTCTACCCATGCTAGACATCAATTTCGTATACCAACCCTCCAACCTTCGCCTAAACTGAGCAATAACCTCATCAAAATATCGAACCCTCATCCTCCCCTGGATCACAGGACAACCCAGGTAAGTCAGGGGGCAATCCTTGACAGGGATCCCAGCCAACCCAGACAAGACATGCCTTCTTTCAACTGAAATATACTTTGAACAATACATAGAGCTCTTTGTCAAACTCACTCTCTGTCCAGAACTGTCTTCATACGTCTTTAAAAACCCCATAAGATTCTTCAATGACCTCTTATCCCCTCTCAAAAAAATTAGTGTATCATCAGCAAAGAGAAGATGGCTCACTAATAAAGCACCTCTCCCCAAATGAAAATGTCTAACCAACCCCTGCCGAAAAATCTTACTCAATCCCCTACTTAAAACTTCTTCAGCTAAGATAAAAAGACAGGGAGACAAAGGATCTCCCTGTCTTAACCCCTAGAAGAACGAAAAAAACCCCTCCTTACACCATTTACATTCACCGAAAAAAATTGATTTTCCAAGCAGTTATATATAATCTGAACAAACAGAGAAGAAAAACCAAATTTATCAAGAACTTTGAGCAAAAAGTCCCATTCCAATCTATCGTAAGCCTTCATCATGTCCAATTTCAACATTACATTTCCTGCTTCCACTCTCCTATTCAAATCCCCCACCATCAACTGGGCTAAAGAAACACATTCACCACTATTTCTTCCCTTTACAAAACCATGTTGTTGAGGAGAAATTAACCCAGGCAATAAGACAGAAAGTCTAGTAGTCATTAATTTTGTGAACATTTTGTATAAAAAATTGCACAAAACGAAAATCAGCAAATGTAGCAGGGTTCACCTTCTTAGGGATTAATGTGAGTAAAGTAGCATTAACCGATTTGGGCATACTTCCCCCTCTCAAGAAAAAATTAACTGCCGTAACCAAATCATCACCCACAATACCCCAAGCTCCCTGAAAAAAACCACCAGAAAAGCCATCCACTCCAGGAGCACTGTATTTAGACATGGAAAAGACCACTTGGCTCACCTCCTCAACAGAAGCACTCTTTACAAGATCAGCATTCTTTTCATCAGTGATCAACTTAGGAATAACAGAAAATAGTTCTTCATCTAACTGATGAAATTCTTAATTATACAGGGAAGAATAAAAATCTTCAGCAACCACCCCAATTTCTTCCTCAGACTGCACCCATAAACCAGCAGCATTTTGAATTCTATAAACTCTATTCCTCGTATATCTGCTTTTAGCTAAGGCATGATAGAACCTTGTGTTTCTCTCCCCTTCAACTGCCCATCTCAAGTTAGCCTTCTGCCTCCAGTATAACTCTTCAAGTCTTAAAACAAAATCCAGATCACTCTGCACCTTCTCAAGCTTTCGAATATTTTCTTCAGATGCCAACTGTTCCAATTCAACCTCGACAAATGACAATTCAAGCTCTTTCACTTTAATCTTCTCAAAGATATTCCCAAAAACCTCTATATTCCATTTTTTCAAATGACTTTTAAGATATTTTAATTTAAGAAAAATATTCTCAATTGGATTATTGGAGTAACAGCCCTCCCACTTTGATCATACCAAAGAGAGAAACCCCTCATCCTCAAGCCACACATTTAGAAACTTAAAATATGAAATTCTTTGATTTTGATCACCCTCCACTTTAACCACCAAAGGAGAATGGTCAGATCTTCCCCTGGCCAAATGCAAAATCTCAGTCCTACCCAGCACACTACTCCGGACAGAATTCAAAAGAACTCTATCAATACGTTGCCACATTCTAGCATTTCCCTGGCAGTTGTTACACCACGTGAATCTACTCCCCATAAAACCAGCATCCATCAAGCCCGCACCCAACATAAAATCATTGAAATCACCCATTGCCACAGACGAAGGGGGAGAACCTCCCAGCCTCTCCTCAGAGCATAAAACAGTATTAAAATCACCACCAACCATCCATGGAACATCTGAAGGAACATTTAATTCCAACAAATGCTCCCATAGAGACCTTCTAAGAACACTATCACAGCATGCTTAAACCAAAGAAACCAAGACAGCCTTAGACCTTAAATAAGACACCTCCACCGTAATTACTTGAGGATGTTCAAACACAGTCTTCACCTCCAATCTATCATCCCATACGATCCAAATATTCTTCTCAGCCATACTGTTGACAGCAAAATGAGGCATATTTAAACTAGAAGCAAAACCTTGAATTTTATCGCGACCAACTTTAGGCTCTAAAATAGCAGCCAAAGAAATCCCATGAATCCTGATTAATTTCTTTAAATGTCTTCTCTTGACCAACTTGCCTATCCCTCTCATATTCCAAATCAAAACATTAACCATAAGGAAAAACAAAGAGTATCACTGACTGAAAGCCTGAAGACCACAACTCCAGCATAAGAAGAGAGAAACCACAATGTCCTATCCCTTGCATCTCCCAGATTAACTAATCAATCATGAAGAGAAGCAATAGCTGTACCCCTTGTTTCCATCCTCATCTCCACTTCTGCAGAAGAAAATTCCACAGAGGCTGAATCTGAGTCTGAATCCTCACTATCCATCACAACTCTACCCATTAATTCCTTACTCTTCATCGTACTTCCTGTATCAGAATAGTACCCCTTGTCTGGAGGTTCTCGATGTCTAATTAATCCTCTCTCATCGTCAATAGAGACAGAAGCACCACTTTTACCAGCAAAACGCTCCAGATAAAAGGAAGAAAACTGCTTATTAAAACCACAATGTTCATTACTCCCATCCACATTCCCAGAATCACCTTTTTGCAAGCTTCTCTGTCCATCTCCCACATTCAAATCACATACTGGATCCAAACCCCTATTTATACCCTGAGCACTATCCAAAGAACCAGTCTGATCCCTTTGAGTTACTGGTCCCAAAGGAATAGACTGTAGTTCCCCAAAACCAACTCCACCAACAGACTGGTCTGGACTCAACAAATTTCCACCCTCAACAACCTTCTCTGCAATTCCATCTAAAATCTCACCAATAACTTCCTCTGCAACATGAATTGGATCAACAGTAAAAACCACACCTTCACCAGCAGAAATCCCCTGCTTCTCCACATTCAACTCAGCAAATTTAGATAACCTCTCCCCATCTACAGAAACAAAATTATCCCCCATAACAGGTCCTTCCTCCTCCACCATATTCAAAACAGAGAATTTATTAGTCTGTTCCACCTCTTTCTTTTTGAAATCCTTCAACTGCTTACTTGTATTTTGAGCCATGGAAATCGACTTAGCCTTCACAAAAATATCAGACTCATTCCCAGACATAGGCTTCTTACCTTTCTCCTTTTCCCTCAGACCCAAAGGAACTTCCACCCTCCCAACATTAACACTCTCCTTCTCCTTACCCTTTTTGCAACAAAGAGAGTCATCATGACCCTGCTTCAAACACACAGAACAGAATCTCACATCCTTTTCATATACTTGTCGCTGCCACCTACCACTTGAACCTCCCATATCAAGCCAAAAGCGTCTGGGATTGTTTACCAGCAAATTGACCTCAACACATACTCGAGCACATCCAGGTCTTGTTAACTGCAAAGTAGAGTTATCAATTACCAAGATACGCCCAACAGGGCTCAAAACATCCCTTAGGCTCTCCCTATTAAACAAGTGAATTGGAAGACTAAGTAATGAAACCCAAACCGGTGCTACAGGGGCTCAATCCCAGGCATAAACTCCGGGAACCATTTGAAAAATCTAAACAGAAAACCCTTTACTTTGCATCCTTCATCCATGTCTTAACATAATCCTCATATAGGGCAAATCTAATAAGGATATGTCTGGGATCTAGAATTCCTACATAGAAATCACCCTTAGGAAGCCACCGAGAAGTGATAAACTCCCTTATTACCCCCAATGACGGCTTACCATACGCACATTTACCGATTAAGGTCTGGCTGAAACCCTTAGAGAGCTCAAGAGTTTCATCGGGAGACCAGTACATACCTGGTTCTCCGTTGTTGAAGACAACTCTCTTCGCTGGTTTCACTGGATCAAACGAAACAGGGGGCATACTAGAAATATCTCCACGTTCCTTAGAAGAATTAGAAGGACCTGCAAGCATCTCAGATGGATTACCCAACCCAAAAGGTTCTGAAGAACTTAAAGGGTTTTTAAAAAGGGAAGCAAAATTTCTAACGATATCAGGAGGCTTTGGTGGAATCAGTCTCTGATCTGTAGTCATACTGGAAAAGAATGAAGATTAGAGCAAGAAATTCCAAAAGAAATCAGATCTAATCCAAGAAAAACGAAGAATATTAAAGAAGAAATGAATAAGAAATGAAAAACCTAGAGAGAAGCAGGAGTTTCTCTCTCTAACTCCAATACAAGCCCCCTATTCAAGATTCCTCTAACATTAGATTGTTTTCTATTAGTTTCAAGTTTATGCTTTTCCAATTGTAAGCACGTGAGAAAATTACATGCTAGAACCACTCTGCAGAAAGAATGTAGGCGGCAACCACTGTAACATCATCATATTTGCCTCCCATGTGGTCAACTGACTCCTGCATCGTGGGTGGCCATTGCAAATGGACTATCAGTCCATTCTTCTAGAGATTTTACCCGAGCGACCTCTGACATGGTCCAAGCTAATAGCTCTGGCATGTTACCTTGTCTCAAACACAGGCTAACTATATCCTCAATCTCTGCGGGATGCAAGTTATCAAACAATCCATCAGTTCCAGCAATTATAATATCCCCGGCTTCTACTACAACTTAAAACTCCTCTGCTAAACTTGGACTATCAGCTGTGTTTTCCAACTGATAGGGACAATCAAATCTATGTTGTTGCACTGGTGACTGATATATGATTTTTCCCCTCTGATTACCAGGAATCCACTGCCTCCTACATTCACAGCGTGCAAGCAGTCACCTTTAAGTGTGAGAATGCACGCGGTTGATGATCCTCTAGCCTCGATGTTTAAGAAAGCTTCATTTATGACCATCTTCAGATCAACAGAACTCTCAGGTTGATCTTCAACTGCACAGACAGCATTATTCATGAGTTCTTGGGCATATTCGCCTGCATCCATACCCTTTCTTGTCCAGCCATCGACACCATCTGCAACACCAATTGTCTGCTCCTTTGCACAAATGAAGTGAGCATCCTTCCCTAGAGGCTTCAGCTTGTTGTCCTTTGGGATGTAAAATGCACCAGCAATCATCTTCAAGTTTCGTTATATGGAAGTAGTCCTGCAGGATAAATAGAGAAGAGTCAATATATTTCATTCACTTGGTTGCTTCACACAAATGAAAGGGGTGACACAATGTTCCTACAGGATATGCTCCAAAGCAACTCTCCAGTGATTTAAAAAACAGATGGTCATGTCCAAAAATCATATGGAATTGGTACAAAAATAAGCATAAACCACCACTGATCTTGCATATAAGGGAGACCACAATATATTGAAATTAACTCCACCTTTGCTTTGTCGACCTCGATCATAAAACACACAGAGAGAGAGCGCGAGGGATAGAAGAGAAAGAGAGAGGGTGAGAGATAGCAGAGAGTGAGGGAGAGATAGCAGGGAGAGAGAGAGATAGCAGATTCTAAGTAACGGTAACGGCTGTCGTAACGGTAACGGTAACGGTGTAATAAATGTGGGGTGAAACGAACGTTACGTAACAGTAACAAAAACCGGAGACATGAATTTTTTTTTTCGACTCACAATACTTATAAAACATAAATATTTATATGTTTCAACTATAAAATAATACAAATATGAGTGTTTAATGATTTTTAGTGTATTTTATTTTACATAAACATGTTAATGAGATATGAGAAATATGTATTTAATGTGACGCCCCTAAAATCAGAGTCCTTTTTCAACCGTTGACCACCCGTCAACTTGCAGAAATATCTGTGATTGTCGCACAACCCGACACTACGTTAATAACATCTCCTTAACCGGGATTTATTATCCACAAGTGTAACCCATGTATATTTTACCCTTTAACCCAACCTAGGTCCAATATACCTCAGTTATAATCCATTTATATCAGTTGAATGCAAGGACACTTAGCCCAAAAGTCTAGCCAAGCATTCTTAAAATTTCAGATTTTTGAAAAATCTATCGATTTTGACCTATGGAAAAGTTCTACCGGCAACCTACCGGTAGATTTGACCTACCGAAAAAGTTCTATCGGTAACCTACCAGTAGGTTGACCTACCGAAAAAGTTCTATCAGTAACCTACCATTAGGTTAACCTACCAGAAAAGTTCTATCGGTAACTTACCGGTAGGTTTTGTCTATGACAACCTCTATTCGTACAAGATCTACCAATAGGTTTTTATGGACCTATCGATAGGTTTTGTCCAGAAATGTCTGTTTCACCTGTTTTTCATTTTTCAATCCATTCTAACACCATCCAAAACATGCTTAATAAGGTTTTTCACACAAAGCCTAATATATACAAAGTTTATTACAATTAATTTCATATGATTACAAACCCAAAATATACTTTTCACCAAATTTATACAATGATTTTACAAAAATAGATTCAAGGCCACAAATCGGTCTTTTCTTCATCTTAGAGGTCCCGAATGAGAGTCCTCCGCCAGTACAAACCCCGCACCTAAAATGTGTTCCCGTATAGGGTGAGCCACTCCCAATAGAGTATTTCCTACCAAGGCTATTCCCTAATCTAAATGCATATGAATGTTCATACAACACTTTACAATCAACAACATTTCAAACAAGAATATATATTCAATGTTGGAATCTTAATAATGTCATGTAATGAAATGAGTTGAGACTCACTCATTCAACCCAACCCGAGCCTTCCTTGGCTCCTTTTCTCTCATTCAATGCCATGAGTAATTAGAACTGGCTTTCCAAGCCCCGCTATTGGCGCTACAAACCCAATGACTATTTAAAAATCTCCGGGTCTTTTCCTGTGATGGATATTTATGAACTTACACCAACGGCACCTAACTGACACAGAATTTATGGACTTCCACCAACGGCTCCGTGTACACCGACACACTTTATAGACTCTTATACCAACGGAGTGTATCTCCAATCACCGGGTTTCTCACCCGAGGGATAGTCTAGCCCTTCTTACTGACCCCGACCTAATTCTTTATCCACACAACTGTGCGACTCAGTCGGATCTTCGATCCAACTTTTTCGAGCCCACCATGCACACACACACATCCACACACATGGCTATGGATGCGATTTCTTCATGCAAATGCAATGTAATGCTCCATGACCATTTCAATATTATGCCCATATGTAAAGAATATCACATGAGCAAGTTTAACCTCACACATACACATGTTTCATGGCCCAATTATATCTTATGCATATAATCACCAACTTTAACATAATGCTCATATGTCAATGAACATATATCAACATTTCCTTTCAACAACAATTTACAAACATGTTATCACATAACATACGCTAATAACACACTTAATTTCCAAAGCACAAAATAAACACATAACATGCTCATATAACACCAAATTTTCATGGAATTACACAAGTAATTACCACATACCAATTTCATGTTAGGAATTTATTTTAAATCATTATATAACCATTTTTATACACATTTCATCAATTTCACCAACATAGGTAAATGATATATGTTTCTATCAAAATACACATTTCATATAACCACCTTATGTTGTAAATAAACCTAAGTAGGAAAGAACCCTACCTCTTAAAACGTAAACTCACTTAATAGAAGCCTTCAAGAGTCTCAATTTCACCCAAAAACCTTGATTTCTCCAAACTCAATTTTGGAACGTCAGTGAAACCCGTTATTTTTGTTGTGGTCGCGTAGCCCTTGGCAAGAAAAACGACTTTTATTCTTGGCCCGAGCAGATTTGAGCACCCAATCTCCATAGATCTTAGAGAGAAGGTGGATAAATTTTCTTTTTCCCTCTCTTCCTCTCTCACGTTGGAACTGGCCGAAGAATGGGGGAGAAAATCTGATTTTTTTTCATATTTATACCCCTTGAACACTTGGCCCACAATGCGCCACACGGCTCTCTATTTTTTGAGTCCCTTTTTGTCCCGAAAAGATTAAATTTCATCTCGATTCAAGTTTAAAATATTTTTATTTTAATTTTTCTTAAATTAATTTTTGACTTTCAAATTTTTATTAAAAATTCCGTTTCTGGGTCACCCAAGATTCAACTGCCTCGTAAAGCATAAAAAATCCGACTATCTTGGAATTTGATAAAATTTGACGGAATAACTAGATTTCGCAAGACGAATCCAACGGTGAGGTCCGTTCATTATCCGAGTTTTAAAAAATTTTAGATTTACAACCCGTACTGTAATGGTAAATTACTATTTTGTCCCATTTTCATAAAATTTTAAATTTATCCAGGTTTTACATATAACATTGAATAAACATTAATAATAATGAAAATCGGAAGCATGAATATTTTTTTATAATTCATATCTCCCCTAAAAGCAAAATATAGACTTAATTTTAATAAACTTTATTTTCTTTTATTATCTTTAATAATATTTTATAACTAGTTATTACTTGTGTTTGAAAGCACAAACGATAAACATATTTGTATTTATATCCAAAATTAAATTACAAACATAGAGGAGAAAAAAAAGAATTTAAACATCTGATTGTATTAGGGGGTGAGTGGTGGTGATGGGAGATGATAAAGGTTGTTGTGGGTGGCAATGATTATGGTGATGGTGGCAGTCGTAAGTGGCAACAGTGATAGTTGTGGTTAATTTTGGGTGACAATGGTGATAGTGGTAGCAATGAGTGACAGCGGTGGTGATGGGTGACGATGATGGTGGTTGGTAGTGGTTGTGGTTGTCGGGCGACGACAATGGTAGTGGAGGTGGTGGTGGGCGGTGGCAATAATGGTAGTGGGTGACGACGAGTATTTTTGGACAATAGTGTGATGGGTGATGGCGAATGACGGTGGTGGTGGGGGTGGGTGATAATGAGTGGCAACAATGGTGGACGATGATGGGTGGTGGTGGTTGGTTTAGTAAGGGTGGGGTGACAGTGAAAAACAACGATGGTGGAAGACAACGGGTGGTTGTGGGTTGTTGAAGTGGGTAGTGGTGGGTGGTGGTGGGCAACAATGGTAGTGGTGGGTACTGACGGTGGTAGTGAGATGATGGTGATAGTGGTAATAAATATAAGAATGAGATGACGATAATAGTGGGTGGCAGCGGTGAGCAACGATGGTTTCAATCGATGGTGGGTGGTGATGATGGTGGTGGGGTGACAACGATGGTGGTAGTGGTGATGATCATGGGGCGGTGGGGAGGGTGGTAGAGGTAATGATGGAATAATGGCAGTGATGATAGGGTGGCGGTAATGGTGGTGATGGTGGGGGGGTTGTGGTGGCGGCGACGACAGCGATGGTAGTGGTGATAATGGGGCGGTGGTGGTTTGTTGTGGTAGAATCGCAGAAGTGGTTGTGGTAGAATCGCAAAAGTGGTGGCAGCAGTGATTGTAGTGGTAGAGTGGCGACAACGGTAGTGGTGGTGGTGGTGGTGGTGGTTGTTGAGGTAAAGGTGGTGATGGGATGGTGACAACGATGGTGGTGGTGGTGGTAGTGCTGATGGTGGTGGGGCAATGGGAGTGGTGGTGATGGTGGTGTGGGTAGTTATGGTGGTAGGGTGGCGGTGGCGGCGGTGGTGGTGGTGGTAGTGATGATGATGGGACAATTCTAAACACTATTTTTTTAAAATACTTAAGAGAAGTTATAAGTTCTAAAACAAAAAGTCACTCAAACACGCCCTTATGGACTTATTTTTCTATTAAATATAGCGTGTTAATATTAGTCATCGAATTAACTTGAAACTAATATTTAAAAAAATCTCAATTGTAAAAAATAAAAGTAATTTTATTTATCTTTTAAAATTTGAATTATATTGTACTTTATTATACAAATATAAGCTTAATTTTAAAAAAGAATTAGTCTAGTACACTTGTCTATTTGAAAACATAGTTTTGGACACGTGGTCTTCAAAGGCAAAAGCTTTTCTTATTCTGTTTTTGTGGAGTGTTGTTTTCTCCATTCTAACATCCACGTGACCAGCCATGATGGATCACAAGGACCTATGATGAAAACGGATCAATCATAACCATTCACAATCCAAACTTCTTTTTGAGTGTATTGCACCCAATCATTTCCACTTCATCTTCTTCACGTTCAAGACCTGTTCTTCTCTGCAACTTGTTGTATATTAATTATATACATCAGCCACAAAATTCCACAAGAAGAAATTCAACATGTACGTATTGTATGAAGTTTAGATCTTTTCTTCCACTCGTTTAAATCAAAAAAGAGTATGATATTTGTTATTCCATGATCTTCCTTTTTTGCTGCCAAATTAAAGATTTTATGTCGTTACAATGTCATAATGGTTGTTACGACACCACAACAGTGTAACGTCCGTTACAAGCCGTTACGATGACGTAACAGCCGTTATGCATGTGAATTTTTTTCAATCAGTTAAATCAGCCTGTAACAGAATCGGAGGCCGTCGGTATTGTTACATAATAGATGTTACACGCCGTAACGACCAATTTTTAAAACTATGGCATATATATATACGCATATACCTAAGCTAGGATTAGAGGGAAACATTTTCAACTGCTACTGGAGCTCCGATGGAAGACTGGTGGGGCTTCGTTGGTGGAGCCAAGTGGTGATTCGAAGGATTGGGTATGGGGACTAGGGATTGTATGTAATGGAGTATCTGACCGGGTTGTGCTTAACACAATCAATTACATAGATTAGGCGGTATAAGTGATCTATTTCATTGGGAATGGCTACGGTGATCGAAAAGTTTTATTAGTCAAGGGACATTTTTGTTTTGAGAATAGCTCTATATGGTATTGAGAAATGTATTCCTTACATTTTCAATAACAATGAAAATTAGTACCGATAATAGAAAGTATTTCAATCCCCCTTCTATGTTTATTAGTTCAATATGTATTATGATGAGTCTTACAAACAACCATCTATTTTATAATATCTTGTACAACAAATATACAATTTTACGCTTAATATCATCAATTTCATTACTCTGTTTGTGTAACGCTTTTATGCAATGTTTAATATAATACCTCGTATGGTAATTCGTGCGCTTAAACATAATATAAGGAAAAAATTAAAAATAATTTAGAAAAAAAAAAACGTGGACATTGTACGCTTAAATATAATATAAGGAAAAAATTTAAAATAATTTTTTTAAAAAAATTAAAAAATAAAAAAAAACCGGTGACATGGTACACTTAAACATAATATAAAGAAAAAATTTAAAATAAATTTTAAAATAAATTAAAAAAAATGGTGACACCATCCGCTTAAATATAATACAAGAAAAAAATTCAAATTAGAATTTTTTTAAAAAAAATTAATAAAATTTAAAAATAAAAAATCATTAATGGCTAAATCTCAAACTAACATTAAAAGGTCGAAGGGTAATTCAGTCATTAACCTCTTTAATACCGTTGGTGGCCAAAACCCAAAAAATAATATCGCCTCCTAGGTGGTATTATATAAACCCATGTACATGGATTTCAGTGGCTGTAGCGAGCGGATCGATATTGTAACCCAAAAAATAGTATCACACAAAAAAAGACAAACAAACAAAGTATTACTTGACCCCAAGTACTATTTTCCCTAATCCCCCCTCCTTATACCACCATTGTCCTTCAAACAACACATGCTCAATGTGTGTAGAATGCTAAGAGATGAGTAATACTCTCATATGTAGGTGGGGCTTATAATTTATAGGCAAGAAAAGTTTCATAACGGCTCCGAGGGAGCCTTGATTGAGGCGTCATTCTCGTAACGGGGAGCGGGATGGTTCCGTGAGGCTGATGTCATTCACGTAACGGGCAAGATGATTCTGTGAAATTGGTGGTGTGCACCCCCGATAATTGCGTTCCCCGGATTCCCTTTTCTAAAATGGAGATCCCCACTGCGCTAGTAATAAAATGGGTCTTTTAAGATGGAGGGCTTGACCCAATTGAAATTGTGACTGAGCCTTTGTTGGTCTGCATCTATGATATAGGTCTGATCTAGTGCAGACTCATCAGAACCTATTAATTTGACGTTAATTAAGCAAATACTTTGATAATTTTTTTTTGATAAACCAAGTACTTCCCTTTTGGTAAACAAGAGTCATAGGTTTTTATAAAGGGTGGTAAATGAGCCGAACGAATGAGTTCGAGCTTGAGCTCGCACCTAAGCCTGCTGGACTCGTTTTTCAAAACGAGACTAAAACTTGTACAAATTCGATTTTGGTTTTTTAAAAAAGTAGCTCGAATGAGTCTAAAACGAGCCGAACCTGAGTAACTTGACTATTTTACATATAAATGGGTCAAACTTTGCATGCTCGAGTCCAAAATAGGTCTAAAAATTGTTCAAACTCGGCTTATTTTCTAAATGAGCCTAAAAAATTGCTCGAATTTGGCTCGTTTTGTAAACGAACGATTGAGTCGAGCTGAACCCAAGCTAGAGTAGCTCGGTTTGTTTACCGTCCCTAGTTTTTTTTTTGGTTTAACAATCAAAGAAATTTGAGTCTGCTTACGTGCACTTTGACTAACTCCTTCCCAGTTAGGTCAAAAGCAGATCGTTTACGCCAGGATTAGAGAATTCATCCTTAGTTTTGAATAGATTGTAAGCACGGGCGGAGCTAATATTGGTCCATGGTGGGCAAGTGCCTCCCTCAATTTTTTTTTATTACCTATGTATATATATTATATATTTGTATAATAAATCTCTTGTGCCCACCCAAAATCAAAAGACAAAAGTATTAGACCTACCACTATCTACCCAAAAAAATTAAAAAACTAAGCCCACTTAAAATAAAAATTTGGGCCCCCCACCATTTAAATAAAAGACTTAAACTGAGTACAAAATCCGATTGAATGCATCCTCAAATTTTTTTTTTCTTAATATTATCTATATGTGTTTTAAATATTTCTTCAAAATTAGTGTACACTTATATCAAATGAATTTAAATTTTTTTGACACATTTTGGATATGTTATTTACCTATTTAGATAAATTTTGAAGATACTAGAATCATTTTATACTTCCAAAAACTAGAAAAGATATGATATACATATTAGCTAGTTTACTTGTAATTTTGACATCTTTTTATTAATTACGGTTGACATTAGCATTGAACTGTATAATCGAATGAGTGATAAATACCGAAGTGACAACGTGATTGTATATGTAAAGAATAATAAAGTTGTTATACATTGATTTTCAATGATAAAATTCACTAGAGTCAATTCTAAATAATTTTAACTAGCCTATATTCTGTAAAAGGATATAATTTGTACTTTTTTATTGTTGTCGTCTATATATATTAGACTTACTAATTTTTGGTTTATTGGGTTTAATGAAATTTTAAGTATTAAATATGATGTAATTAAATATAAATTATTACTTTATTTCTATCGATTGTATAAAATATATATATATTTAGTTTGTTAAAATATTTGTGTCCATACTGACACGATTTTCTGGTTCTGTCCTTGATTGTAAGTTTTAATTTTTATTGGATCCTTTACCAAAATAAGATGGGAGAAAATATTAAAATTAATTATTTCACTGTCATTTTAGTTACTTGGTATCATTCATTAATAATCAATAATCTATATTCCTGATAAAAAGTACCTTAATAAAAGATCGCAAACACCACTCTATCATTTCACAATTAAATCTAAATTAACATCATATTTTTATATATTTAAATCTCCACATTATGTATAACATCTCTTTTAATTATCTATTTTTTATGTATAAATATCTGTTACTATAAAACTTTTTGATTGACTATATTACTTTTAAGAAATATGCATTATTATATTTTTAATAAAGTGTTCAAAAAATCTTCAAAAACTTCATCAATCTAATATTACTCATTTCATATACAAAGATAATATTATGCATACATATGTGTATTTTTTTTTTATCAAAAAGTTTAACCTTTTCATTTATAAGATAAAATATAACCGTATATATAGTTTTTTTAAATTAATTTATATTACATCAGTATAATTCTTTAATCACAATAAACTTTCTAATTTACGTAAAAATAAATATTGTAGTATATTTTTCAGTAAAACTTAAATTTTTTAGAATTTTAATATGCTTGATAATATATATATTATAGAGTAGTATTTTAAATCTTATCCCAATTGTCCTAACTAATTCCTAATTACAATAAAGTTATAATGTGATTAGTATATTGACAATTAGTTTTATTTTATTCAAGAAATTATAAGTGAAATCCTAGTCGAATGAATTTCAAAAAATTTAATTTCTCAAACTCTACTAAAAAATCAATCTCAATCATAAAATTCTAAAAAAAGAAAAAAATATAGAACTTTAACTATTTCTTTGTTTTTAATTTTTTTTTATAACTAGAATAAAGAATTTTAGGAAAATACAAAGTTTTCATAATCTTATAATAGAATATGAGTAATGAAAATTTAAGTTAGATAAATTTGAGATGATATTCAATTCAGATAGATACACAGATACCTAATATGTTTTATTAATTTTTGTGTACGAAATTATTCATGTGTAATGCACGTGGTGTATTATTAGTAAACTAGCAATTGCTTGTGTCTCAAGGCACGGTGTTACTCATAAATTAGTTGTAAATATTTGCTCATACATAAAAATAAAGTAAAATACAATATTGTAGTAAATGACAAACAAAATGAGTTCGCTAATATTTTTTATAACATCAACCTACATGCATAGCATATATTTTCACATTAAATTGTTTCGCCACGAAAATTATGTTATAACTATTGAAACATAATAATTCAAACATCTGAAAAAATATATCAATTGACAATATTCAATGTTCTATTTTTGATTCAAAATTCACGATTTTAACATTCATAATCAACTTTATTTAAATAATAACATAATTCATAATTAATAGAATAAAAATTATAACAATACTCCCACAAATAAACTAAGTCTGTAGATATTATCAAATGACCAAATATAACTATCAAAAATTCAACCGACTTCCAAAAAATACGACCTAATTATTGAATTTGTATGAATCGTGTTTATAATAGTGCTTTTAATTTTATATCATTCTTCTCGGTTATTTATATTTTTAGTATATTTTCTTAAACTAAATGTTATTTAGTATTAGATTCTTTAGTAAAGATTGTTACTTCGTATTGTTCACTAAATATTAAATTTGTATAATTTGTGTTCATAGTATTGCTTATAATTTTATATTGTTTCTCTTGTTTGTAATTTTGTATCATTTTTCTCGGGTATTTAGATTTGAATTATTTAGTAAATATTATTGTTTTTTATTATTCACTAAATATTAAATTTGTATGATTCGTGTTTGTATATAAATTTAATCTTGTATATTTTAAATGCTAAGCATATTTTCTTTAATATATCTCTTGATATCTGAGTTACCTAATACATTGAATTTAATCTTATATATTTTACATGTTAAACATATTTTCTTTGTTAAATTAGATTTTTTGCAAGTTATGTTTTTTTTTAATTGATTATGGAAAAAACAAAATTGACTATTGAATTTTTATAATTCGTGTTTGTAGTATTGCTTGAATGAAAGAGAAAGATACATAGGAATATTTTTGTGATATATACTATTTATCTAATATTTATTATATAATTTTTCTTCAGAGAGAGATATAGAATAATATTTTCGTGATATATTATCTCTCTTTGATATATAGTATGTATCTATAGAGAGATGCAGTATTTGCTTGAATCAAATACTATCTAATATTTTCGTGATATTTTTGTAAGATACAGAGGAAAATANTATTTTTTTTTTATCAAAAAGTTTAACCTTTTCATTTATAAGATAAAATATAACCGTATATATAGTTTTTTTAAATTAATTTATATTACATCAGTATAATTCTTTAATCACAATAAACTTTCTAATTTACGTAAAAATAAATATTGTAGTATATTTTTCAGTAAAACTTAAATTTTTTAGAATTTTAATATGCTTGATAATATATATATTATAGAGTAGTATTTTAAATCTTATCCCAATTGTCCTAACTAATTCCTAATTACAATAAAGTTATAATGTGATTAGTATATTGACAATTAGTTTTATTTTATTCAAGAAATTATAAGTGAAATCCTAGTCGAATGAATTTCAAAAAATTTAATTTCTCAAACTCTACTAAAAAATCAATCTCAATCATAAAATTCTAAAAAAAGAAAAAAATATAGAACTTTAACTATTTCTTTGTTTTTAATTTTTTTTTATAACTAGAATAAAGAATTTTAGGAAAATACAAAGTTTTCATAATCTTATAATAGAATATGAGTAATGAAAATTTAAGTTAGATAAATTTGAGATGATATTCAATTCAGATAGATACACAGATACCTAATATGTTTTATTAATTTTTGTGTACGAAATTATTCATGTGTAATGCACGTGGTGTATTATTAGTAAACTAGCAATTGCTTGTGTCTCAAGGCACGGTGTTACTCATAAATTAGTTGTAAATATTTGCTCATACATAAAAATAAAGTAAAATACAATATTGTAGTAAATGACAAACAAAATGAGTTCGCTAATATTTTTTATAACATCAACCTACATGCATAGCATATATTTTCACATTAAATTGTTTCGCCACGAAAATTATGTTATAACTATTGAAACATAATAATTCAAACATCTGAAAAAATATATCAATTGACAATATTCAATGTTCTATTTTTGATTCAAAATTCACGATTTTAACATTCATAATCAACTTTATTTAAATAATAACATAATTCATAATTAATAGAATAAAAATTATAACAATACTCCCACAAATAAACTAAGTCTGTAGATATTATCAAATGACCAAATATAACTATCAAAAATTCAACCGACTTCCAAAAAATACGACCTAATTATTGAATTTGTATGAATCGTGTTTATAATAGTGCTTTTAATTTTATATCATTCTTCTCGGTTATTTATATTTTTAGTATATTTTCTTAAACTAAATGTTATTTAGTATTAGATTCTTTAGTAAAGATTGTTACTTCGTATTGTTCACTAAATATTAAATTTGTATAATTTGTGTTCATAGTATTGCTTATAATTTTATATTGTTTCTCTTGTTTGTAATTTTGTATCATTTTTCTCGGGTATTTAGATTTGAATTATTTAGTAAATATTATTGTTTTTTATTATTCACTAAATATTAAATTTGTATGATTCGTGTTTGTATATAAATTTAATCTTGTATATTTTAAATGCTAAGCATATTTTCTTTAATATATCTCTTGATATCTGAGTTACCTAATACATTGAATTTAATCTTATATATTTTACATGTTAAACATATTTTCTTTGTTAAATTAGATTTTTTGCAAGTTATGTTTTTTTTTAATTGATTATGGAAAAAACAAAATTGACTATTGAATTTTTATAATTCGTGTTTGTAGTATTGCTTGAATGAAAGAGAAAGATACATAGGAATATTTTTGTGATATATACTATTTATCTAATATTTATTATATAATTTTTCTTCAGAGAGAGATATAGAATAATATTTTCGTGATATATTATCTCTCTTTGATATATAGTATGTATCTATAGAGAGATGCAGTATTTGCTTGAATCAAATACTATCTAATATTTTCGTGATATTTTTGTAAGATACAGAGGAAAATATTGTGAAAAATTAATACTTTTTACGTGAATTGAGCGTGAGAGAGAGAGAGAGAGAGATGAATGAGAGAGAAATTTGTTTGATTTAAGGAAAAGATTTATGGGAATTAAATTTTAGAATATCAATTTTGAAAACTATAAATTTTGAGCAACAAAAATATTTCAAATGAATTAATGGGTACGTCAGATTAAAATAATCTGAGACGTCAATAGCTCGAGATAAT
>CAUOFW020007946.1:289749-339749 GCA_963454935.2 Ilex paraguariensis | reverse complement strand
AAATTATCCAAAATCTCGATCCATATGCAGTCAATCTGTCTTAGCCTTTATCATAAAAAATGAGCACATTTGTGACTCTACCAACTGGCAACCTTCTTCGGTCCAACAGCTGCATCAACTTGACCATTTTCGGCAACAAATCAACACATGAAAAATATGAAATGAACTGATCCTTCACAACCCTATTAGCCAAAACATCAACAACCCCATTCGTTTCTCTATACACATGAAATAATTGTGAAATAGATATCAAAACAAAACATAGGTGTAGGTTCACAAAGACATAAATGCTTAAAAATTATAGAAACGTATAATTCTCATGTGATTAAGAGGCAAATAGTACAACAATTAAGTCCAAAATATTTAAACTAAAAGAACAACATATACATAAAGTAGGATTCAAACATAGAGACACACTATTGTTATGGATAATCAAGACAAATGAAGCATGGAAAACTACCTAAATAACTAGTTTCTAGGAAGCCATCTCCGCATATATAACTTATAAGAAGCAAAACCTGTTTGAAAGCTTCACTAGGCAACTAGTTCACAGCTACAAATTATTTGATCCAACGGTTGCCTAATTTAACAATACAATCATTCAATTTTTATATAATTTTGGGTCTCTCTCAGTGTACAAGATGTNAAAGAGTTGGGTAAGGAGCAAGACAATTCTAAATTGTTCAGCGATAGTCAGAGTGTTATACATCTGGCAAAGAATGCAGTCTTTCATTCGAGAACCAAGCATATTGACATAAAGTATCACTTTATTCGCTCTTTGTTGGAGGATGGGGAGTTCACTTTGGAGAAGATTCACACAAGGGATAATTTGGCAGATATGTTTACGAAAGTGGTTACTATGGATAAGCTGAAGTCTTGTTCAGCTTCTATGGGTCTCTCAGCTTGAGGACAGGAGGAAGAGCTGCAGGGGATGAGAGATTATTTTTTGGAAGGATTGCAGTTTGATGTTGGTGTTTGAACTAGTCTCCAAATGGGAGAATTGTTGATTTTTTGTGGAGTTTAGTTTGTATATGTTATCCGGATGATGACCCGACCCGAAGTAATGTTGTGTGATTTTTTAATGAAAAATTTTCTGAGGCTTAGTCCATGGAGCGAAGGCTTGGCCCCCAAGGAAAATTTTTTGGACCCGTTATATAGCCCAGTGCATAGGACATATAAAATCCGTTGTTTTGGTGATTAAGGTTAATATGGTGGATTGTACAGCCGCTCTCTGTATTTAACTCTCTCAATGGTGAAATTCCTGTAGCTTTGTGGACGTAGGCAAATTGCCGAACCACGTAAAATATGTGTCTTGTTCTTTCTTGTTTCTTATTGCTTTATATTCTCGATTTGTTCTTCGATTGTGTGTGTTTGTTAGTGGATTTAAATTGTTGTTAAATCCCAACAATGCCGGCTCAATCTCCAGGTTACTTACTTTTCTACTTCATCTCCTCACAAATACCATGTTAATCAGTAATTTTCTGGTGCTTAATGATTTGTAATGGTTCTTGTAAGGGGTAGAAATCACTACGGGATTTTAGCCCTCCACTTGAAGGATTCCGGCTGACCTGGCGGCACCGAGCCCCAGTAGCCTTTACCTCTCTTCGCCAATAGGACCCTTTCCTAAGGCAATCCCACATTGGGTAGGAGTCGTCTCCCCCCCTGCCATATAAGTGAACAATTCCTATAAGTCGTCTCCCCCCCTGTTCCAACAAATCTAGAAATTACAAAACAGGTAATAATCTTTTGAGTCAAATTTTAGCTTTGGATGTTTAGTCTAATATTAGTTTCCTAGTCTATAATGAATTTAGGGTATTTGAAATTCTAGAGTCTTTGGAGTCCTAATCCTTTTAGGATTAACAAACACTTATGGTGTGTTTGGCAATTCATGGGTGGACTGGATTGACTTGGATTTAAATTCCAAACCAGTCCAATGAAATCCCAATGGATCCGATATGTTAGAGGGATAAAAAGAAATTGTATTATCCAATCCCAGATTTGGATAGTGCATTACAATGTGGTTGGGATATGGTCAAATTTTAATTTTTTATTAAACATTTAGTACCTTTGACATAAATGGACCATTTCACCCTTGAATCCTATCCAATCCTATCTCATGTTTGGCTTGAGAATTGTTGGTTACAACTTTTTTTTTTATCATTGTTGATTACCAATTTAATATTATAAAAGATTTAAGAATGCTTATGTATTCACCAAAAATCTATTATTACACGTTGATTTTATAATACGCTCACAAATTTATTTCATCCGCCAAAGATATTAAAATATTTAGGGAAAAAAATGCCTGAATATAGGAAAAACTACGTCGTAACCTAAATTCAGATGAACCATAATTAACCATTTTTTTATTTAAAAATTAAATGAAGAAAAAATTGTTTTCAATCACCAAAAAAAAATACAAGAAGTCAGGGTGGAAAAAACCGTATACAAACCTCCTTCAAAACATGTTAAAAAGAACAAAACTTGTGTTACAAAGAAAAAATATATACATGTATGGAGGAAAACTGACAAAGCAATATCATTATTGAGCATGTATGAAGAAAAACTGCAAATTACTTTCTGCATGTGGCTTGCAAGAGGCAAGGCACGAATTCCAGTTCTCAGATGAATAGGAAAAGAGCAATATGATGGAAACTGCAAGTATACTTTATAACCCAAAATCAGAATATATAGGAAAATACTTTACAACCCAAATTCACATGAACCATAACATTAATTAACTTTTTAAAAAAAAAAAAGATGTTAATTTTATTTCCAATCAACAAAAAAATTACAAGAAGCAAAAGAGAAAAACCCTATCCAATCCCCTTTCAAAACATGTAAAAACAACAAAACTTCTCTTTAAAAAAAAAAATTATCCAAAATCTCGATCCATATGCAGTCAATCTGTCTTAGCCTTTATCATAAAAAAATGAGCACATTTGTGACTCTACCATCTGGCAACCTTCTTCGGTCCAACAGCTGCATCAACTTGACCATTTTCGGCAACAAATCAACACATGAAAAATATGAAATGAACTGATCCTTCACAACCCTATTAGCCAAAACATCAACAACCCCATTCGTTTCTCTATACACATGAAATAATTGTGAAATAGATATCAAAACAAAACATAGGTGTAGGTTCACAAAGACATAAATGCTTAAAAATTATAGAAACGTATAATTCTCATGTGATTAAGAGGCAAATAGTACAACAATTAAGTCCAAAATATTTAAACTAAAAGAACAACATATACATAAAGTAGGATTCAAACATAGAGACACACTATTGTTATGGATAATCAAGACAAATGAAGCATGGAAAACTACCTAAATAACTAGTTTCTAGGAAGCCATCTCCGCATATATAACTTATAAGAAGCAAAACCTGTTTGAAAGCTTCACTAGGCAACTAGTTCACAGCTACAAATTATTTGATCCAACGGTTGCCTAATTTAACAATACAATCATTCAATTTTTATATAATTTTGGGTCTCTCTCAGTGTACAAGATGTAAGTGTTCTTCCATACTCATACATAAGTAATCCGCAAAAAAGATAGCCAAAGAAGCTGCAACGCATATAAGCTTGCTTACTAACACTTGAATAAAAGCTCACGAATCAGAAAAATGGTTGATTTAAACAGTTTCTGGAGGGAGACCCCAAAATCGGATCAATTAAAGAAGCATGACATTTGAAACAATTTCCATCAAATCACATTGAGAGGCAAAGATCTACGAAACAGTCTTTTGAATGATTACTTAGCACATTTACACGATCCGCTGAAGGGTAATCTAGGATTGATAATTCTAATAACAGGATTCGAATAGGCGATCAACGACTTAATACAATCTGCCAATGAGCAATTTAGGGTGAATAAGCCCATTAACGNGAGCTGCAGGGGATGAGAGATTATTTTTTGGAAGGATTGCAGTTTGATGTTGGTGTTTGAACTAGTCTCCAAATGGGAGAATTGTTGATTTTTTGTGGAGTTTAGTTTGTATATGTTATCCGGATGATGACCCGACCCGAAGTAATGTTGTGTGATTTTTTAATGAAAAATTTTCTGAGGCTTAGTCCATGGAGCGAAGGCTTGGCCCCCAAGGAAAATTTTTTGGACCCGTTATATAGCCCAGTGCATAGGACATATAAAATCCGTTGTTTTGGTGATTAAGGTTAATATGGTGGATTGTACAGCCGCTCTCTGTATTTAACTCTCTCAATGGTGAAATTCCTGTAGCTTTGTGGACGTAGGCAAATTGCCGAACCACGTAAAATATGTGTCTTGTTCTTTCTTGTTTCTTATTGCTTTATATTCTCGATTTGTTCTTCGATTGTGTGTGTTTGTTAGTGGATTTAAATTGTTGTTAAATCCCAACAATGCCGGCTCAATCTCCAGGTTACTTACTTTTCTACTTCATCTCCTCACAAATACCATGTTAATCAGTAATTTTCTGGTGCTTAATGATTTGTAATGGTTCTTGTAAGGGGTAGAAATCACTACGGGATTTTAGCCCTCCACTTGAAGGATTCCGGCTGACCTGGCGGCACCGAGCCCCAGTAGCCTTTACCTCTCTTCGCCAATAGGACCCTTTCCTAAGGCAATCCCACATTGGGTAGGAGTCGTCTCCCCCCCTGCCATATAAGTGAACAATTCCTATAAGTCGTCTCCCCCCCTGTTCCAACAAATCTAGAAATTACAAAACAGGTAATAATCTTTTGAGTCAAATTTTAGCTTTGGATGTTTAGTCTAATATTAGTTTCCTAGTCTATAATGAATTTAGGGTATTTGAAATTCTAGAGTCTTTGGAGTCCTAATCCTTTTAGGATTAACAAACACTTATGGTGTGTTTGGCAATTCATGGGTGGACTGGATTGACTTGGATTTAAATTCCAAACCAGTCCAATGAAATCCCAATGGATCCGATATGTTAGAGGGATAAAAAGAAATTGTATTATCCAATCCCAGATTTGGATAGTGCATTACAATGTGGTTGGGATATGGTCAAATTTTAATTTTTTATTAAACATTTAGTACCTTTGACATAAATGGACCATTTCACCCTTGAATCCTATCCAATCCTATCTCATGTTTGGCTTGAGAATTGTTGGTTACAACTTTTTTTTTTATCATTGTTGATTACCAATTTAATATTATAAAAGATTTAAGAATGCTTATGTATTCACCAAAAATCTATTATTACACGTTGATTTTATAATACGCTCACAAATTTATTTCATCCGCCAAAGATATTAAAATATTTAGGGAAAAAAATGCCTGAATATAGGAAAAACTACGTCGTAACCTAAATTCAGATGAACCATAATTAACCATTTTTTTATTTAAAAATTAAATGAAGAAAAAATTGTTTTCAATCACCAAAAAAAAATACAAGAAGTCAGGGTGGAAAAAACCGTATACAAACCTCCTTCAAAACATGTTAAAAAGAACAAAACTTGTGTTACAAAGAAAAAATATATACATGTATGGAGGAAAACTGACAAAGCAATATCATTATTGAGCATGTATGAAGAAAAACTGCAAATTACTTTCTGCATGTGGCTTGCAAGAGGCAAGGCACGAATTCCAGTTCTCAGATGAATAGGAAAAGAGCAATATGATGGAAACTGCAAGTATACTTTATAACCCAAAATCAGAATATATAGGAAAATACTTTACAACCCAAATTCACATGAACCATAACATTAATTAACTTTTTAAAAAAAAAAAAGATGTTAATTTTATTTCCAATCAACAAAAAAATTACAAGAAGCAAAAGAGAAAAACCCTATCCAATCCCCTTTCAAAACATGTAAAAACAACAAAACTTCTCTTTAAAAAAAAAAATTATCCAAAATCTCGATCCATATGCAGTCAATCTGTCTTAGCCTTTATCATAAAAAAATGAGCACATTTGTGACTCTACCATCTGGCAACCTTCTTCGGTCCAACAGCTGCATCAACTTGACCATTTTCGGCAACAAATCAACACATGAAAAATATGAAATGAACTGATCCTTCACAACCCTATTAGCCAAAACATCAACAACCCCATTCGTTTCTCTATACACATGAAATAATTGTGAAATAGATATCAAAACAAAACATAGGTGTAGGTTCACAAAGACATAAATGCTTAAAAATTATAGAAACGTATAATTCTCATGTGATTAAGAGGCAAATAGTACAACAATTAAGTCCAAAATATTTAAACTAAAAGAACAACATATACATAAAGTAGGATTCAAACATAGAGACACACTATTGTTATGGATAATCAAGACAAATGAAGCATGGAAAACTACCTAAATAACTAGTTTCTAGGAAGCCATCTCCGCATATATAACTTATAAGAAGCAAAACCTGTTTGAAAGCTTCACTAGGCAACTAGTTCACAGCTACAAATTATTTGATCCAACGGTTGCCTAATTTAACAATACAATCATTCAATTTTTATATAATTTTGGGTCTCTCTCAGTGTACAAGATGTAAGTGTTCTTCCATACTCATACATAAGTAATCCGCAAAAAAGATAGCCAAAGAAGCTGCAACGCATATAAGCTTGCTTACTAACACTTGAATAAAAGCTCACGAATCAGAAAAATGGTTGATTTAAACAGTTTCTGGAGGGAGACCCCAAAATCGGATCAATTAAAGAAGCATGACATTTGAAACAATTTCCATCAAATCACATTGAGAGGCAAAGATCTACGAAACAGTCTTTTGAATGATTACTTAGCACATTTACACGATCCGCTGAAGGGTAATCTAGGATTGATAATTCTAATAACAGGATTCGAATAGGCGATCAACGACTTAATACAATCTGCCAATGAGCAATTTAGGGTGAATAAGCCCATTAACGCGCCATAGTAATCACGAAACACAAACACAATTGCACATCCATAAATATGTACGTATAATGACGGAGAAAGAGAGGGGGGAGGGAAAGAGAGAGATTGTAAGACCTGTTGTTCGGTACGACTGAGGCATTTGCGGACGATTTCACTTTCAAAGGCTTGTCTTTCTTCAACAGTGAGGTATTCAATGGCGTATGAGAACCAGTACCTTTGAAGTAATTCGGATTTCTTTATCGTCAACGGGTGCTTCGGGCTTCGATTTATATAGACTAGATTTTCTAGATTTTTTTTCTAGTTTCTATCCATGGCTACAAAGCCCACAGAGAGAGAGAGAGAGAGAGAGAGGGGCATACCTTCGCTTGTGAGGAGAGGCTAGCGGGTGAGCGCCGTTCACTTGTGAGGGGGGACTTGTGGGTGAGCCCCGTTCTTAGCAAAAGGGGGACTAGTGGGTGAAAATGGAAAGAAGGGAATAAAAACCCTAGTTTTCTATTGTACAGGGGCATTAAGGTAAATATGTAGATATCCTGTTGGATGCTCTAGCAATCCCAAACTTTATGTGGGATCTGAAAATCCGGTTCAGAGGGAATAATTGTCCCCAAAACATACGGCCCGAGTTTTTGAAAGCAACGAATATCCTTTCCTAAATTTTGTTGCCAAATCAATGATAAGTGGGTCCCTTGGATATTTTTAGTCCAATCCCCAATCATATCCACCTTTATCTGACATCCCAAACACCCCCTTAAGACTTGTTTGGTACATGGGACAATGAGGGATTTGAAAGATGGGTTAGAGAATAAAAGTCCACATTACACAGCAAAACTATATTTGACAACTAAACTTCTAGTCCAGGTTACCAAGCTCAGCCCGCTTTAGGATCACATTTTAAACTCAAGCTCATGATTTTTATGAAACCCAATTTTTTTTTTTGGGGAGGGGGTGATTTAGGATGGGGGTTAAAAGGGTTAGCATACAAAATGACATATATACTCCATATAACCCTATTCAACACAATCCAGATCTCTATGGTGGGAACTAACCTAGATGATCAACACAATCTTCCGGGATATCCACCGAGCAACAAAATCTTTGGGAATCTGTGTGAAACACCGAATGGGGAGTGGGAGGACGCTTCTCCTCTTCGCTGGAAACGATTGAAGAAATCAATGGGGAAGCTTGATTGCAGAGAGATTCAAGCAAGATTGTCCTCTTCTCTGCCATCGATAGAAGAAAAGCAATGGCGAGGGATGAAGTTGCAGAGATATCCTTCGCCCTATCAAGTCAATCATTGTTCGGAGATGCTTCGATTGCCCTATATAAACCCCTCCTGTTGTTCGATCGAAACACATCTAAGCCGAGGTAATTCTTCGTCTGTCTCGGTTTAATTATTCTCTTCTTTGCACAATCCGATAGCTGGGGTGGGGTGGGGTGGTTGTCTGGAATGCTGTGAAATTTGTTTTTTGTTTTTGTTATTGGTAATATCTTGACTTAATTTTATTCTCCATTTTTTTCATTTCGCCTTGGTCTTAATGTTGCAGTTTCGCATTTACATTAAGCATCTGTGAGGGCTGGGTTGGGGGTGGTTGTCTGTATTGAGCAGTGCATCACAGATTTGGAGGTTAGTGGAAAAAATTTGTGAAATATGGTGTTTGTTCATAGCTTCATGTCAACATGTTTTGATTATTCTACATACATGTTTTGATTATTCTACATACATGTTTTGTGGAAAAACCCTAGCCTTAAAATTCTGCATTCATATCAAATGGTTGACTTTAGCAGATGATTAAAGCTCCACCCTTTATAACAACTTACGTTTTTGTGTAAAATGGTGCTTAAAAAGGTTTTGTATTAGTCCAAGTCTTAGCCCAAATCTTGTATTATATGTTGGGTATTTTTCTTTGGGTTAAAAGATTTTGGTTTCATAGGGTATATGTTGAATCCATATAAGAAAATGCTCATTTGCGAACATGTTCATGGCAAAAATGCTAAACCTGCACAAAAGGTTGATACTTGATAATAACTGTTATTACCTTGCAAAATTAGAGAACTCGTTCTAAGAACCTAAATTACTTTATGTGATTTTAGATAAATTTATGGTCTACTGTGATTAAGCTTGCATGGGCTATAGGTTTTTAGGCTTGTTTATTATAAATTTTCAAAAAGAGAAAAAAAAAAGTGAACGAATGGGCTTCTTTGTAGCAGCTAGTTGCTTCTTTAAGTATTGTTAAATCCAATCAAACAAAGAATACCATCTATTTGTATTGAGTAAACATTTGGGGTCAAGCTTACCTTTTTCTTTTTCCTCTGCATTTTTATCCTAAAATGGAAGACACAGCTGCAGTAAAGAGACATGTATGATTGTTTGATGTTCTTTTTAGCAATATATATAGCTTCTAGCTATAGGGTTTCAAGTTTCTTTTTTCCAGTTTAGATCTTGATTTTATGGACAAGTGTATAGAAGTACTGATATGTTTGCATAAACAGCTACAAAGAGACGTTTTGGAGTTATATATGCGTCATCACATCGAATTGGGTGATATCATTATGTGGTAACACGATATGACTTTAAAACTCTTTTCATGTTTAATTTTTATATCTATTATTTTGCACATATAGCCCAATATGTTACTTCTTATTTTGTGTCAGCGCCATCCAAAATCAATGACCAATTCTGTAATATTCAACGATGTTGATCGTATACTCCCATATGCGTCTACCAAATGATCATAACATTGTGTTGAATTGACTTCCTTGATGAACTGAACTGGTTGTAGGAATGGTCCCATGGTCCTTCATGCATTGTGATTTGGCAAAAAACATAGTATTTTATTGAATCCCATGTCAATTATTGACCGGATAAACTCCACAAACTCTTAGCTTTAATTAGGTGAGATACCAATATCTGCTTTTAAATTGACAACTTCAATATCGATTGATTAAAATTTTCATATGTACTAGGTTGTTTAACCCTTTTTTGTCCCAACACGTTAAGTTAAGAATTGGCTTGTAATTGTGAAGGTACAAGTACACTTGAAATTTTTTCAGATGCATGGGTTTTATTTTTATTACTAGATTGATATTTGTAGTAGGAGTTTCATGGACATGATGGTCATTTGAACACACAGACATACATAGAGAAACTATGTAGTTAATGTCTTTGGAAAATTATTTTGTAATTATTAATATTTAAATGTTGGAGGTTTTTGTGGTATTCTTTCAGTGAATATGACCCGTAAACATGACAATGTAGCAGTTGTGGTTGTTTGTCTTAATAATTTAGTAAGAGAGTTTGCCATTGTTTGTACTTGTATTTTGATGGTTATGATAGCATTATGGGCAGATAAAAAATGAAAGACACGGGTATTGACTAGGTCAGTCGATAGGTTCCGTGCACAAAGTGAGCATCTGCATAGACTTATCAGAGAAAGTGATAGAACATGTGTAAAACAACTTAGGATGGATAGACATACATTCCACGTGTTGTGCTGCTTAGTTAGGGAAGTTGGTGGACTTACCAACACAAAAAATATACGTGTCGAAGAGATGGTTGCGATATTCTTGAGTGTTATAGTCCATAATGACAAGAATCGCCTAGTTAAGTTCCATTTTATTAGGTCTGGGGAGACAGTGAGCAAACACTTCATCGCGGTTCTGCAATCTGTTCTAAAATTGCGGCAATTACTCTTGAAGAGGCTTGGACCGGTTACAAATGGTTGCAGTGATCCCAACTGGCGGTGGTTCAAGATAGTCAGTACGAGCAACGTGCTTGTCATTATTTCGTAATTGAATTTAAACTGCACCTTTGTACTTAATTGTTTTCATCCTTATTGGTACTTATAGGAAGGTGTAGGGGCACTAGATGACACACATGTTAGGGCAAAAGTGCCTCCCCTCCACCAAGGTAGATATAGGAACAGGAAGGGGTGGACAGTAACTAATGTGTTGGGCGTTTGTGGGCAAGACATGAAATTTATCTACGTATTGCTCAGGTGGGAGGGGTTTGCCGTTGATTCTAGGGTATTGCACGATACTATCACATGGCGAAATGGGTTGAAGTTGGAACGTGATAAGGTCATAAATTTTTTTAGACATTTTGTGACTTGGTTAGTTTCTTCAAGAATTAAGTTTTATTCAATTATGTGCACTTGTAGGTACATATTACCTTGTGGATGTTGGGTACACAAATGGAAAATGTTTTTTGGTTCCATTTCGTGGCCAGCAATACCACTTGCAGGAGTTTGCCAACGGTGTCGCAGCNAAGAATTAAGTTTTATTCAATTATGTGCACTTGTAGGTACATATTACCTTGTGGATGCTGGGTACACAAATGGAAAATGTTTTTTGGTTCCATTTCGTGGCCAGCAATACCACTTGCAGGAGTTTGCCAACGGTGCCGCAGTTCCTAGAAACGTGCACGTGTATTTCAATTTGAGGCACACAACAGCGAAGAATGTCATAGAAAGATGTTTTGGGCTACTTTAAATGCGATGGGCTATCCTTAGGACGATTTTACCCAGTAGTAATGCACAACAAAATCATTGTTGCTTGTTGTTTACTGCATAATCTTATTAGGAACGAAATGGAATATGATCCAATTGAGGAAGAGTTGGATGATCATTCATTTGAAGATGAGAATGTGAACGATAATGATACAGTCGATAGCATTGAAACTTAGCATGGTTGGACTCCGTGGCATGATCAACTAGCGGCTGACATGTACAATGACCGGAGGTGTAATAGGGTACCTTGATGTTAGTCCGTACAAATTGTTGCATGTTTTTTAANATATGATCCAATTGAGGAAGAGTTGGATGATCATTCATTTGAAGATGAGAATGTGAATGATAATGATACAGTCGATAGCGTTGAAACTTAGCATGGTTGGACTCCATGAGATGATCAACTAGCGGCTGACATGTACAATGACCGGAGGTGTAATAGGGTACCTTGATGTTAGTCCGTACAGATTGTTGCATGTTTTTTAGTGAATTACTTTCGCCTCCTNCATGTACAATGACCGGAGGTGTAATAGGGTACCTTGATGTTAGTCCGTACAAATTGTTGCATGTTTTTTAATGAATTACTTTCGCCTCCTTTTTTTTTTGGTTAAGTTCTATTCCATGCAAGTAATGATATTAGTGGATATTTTGCGTGTATGGAAAAGTCTTTAAAACTTCTTGAAAACATATTTTGTTGGCAAATTTAACTTAATTGTAGGCGTACATGTGGATTTAATGATATTTGTAGTGGTAACATGACAAGTGTCGAGAGTTCGCAGATTAGGGGAAGTTCCCAGTTTGATAAGGGACCGAGACGAATGTGGACAACGTCTGAAGAATCGTTGCTTATAAATGTGTTGAAAGACATTTGCAATCAAGGTTGGAAATCCCAAAACGGCGCATTCAGATCAGGCTATTTGCACCACTTGGAGAAGACTTTAACAGATGCACTAAGTGGAAATGACCTACGTGCCACTCCACACATTGAGTTGAAGATTAAAAATTGGAAGAAAACCTACAATACACTCGTCACCATGCCTAGCACGTCAGGGTTTGGGTGGAACGACGCAGAACATAAGATAGATGTTGAAGGGGACGATGTTTGGGCTGAGTATGTCAAGGTACTACTTTCCAACCCCACTACTATCGTCCTTAAGTCATTCATTAATAGCTTTTTATTTTCCAGAAAAGATAGCAATGCGAAAGGAATGCGTGAGAAAAGCTGGTCTTACTACAATGGCTGGAGCATAATTTTTGGAAAAGATCGTGCAACGGGCGAGTATGCCAAAGATTTAGAAGAGATGATTGGGGGTAATGATGCGGGAGTTCAGGTGCATGATACTGAGGATGCCGCAGACACTGACGTAAATATGGCAGACACTAGAACGTCTAAAAGCAAGCCTCAACATGGTGTGGTTGGACAGGGGGACACACCCACAAGTCGTAAACAATGGAGGAAGACAACTGGTGAAGCATCTGATGGAATTGCACGCAACATAAATAAAATGACGGACATACTTGGTGACTATGTATCAAGTTGTGGAAAACAACTCTCAAACATTGCTCAGAGGGTCGGTTACAAGTAAAGATGCTACTGAGGCGAGGTGTTAATTGAACGTAGAATTGACAAAAATCGATGGCCTAACGATGGGTCACCGACACAGGACGACTTACAAGATTTCTAGTGACCCGATTAAGGTGGACCTCTTCTNTGATTGGGGGTAATGATGCGGGAGTTCAGGTGCATGATACTGAGGATGCCGCAGACACTGACGTAAATATGGCAGACACTAGAACGTCTAAAAGCAAGCCTCAACATGGTGTGGTTGGACAGGGGGACACACCCACAAGTCGTAAACAATGGAGGAAGACAACTGGTGAAGCATCTGATGGAATTGCTCGCAACATAAATAAAATGATGGACATACTTGGTGACTATGTATCAAGTTGTGGAAAACAACTCTCAAACATTGCTCAGAGGGTCGGTTACAAGTAAGATGCTACTGAGGCGAGGTGTTAATTGAACGTAGAATTGACAAAAATCGATGGCCTAACGATGGATCACCGACACAGGACGACTTACAAGATTTCTAGTGACCCGATTAAGGTGGACCTCTTCATGAGCTTGCCAGAAAATGAGAGACCAGCATGGCTTCTTGGCGTGGTATGCGATAATGCATCTGTGATGGACAATTAGTACTTATCCTTACTCGCCTGTTTTGGAATCTTTTCAACAATGTTAAGTATTCTCCTCTTCATTGTTATTCCTATGTTGTGTGTGAAAGTAGTATTTAGACAATGTAGAAGTATCATTTGGCTATTGATGTCATCAAAATGCATTTCTTTATGCTTATTATGCTTTGGGTATTTAATATTTGTGTTTTAAAACTGTAGTGAATTTCTTGTGTTATTCACATTTCACAATAGTCATGATTTCAATAACAAGAATGAAAATGGGTTTGAAAAAGAAATGGTATGTTGTGTTTAATGGCCGAAGGGTAGGAATTGTTGATACTCGGCAAGAATGCCATGACCTTGTCATTGGATATCCTAGCGTTTTTTACAAATCATTTTTGTCATACGTAATTATACAAGAGGCCTTAGCAGAACACGTTTCCACTATAGTGATGGATCAAAATAAAAATTCAATGCATACATAGGAAGACAACGCTGTGAATGATCCATGACCCGCTAGAGCATGTGAACGAATTCTCATGCCACACGAAATGTTCGGAAGAAAACCCTCTTTAGAAATTCTACCAACCCCACAAAATGGAATTATGTTCGTTGTAGTAGCATTCATATTGAGTTTCATAATTTGCAATATTTTGACCTCATTTATGTGGAAATTTGTTTGACGGAACGATCATGTTCGATGATCATGTTTCTTGAAACTTTTTTGATCAACTTATGCTATGTTTGTAATTTATATATTCACTTTTATGGATTGGTATCATTAAACTAATGTACAAATTTTTGTTACGTTATTAACTAATTTCTTGCGCATTCATTTTGTAACAGATATTATTATCGGACCATGGTTAAAAGAAATGCGATGATTAAGAATAACACAAGATGAATAAGATGTTCTGTTGGATTGCCTTATGGACCTTAAGTTGGAGAGGCGCATTGCCAACAAGGGTGAATTCCTTGAAGGAGGCTGGAGTCGTCTGTGGGAGATGTTAAGTGAACGTTGGCAAGCACCACAATTAACTCTAGGACTAGTGATGGAAGTAGTTATTTTTTGGAAGAGACGTCATTTCACAATGAAAGATATAGAGGCTTCGGGGTTGTTCCATTGGAACAATCAAGAGTAAGTTCTTTTCCCAATCAACTCGGCAAGAGTGTCTTTTTTAGAGGTTTATTTTTTGTTAGGTTTTTACGTATGTATATTACTATATGAATTATTATATAGATGTGTTCATAAATCCAATGTGTCATTTTTTGTAGGATAACACCTTCGCATCTTGAGCGTGTGTGCAGACTTGTCCCAATTACGAGATCTTCACAGAAATATTCGGGCCACATGAGGAAGACGGAAATATATCAACAATTTTCAGTGCTGGCTCCACTTCAGTCATGTCTCCATATAGGCTTACTATGGATTTGGTTATCATCGATGATTAATGTCATCAATAGATGTGAGCATTTTGTAACCAATATAATGATGTTTAATATAGTGTAACGAAAATATGTCCATCCGATTTTATGTATTTGGGAAGAGCAATGATACATGGACTTAAAAAGTAGATTTAAGAATTAGACTTGATAATTACAACTATTAATTTCACTGTGGGTCTCAGCATTTATTGAGACTCACTGNTACATTCATTCCCTGTGAACCCTTCTTCCCCTAATTCCTTCCATTCTACTAATGAATTGAAGTTACAGATTAGAATAACTCGATAAATTTTGATTGAATTCTGATCCAAAGACGAAAAAAAGGATCGAATAATCATTCTATGATGAAAATAGAATAACCGCCTTTTTGTGTTGTGTGCATAGGAGGTATACACTATACTATACAATCAAATAGAAAATTTTTGTTACCTATTCCATTAGGAACCGCAGATTTTTTGGTCCATCACATTCATGCATTTACGATTCATGTAACGGTATTGATACTCCTAAAAGGTGTTCTATTTGCTCGACCATATAATAGTTCTGTTGGAGGTTGAGTGGCTTTGTCACCAATTTTCACTTGGGGGCTAAGTTATAAAAATACAAAACTAATGNTCATCAATAGATGTGAGCATTTTGTAACCAATATAATGATGTTTAATATAGTGTAACGAAAATATGTCCATCCGATTTTATGTATTTGGGAAGAGCAATGATACATGGACTTAAAAAGTAGATTTAAGAATTAGACTTGATAATTACAACCATTAATTTCACTGTGGGTCTCAGCATTTATTGAGACTCACTACCTATTCAATGGTTGAGATTATCAAGTCTAGTTTTTAAGTCCATCTAACATTATTCATTTGGGAATGAACAAGTTTTTTGTGTATCCCCGTATATGTAAATGTTAGAGTGTTGCACTATCTTGTTGAGTTAATGCTTTATTGCGCTTTATTATGGTTATGAATAATAGTTATATTTTATCAACATTCATGTTTTTTTTTCATAAGTTAGAAAGAAAAAATAATCAAATATTAAAACTATAAGGACACAAGAAAATGTACGTATACAAACATGAGTTTGAATTATATTGGTTAAAGGATACAATAGTCATTTATATACAAATATATTATCATAATGGGGATATATACGTGCGCATATTAAACATGGGTATGGACAGGATTGAATGTTGAATTCTATCTTTGTAAAGAGGAGTTTGAGTTTGGAAGGGGTTGGACAAGCAAATCCAAACCCTTCCCAAAAAACCAACCAAACAGGTCCTTAGAGGTCTACATATAGAGATGTAAAGCTTTAATTTAATGGAGATAAAGAGATATTTTCAGAAAATTTAAGCAATTGAGTCGTGTGATGCAATTCTAACCTAGTTGTGATACTCAAGGAACCTAGGAGTGATTCATAGACAAATTTACTATTCACTTCTTGTTCACAGCCTTGTTAATGTTCACGGGTACTATTCACAACCCCAAACAATACCGCTTTTGATTTTACACTGCTGTCATACATCATTATTATATTATANCAACCCCAAACAATACCGCTTTTGATTTTACACTGCTGTCATACATCATTATTATATCTTAATTTGTTAATTGTCGGACTCTTATATGTTTCCATGTATTTTCACTTTATTTGTCAATGCCTAGTAATTTTGTTCTGGATATATGTGACTCGATGGTGTGATCCAGTTGGAACTCCTATATCATTATTGTAATCTTGATTTGCTGATTTTCTACATCTGTGCCTCTAATATGTTTTCATGTATCTCGTACTTGACTTATTGATGTCGGATAAGTTTTTGCCTATTCCGCAATAGACATTCGCATATGCTTTTATATTTTTTTCTTGTGCAAGTTGTAGAAAGACCTTTTGGAATACTTGATGATATGTCATTGAGTCTATAGTTGCACTGTCATTCAAAATTTTCAAATTCAAGATTCATGTTGGTTGGCATCTTCAAGAGAAGTAGCTTCCTTTCCCATGTTTGTTCAGGTTTTTTGGTATCTATTCTTCCCTAATTTAGTGTATGCCTATAGGTTTTAGATGATCAGAAAACCAATGCTATTAAGTTCTCTTTAACTAGTGATGTACTANGGTTGGCATCTTCAAGAGAAGTAGCTTCCTTTCCCATGTTTGTTCAGGTTTTTTGGTGTCTATTCTTCCCTAATTTAGTGTATGCCTATAGGTTTTAGATGATCAGAAAACCAATGCTATTAAGCTCTCTTTAACTAGTGATGTACTAAAATTTGAGCATGGGCTCCATTAGAAACCACATTAGACCAAAACATGAGGCATTACTATATTAAAAAAAAATTAAATTTCAAGTGTGTAAAAGTGGAATCAATAATACCATTATGATAATGCAGCATCGTTTGATCGCTTTTTTTTTGTCTCATGTTTGGTCAATATTGCATTACTTTTTAATTAATTAACTTAAAGTTACTTTAGGTAACTCTACATTTAGTAGGATTTAGTTCAATTAACAGTTACCATATAATAGTTCTGTTGGAGGTTGAGTGGCTTTGTCACCAATTTTCACTTGGGGGCTAAGTTATAAAAATACAAAACTAATTTTGCCGGCAATGAGATGTAACTAACATATGTACTTATTTGCTTGATAAAGATCGAAAAAGGATTGGATGAGCTTAAATTAAATAATTAAATTTTGTTATTTGTTTTAGTATTATTATATTAATTAAGAAATATTTGTTTGACTAAGAAAATTAATTAGAGTGTGATATAATAAAAATTGTTTCTCTATTGGGAATTTTGTGTGTTTTTCTGTTGACAATTTTGTGTTTCTTGAACTAATCCTTGCGAGAGTTTGGCATCTCTCCTTTTCTATTCTCTTATTTCTTCCTCTTTCGTCCTTGTGATGACCCGAATATAAAATAAATTGTTGACATGATAATTAGGTCGTTTAATTATGATTCTAAATAATCAATGATTATTTTTTGAAATTTTAAATAAATAAAAGGATCTCAACTATGAATTCATTGTGTAAAAATGAGTTAAATGACTATAATATGTCATACTCTATGTTAAAATAAAAATGACAGAGCTTCTAAATGATATGTCTGTGGAGAGTGCTATGTCTGTGGAGAGTGCCCCTAGGGCAGATGGCTTTTCTGGAAAAAATTTTCAGGTGACCTGGGAGATGATAAAAATGGACCTTCTTTCAGCTGTGAATTTCTTTTTAAGGGGTGGTGTGGTGCCTAGATCTATGAATGCTACCCTGTTAGTTCTAATTCCAAAGATTGGTAACCCAACTTCATTTACAGAGTTTAGGCCAATAAGCTTGTGTAATTTTTTGTACAAGATATTGACTAAGATTTTGTCAAATAGATTGGCTACTTTGCTGCCTTCTTTAATCTCTGATGCTCAACATGGGTTTGTGAAAGGAAGAGGAATTGGAGATTGTATTATGCTAGCCCAGNTAAAAAAAAAAAAGATATGGACCTTCTATTCAATCAAATTCTTCCTTTTTGACAGGAATCGATAAGAAATAAGAAAGATTGAAACCCGATTCGATTTCATCCTAATGTAGTAGTATACTGTAGTATACTAATGAAAGTAGTATACCAATGAAGGGAACTATTCTGATTTCATTGAAGTTACAGATTAGAATAACTCGAGAAATTTTGATTGAATTCTGATCCAAAGACGAAAAAAAGGATCGAATAATCATTCTATGATGAAAATAGAATAACCGCCTTTTTGTGTTGTGTGCATAGGAGGTATACACTATACTATACAATCAAATAGAAAAGCTTTGTTACCTATTCCATTAGGAACCGCAGATTTTTTGGTCCATCACATTCATGCATTTACGATTCATGTAACGGTATTGATACTCCTAAAAGGTGTTCTATTTGCTCGACCATATAATAGTTCTGTTGGAGGTTGAGTGGCTTTGTCACCAATTTTCACTTGGGGGCTAAGTTATAAAAATACAAAACTAATGTTGCCGGCAATGAGATGTAACTAACATATGTACTTATTTGCTTGATAAAGATCGAAAAAGGATTGGATGAGCTTAAATTAAATAATTAAATTTTGTTATTTGTTTTAGTATTATTATATTAATTAAGAAATATTTGTTTGACTAAGAAAATTAATTAGAGTGTGATATAATAAAAATTGTTTCTCTATTGGGAATTTTGTGTGTTTTTCTGTTGACAATTTTGTGTTTCTTGAACTAATCCTTGCGAGAGTTTGGCATCTCTCCTTTTCTATTCTCTTATTTCTTCCTCTTTCGTCCTTGTGATGACCCGAATATAAAATAAATTGTTGACATGATAATTAGGTCGTTTAATTATGATTCTAAATAATCAATGATTATTTTTTGAAATTTTAAATAAATAAAAGGATCTCAACTATGAATTCATTGTGTAAAAATGAGTTAAATGACTATAATATGTCATACTCTATGTTAAAATAAAAATGACAGAGCTTCTAAATGATATGTCTGTGGAGAGTGCTATGTCTGTGGAGAGTGCCCCTAGGGCAGATGGCTTTTCTGGAAAAAATTTTCAGGTGACCTGGGAGATGATAAAAATGGACCTTCTTTCAGCTGTGAATTTCTTTTTAAGGGGTGGTGTGGTGCCTAGATCTATGAATGCTACCCTGTTAGTTCTAATTCCAAAGATTGGTAACCCAACTTCATTTACAGAGTTTAGGCCAATAAGCTTGTGTAATTTTTTGTACAAGATATTGACTAAGATTTTGTCAAATAGATTGGCTACTTTGCTGCCTTCTTTAATCTCTGATGCTCAACATGGGTTTGTGAAAGGAAGAGGAATTGGAGATTGTATTACGCTAGCCCAGTTTATGGTGGAAGAGTTGGATAGAAAGGTAGAGGCAGGTAACATGATCCTTAAGCTGGACATGATGAAAGGTTATGACAGGATTGAATGGGATTTTTTGTTGAGATCTTTGAGGGGTTTTGGATTTTCATAGTTGTTTGTGACTATTATTAGTAATTGTTTGCATTTACAGTTTGTTTCAGTTTGTGTGAATGGTCAAAGGTTTGGTTTTTTCCCAACATCCAGGGGCTTGACACAGGGAGATCCCATTTCTCCTTCTCTCTTTATCCTAGCAGAAGAAGTTTTGATTAGAGGCTTGGAAAAGTTGTACGTGCAGGGGAATGTAAAGGGTTTCCATACTGGTAGGGGTACTGTTTTGATCTCTCATTTGCTTTTTGCAGATGATACCCTATTATTTCTAAGAGGAAATAAAAAATCTTTGGAGCAATTGATGGTTTATCTGGCTAGGTATGAAATGTGCTCTGGACCGAGGGTAAGCAGGCAGAAAAGTTCTTTAATTTGTTCTTCTAAAATCTCTCAGGTAAGGAGGCTGGTTTATCAAGAATTGCTCAGATTCCTATTAAGGAATGCCCTTTCACATATCTGGGTTGTCCTCTAATTTGGGGAAGGAGTAGACTGAGATATTTTGAGGATATTGTGTTCAAGTTTAAAGCTAAATTGGAGGGTTGGTATGCGAAATTATTGTCACAAATGGGAAGACTAGTACTTGTTCAGTCTCTGCTGAATGCAGTACCTGTTCACTTGCTGTCATGTATGAATTTACCAAAAGGAATTCTTGCAAAGTTAAATTCTTTGATGGCTTCTTTCATTTGGTCAGGCAAAGAAGGGAGTAGGAGGAGACCTTGGGTTTCATGGGTAAACATCGCAAGGCCTATGCAGGAAGGGGGATTGGGGATCATGAAATTTGAGGAGGTTCAGATGGCTTTCAGAATGAAGCAGGTTTGGGGGTTTCTTGAGGGTAAGTCTCTTTGGGCAAAGGTGTTTTCTAATAAATTTTTGAAGGGTCATCATATGTTGAGAAGTGATAAAAAGGGTAAAGCTAAGTTGTTTAAAATGCTGCAACCTTTTTTCATTTCTGTGATTGAAAATACACAAAGTATGGTGGGAAGAGGGGTTTGTGTGGATTTTTGGTGCTCTAATTGGTTGGGATCTGGGCCTTTATTAAGTAGAATTGAGGGCATGCCAGAGAGTTTCCCTTTGCTTTCTGAAGTGCTGGATGGAACAGTCTGGCAGTGGCATAAGATAGGGGACTTGTTATCAGAGCAGTTGAAGCAAGAAATTCTGGAGTCGGGAGTTGTTCTATCTACTAAAGAGGATAGGATTGTGTGGAAGTTGACTGATTCTGGTGAATTTTCAATAAAATCTGCTTGGCAGAGGGTAAGGAACTCTGTAGAAAGAGATAGGGTGGCTTCTGTCATTTGGAAGCAGGCTGCTTGTCCAAGTGCAAAGCTGCTAAGTTGCAAAATCCACAAAAATGCTGTTTTGGTGGAATCAAATTTCCAAAGAATTGGGGTAATGTTGGCGAGTAAATGTGTGTTGTGTGGTCATGATGTGGAAACTGTAGGACATGTGTTTGTTCAATGTGATTACTCTGTTGTTATTTGGAGGAAATTTTCTGCTTTGTGTGGATTTCGAGTTGTTGATTCTGAGTTTCCAGTGGTTAGGTTGATGAGGTTGGTGAGGATTTATAATAAGCAATCTTTTAGTCATATTTTGATTAGAGGTTTGGCTTTATTTGTGTTCTGGCATTTATGGAGGGAGAGATGTAGAAGGGTGTATGGTGAGGGTGTGCTGAATGCTCAGGCTGTTTTTTTAAGAATCTGTGCTAGTCTGCATCTGCAGGCTTATGGTATTAAGCCTAGAGTGAAGGAAAGCGTGACTGGGCAAGAATTCTTACAGAATTTGAGAGTGGAGAGATGTGATAAAATGCAAGTTAGAGCTATTTGGGTTAGCTGGAAGCCTCCAGCTGCTGGTAGTTTGAAGCTAAATATAGATGGGGCAGCCAAAGGAAATCCTGGGAGAGCTGGGGGAGGAGTTGTTGTTAGAAATGAATGGGGGCATGTAGTGCTTGCTGCTTCCTTCTTTTATGGAGTATGTACGAACATGGAGGCCGAGTTAAGGGCGTTGAGAGATGGTCTGATTTTATTTGAGAGGTATGGACTAACGGTGTGTCAGCTTCACATTGAAACTGACTCAGCTGTTATGGTTGACATGGTAATGAAAGGTCATTTAAGGGCCTAGAAATTTTGGGGCTTGTTTGAAGAGATAATGGACATTTTGGGAAGGCTAAAATATAGCATGAATCATGTTTATAGAGAGGCTAATTGCTTTGCTGACTTTTTTGCTAACCGGGCACTAAGGGATGGGCTCTCATCAGACTTTTTTCAAGATATCAGATTTCCTTTGCAACCTAAGATGTTGCTGCTCCAGGATCAACGTGGGATACAGAACTTAAGGAAGAAAATTGTCATTGCTTGATTCTTGTATTTTTTCTTCTTACTTGGTTTGGGTATAGGCATTTTTTAGCCTATTTTCCAAAATGTAAATTTTCATTCACGGAATAAAAGTGCTGATTTGTAAAAAAAAAAGTGTCAAATTCTGTCCTACCCAATTCTCTCTAAATTGTATTTTAACTCTAAAATACTTCGTAACTTTTAATACACCTCATATTACCTCTCTCAAAGTTTTTATTTCTACTCTTAAAAATATATATTGTTCATTCTTACGTCATTACATATATGAGCATTATAAAATAATTACTTCACTAAATTAAGATAAATATGAGGGGGTTTACAAAATTAAATTACTAAATTACCTCAATTAAAAGTAAAAGATACTGAATTCATTATAGTTTGACTCCTTATTTGATTTTTAAGTTTTATTCTAATAGATAATATAATTATATACTAATTATAATTTTTTAAGAAAAAAAATTAAATTCTTATTTTTGATTTTATTTCAATAAATGACATAATAGAACATGAATTTAGTTGTAAAATTCATGTTCTATTATGAATGACTTACACTCATTGTTTTATATTTTAATTTTATTTCAATAAATAGTATAATTGTATAATAATTACGATTTTTTTTTAAAAAAAATAAATTTTTATTTTTAATTTTATTTCAATAAATGATACAATAAAACATAATTTTTAGTTGTAAAATTTAAAATATTTGATATTTTATCTTGATTGTGATATTTTTGGTCAAAGTATAATATTTTAAACTTGAGGGGTCTAAGTATTATACATTTACAGACTTCAGGAGGTCTGAGTGTAATTTACTAAAAGATATATTAATGGACATTAATAGCATGGGTCTATGTGTTACGTGTGTACAAACTATAAGGGGTTTGTGTGTTATATTTCAAATATAAAGGGATCTGAGTGATTAAGTGACAAAGTTTAAAAGGTTTGAGTATAAATTCTCCATATACACAAGTACACTATCACATCAAAATACACATGCACACACTAATATTAGTATACCATAATATACACATTAATATGCTAAAACACATACACACACTAATACATAAAAGCGCACACATACACTCTAAGATACCCGACTTTGATCCTGGACTTAACCCCGACTTTGACCCTAGATCGGACCTTGACCCACACCCGACCCGGACCCCGACCCCGATCCCGACCCCAGACTTAGACCCAATCTTGAACCAAGACCCGACCCCAACCCCGGAATCCGGATACTAAAATGTTAGCATCCGTTGCAAGTTATCACAAAAGTAATAAATTACCCTAAAAAATTGTAAAACTATCCACAAAAGTTATAAATCACCCACAAAAAGTCATAATTTTTTTATTATAAAAACACCAACAAAAATTATAAAAACACCCGCAAAATTAGTTAAAATGTGACTTACGGTATGGAAAATTTTTTTTGGGTACCATAGTCTTCTTCTTTATAATAACCTGTCTTACAGTACTTCTGTCTACTCCTTTTGTTTGGTGATGGTGAGGAGCAGCATATGTTCAAAGCTATCCACCACGGCGTGGTTGTGCTCTCACTTTCTCGTGTGTTCTATTTNAACTTGTCAAGACTTCCATGGGGCATATAATCATAGACCAAGAGAAGCTCCCCCTTTCTCCGGCAGTAGCCGAGGAGAGCCACCAAGTTCCTGTGCCTGAGCCTTCCCATGCTGGCAATTTCAGCCACAAATTCCCGCATCCCCTGATTTGAGTCATGGGAAACTCTCTTCACTGCGACATGAGCATTGGAAGAAGACAGTATTCCTCTAAAAACCTGTCCAAAACCTCCTCTTCCTAGAAGCTCTCTGTGGTTGAACCCATTGGTTGCTTTGTAAAGATCCTTATAGGAGAATCTCTGAGGTCCATATTCCACTTCCCAATCCTCTCGTATTTCTGCATATTTTCTTCTCTGTTTTATGTAAGCAATCCCACCCATTGTGATGATCAGCACTGCCAGAACTGTTGTGGCTGAGATTATAACATCTCGATGTAATTTTCTTTTGGATTTTCTGGGCCAGGGAACTGAAGGAAGTTTTGATAGGTCTAGGCTTTCTGCTGGTCCAGTTTTGTTGAAGCTCCACCCCAGAATGTAGTGGTTGCTTATCGCAGCGGTTCCTGTAGCTGCAGCGAAACCAACATACATATGGTCAAAGAAAACTGGAGAAAGATCAATGGACACATTCAAGAGAGGTTGATTTGGTTTCGCGATTCTGATGGGAGCCAATGTAACGATGATAATCTTTTTCACTCCATCATAATCTATCCAAACCTGCGTTGGAGTTTTACTCGTAAGATTGAAGCTCTTTTTGATCCCTTCTGTATTGGAAAAATATGAGGCCGAAGCCGATGCAACTGATTTGAGGCTGTTCACATCTATTCCCACATGATTGCCGTCTATATCTTCAAAATCTGGGTCATTGATAGTATCAAACTCAACTGCAAGTACATGGTTGGAGGTGAGTCCGTTGTTTGAAGAATTGAAAAGGCCTATAAATTGGTGTGTCATGCCTCCCTTGGTGAAGGTCAGAGATGGTGAGATGGTGAAGGCAAAGCCGTGGTCGTCTGGAAGTCCCAATTTAGGAACTATGGCGAAGACAAAATAGGTAGAAAATGAAAGAGACTGAGTTGATCCAGGTGAGGAGTTGTTAAATTTCACAGGAATTTGGTAGAAAGCATGGCCTGTATCTTCCTCCGAAGCGTTGGTTACAGCCAATAGGCCACTGGGACGGATTTGAGCGATCCCATCAAGATACAGTTTGGTTCCACGGAAGCCATGGTAGATGAACTGGTTTTCATCTTGAGCTATGGCCAAGAGGTTTATGGATATATGAAAAAATATCGGGAAATGAAGAGGTCTAAAAGATGTAGCCATTAACGAAGTGAGAGAAGGTTTCTTCCGTCTTGAAATTTTAAGACTTTGAATGGCCGGCCAAATTGTTGATGTGATCAGAGATCTCCCATCACTTCATTGTGCCTGAAAAAAACGATTAAGTCATAAGCGGTCTTTCCCTGAGCCACACAATTCGTGAAGCACCAGTCACCGTCACTCCACACCTGAATGCGGGACCAGACTAGGTTACCGAAATGAAATATTTCGATATCATTGTCAATAGAGGACAATATGGTCGGCAGACAAAAGAGAAATCTGTCCAACTTCAATCATTTGATATAATAGTAGTCTCGAAGTTAGAAATTTAAACCTTAACCTTCTCTTTTCTTTACAAAGTTAGGATAAATTAGCCGCAGAGACATCTCTCCATATATGAAATAGTCCCTTTCTCACAAGCAAGCCAACTCCGTAGAGGGTTGGACAAAATTACAACATTAGTGAAAAATTTATAATAATAGACAAAATTATCATACTAGTAGAAAAAATTATAACATTAGTAAAAAATTTAATAGTGAGCAAAATTATAATATTAATGAACAATTTACTACAATAATTGGCACAATTACTACAATATTGGGCAAACTTTTACCACCATTTGAAGAACCAAAATTATATTTTGTGGGTTTGTGATCAATCACTAATATTGGTTGATTATTAGTGAAAAAATTACAAGATCAATGGAAAAATTTACAATAGTAGTGAACAAATTTATAACATCAATAAAAAAATTTACAATATCAGTGAAAAATTTATAACAATAGTGGGTAAATTACAACAATAGTGGATAAACTTTAATCAATATGGTGGTAAAAGTACGACTGACATTGATAAGTGCACGAAAGTGCATTCTAAATAGCCTACTATTAGATTAAAATATTAAAATGTGAATGAAAATAATTAAATATAATTTATATTATTGAATTTAATATCTATTCTCATTGAGATATATTCGAGCATGATTTTATAATATTATAAATCTCAAATATTGCATTATTGGTTGGGGAGAGGTAATTTACGATGATCTTTACAATTAACATTTTTGGAATTTTATTATTCAACTTTTTTATTTGTTTTTATTTTGATGGCAGGCCATGAAGTAAAAAGACTGAAATTGATGTGGCTGTCAATTGAGCTCAACACTCATAATTTTTATTGGGCTTCATTTTTCTCAAATTACACAAGATTTGAGTTTTAGGAACTGAAATAAAAAAGTTGAAATTAAGAAGGGCTGAAGTAGAAAGACCGGAGTAAAAAAGGGGAAAATGTATTTTCTTAAAAGGAGTATCACTTTAATCTATATATTGGCCTTTTCTTTGGCTTCTATGGTGTGAGTGGCGGCTGGAAGAAAGAAAAGAAAAGGAAAAAGAAGGCAGGCGGCTGGGCAGAAGAAGACGGACGCTCATAAGAGTAGAAAAAGTTTTGATGGCCGCCGGTTTCGTCTATTCTTTTAGGAGATTTTTGTTGTCCGTTATATTTATCGATAATTAAATTTTTAAGTAAGGTGAGGGATAAACTTGTACAANGAAGACGGACGCTCATAAGAGTAGAAAAAGTTTTGATGGCCGCCGGTTTCGTCTATTTTTTAGGAGATTTTTGTTGTCCGTTATATTTATCAATAACTAAATTTTTAAGTAAGGCGAGGGATAAACTTGTACAATAGATGATATTTTATTTATTTTTAATTTATGTATTTAATTTTCAATTACTAAGACTCTTTTATTTTATCATTCTCAATTTATTGTTAATGTTTTCTTCTCTGAGTAATCATAGAATTTATTCTGTTTATGGATTCAGTCATATTTTTTTTATTGAATANATTTATTGTTAATGTTTTCTTCTCTGAGTAATCATAGAATTTATTCTGTTTATGGATTCAGTCATGCTTTTTTTATTGAATAGTTTAGTTCTTGATTATGTTTGGACCAATTATTTATCTATATTGATTTAATTCTTTACTGCAATATTATTTTTTGAGTATATTATCGTCGTTGAATTTTCTCAATAGTGATAATAATTTATGTATTTTAAAAGTGGTGAATGATTTTTTAAAGTGTTACATTGGGTTTAATTTTGATTTATAAATCTATATATTCCGGTTGAGANGAATGATTTTTTAAAGTGTTACATTGGGTTTAATTTTGATTTATAAATCTATATATTTCGGTTGGGATTTTGAAAATTAAATTCTCAATTGAGTTATTCAATAAATTAAAAATAATTAAAATACCAGATTTGTTCAAAGGATTTCCGACGCTTTACTGTTTGTCAAATTTAAATACTTTTTCCGTTAGTCACTTTACTTCACTTTAATTTGTATTTAAATTTAATCTTTATTATCCGGTAATCATTTAATATTTTTCTTTAGTTTCTTTGTTCATTCTATTATTCTTTTAATTTGTTTCTCTATGGAATCGACACCCCAAAGTTGTGTTACAATTACCGCGTTATTCTTTGGGCGTAATCAAACACTTTGAACCACATTTGTCGTAAATGTAACNTTACTTCACTTTAATTTGTATTTAAATTTAATCTTTATTATCCGGTAATCATTTAATATTTTTCTTTAGTTTCTTTGTTCATTCTATTATTCTTTTAATTTGTTTTTCTATGGAATCGACACCCCAAAGTTGTGTTACAATTACCGCGTTATTCTTTGGGCGTAATCAGACACTTTGAACCACATTTGTCGTAAATGTAATACTAGTATATCCCACTAATATCGTAAATTTACTTTTAAGTTTGTATTATTATCCACAATTCTCATAATATTAACCAAAATAAAAGTAAAATTTATTTATATACTAATAACCTTAACCACAATCATTCTAAACTTACAATATTTGTGGAAAAAATCACCACAGCAGTTACAACATCAATAAAAAATTTATAACATTAGTGAGAAATTTACAACAATAGTGTAAGTTTTACATAATCNTTACTTTTAAGTTTGTATTATTATCCACAATTCTCATAATATTAACCAAAATAAAAGTAAAATTTATTTATATACTAATAACCTTAACCACAATCATTCTAAACTTACAATATTTGTGGAAAAAATCACCACAGCAAAATTTACAACAGTAGTGTAAGTTTTACATAATCATTGTATTTAACCCTGAATTATAGTAAATTTTCTCTTTAATGTCATAACCTTTTTCCAATTGTGGTCATTTATTCACCATGATTTTAACTTAACATCTTTTTGTCGTACATTTACTCGTAATCCACGTAATATTACCCAAAATTGTCATAATATTAACAAAAATAGTGATAATATTAATCAGAACAGTCGNATGTCATAACCTTTTTCCAATTGTGGTCATTTATTCACCGTGATTTTAACTTAACATCTTTTTGTCGTACATTTACTCTTAATCCACGTAATATTACCCAAAATTGTCATAATATTAACCAAAATAGTGATAATATTAATCAGAACAGTCATAAATTAACCTCTAAACTTTTAAATTTATCCACAATTGTTGTAAACTTACTCTCAATTATGGTAAATATGTCCTTAATTGTGGTTAATTGCCCACAGTTATGCTAAATCTCACTCTAGTAACCTTGTGATTGATCATAGACAATTGTGATCGATCACAAACTTACAGNATCCACAATTGTTGTAAACTTACTCTCAATTATGGTAAATATGTCCTTAATTGTGGTAAATTGGCCACAGTTATGCTAAATCTCACTCTAGTAACCTTGTGATTGATCATAGACAATTGTGATCGATCACAAACTTACAGTTTTTCAAAAAAATTAAGTCAAGGATACTTGTGATCGATCCCAAATTGTGGGGATCAATCCTAAATATCCTTTTAATATTTTAAGGTATATTCTAAACCTTTGCGATAGATCTTAATCTATTGGGATAGATTACAAAAAATATAGTACTATGATCTATCACAAAAATATAGGATCGTTCATAATTTTTCTTCTTAGAAATTTTTTTTTTATGAAGTACAATGATCTATCGTTTCACTCTATGATCGATCAGAATCTCTCAAGCAACCACTTTTGGGGGAGACTACTATAATCTTGTGATAAATCTCAAGTTCTTGTGATAGATCATAAACATTCATAAAATTTAATTTCACCAATTAAAAATTTCATCAATTCAAAATAAAATTTAAAATTTAACAACAAATAAACATTCAATTTCATCAATTCAAGATTCACTTTCACTAAAATTAATATAAAATTCACCTTCAATTTTATTAAAATTTAATTTCATAAAATTAATACCAACCTGACTGCCAATTTTACTAAATAAACATTAATTTAGTAACCAAATTTCGTCAACAGACTAACATCAAGTTATTTTTTTGTTTATTAAATTTTAATACGTAAAAAATAAATTTTCATCAACTTGAAAATCGAATTTTAATTAGCACAGAGTTTAAGAAGTAAAAAAAATACAAATTCAATCGACTCGAATCAAATTTTAATTAGTTCTAGGTGCTAGCAGCTCCGGTTGAGCTCAAAATTTTAATCGACTTGAATCTGAATTTTAATTAGGTCAATTTTAATATGTAAAAAAATGACATTTAATCAATTTGAATTTTAATAANATTAAATTTTAATACGTAAAAAATAAATTTTCATCAACTTGAAAATCGAATTTTAATAAGCACAGAGTTTAAGAAGTAAAAAAAATACAAATTCAATCGACTTGAATCAAATTTTAATTAGTTCTAGGCGCTAGCAGCTCCGGTTGAGCTCAAAATTTTAATCAACTTGAATCTGAATTTTAATCAGGTCAATTTTAATATGTAAAAAAATGACATTTAATCAATTTGAATTTTAATATGTAGAAAAATATATTAAATATTATTTTTATATTAATTTGTTGAAATGTATATTAATTTCTTATTAATTTGATGAATTTAATGTTTATTGGGTGATATTAGATGTTAATTTGATGAATTAAATGTTAATTATTTAAAATTTAATATTAATTTGATACATTGAATGCGAATTGGATGGCAATGAATATTAATTGTATGAATTGAATATAAATTGGATTCATTAGATATTAAATTTTGTGTTAATTTGATGAATTNAAAATTTAATATTAATTTGATACATTGAATGCGAATTGGATGGCAATGAATATTAATTGTATGAATTGTATATAAATTGGATTCATTAGATATTAAATTTTGTGTTAATTTGATGAATGGAATATTAATTGGATTAATTTAGATGTTGATTTGATGAAGTTAATGAGAAATAATTAAATTTGATGAATTGAATATTAATTAAATGAGATTGAATGTTAAATTGATGAAGTTGCGTGATAATTTATTGTTAAATTGATAAATTGAATGCTAATTCAATTAATTTATGTGTTAATTTGATGTCAATTGGATGAATTGAATGTTAATTGAATGAATTGAATATTTATTAGATAATTATGTAGTGTAATTTCATGAATTGAGTTTTAAANTAATTTATGTGTTAATTTGATGTCAATTGGATGAATTGAATGTTAATTGAATGAATTTAATATTTATTAGATAATTATGTAGTGTAATTTCATGAATTGAGTTTTAATAGAATGAATTTAAATATAATTTGGATGGATTAAATGTTAATTTGATTTTAATTTGATGAATTGAATATTAATTGAGTGAATTTGGATGTTAATATGATGAATTTGATGTTAGTCAGTTGAATTTGAATGTTAATTAAATAAAATTGACTATTAGTTATTGTGGGTTAAATATGTCCTGATATGTATTGGGTGAATTTGAATGTTAATTTGATGAATTGATTGTTAATTAGAGAAATTTGAATATAAATTGGATGAATTGAAAGCTAATTTGACAAATTGAATATTAATTGGATGAAACTAAATGTTTATTTGACATAAATTTGGTGGATTGAATATTAATTATGTGAACTTAAATTGGATGAATTTTGATATAAATTTAATGTTAATTAAATGAATTCAATGTTAATTTGAAGAATTTGGATATTGATTTGATGAATTGAATGATAATTGGATCAAAAATACCATCGTTTGTAATAATATTGCAATGATTTGGGTGAATTTACCATGATTTAAGGTGAATTTAACACTATTCAGGTAATGTTACTATTGTTTAGTGTAATATTACCACTGTTCAGGACGATATTACCATTTTTAAGGTAATATTACAATGATTTTTGGTGATGTTAGTAATATTTAGAGCCAATTTACCACCATTTGGCGTAAGAAAAACACAACTGATGTACATTTATTTTTAAATTTGTAATATTATCCACATATATTATAACTTTAATCAATACAGNTTATTGTGGGTTAAATATGTCCTGATATGTATTGGGTGAATTTGAATGTTAATTTGATGAATTGATTGTTAATTAGAGAAATTTGAATATAAATTGGATGAATTGAAAGCTAATTTGACAAATTGAATATTAATTGGATGAAACTAAATGTTAATTTGACATAAATTTGGTGGATTGAATATTAATTATGTGAACTTAAATTGGATGAATTTTGATATAAATTTAATGTTAATTAAATGAATTCAATGTTAATTTGAAGAATTTGGATATTGATTTGATGAATTGAATGATAATTGGATCAAAAATACCATCGTTTGTAATAATATTGCAATGATTTGGGTGAATTTACCATGATTTAAGGTGAATTTAACACTATTCAGGTAATGTTACTATTGTTTAGTGTAATATTACCACTGTTCAGGACGATATTACCATTTTTAAGGTAATATTACAATGATTTTTGGTGATGTTAGTAGTATTTAGAGCCAATTTACCACCATTTGGCGTAAGAAAAACTCAACTGATGTACATTTATTTTTAAATTTGTAATATTATCCACATATATTATAACTTTAATCAATACAATATTAACTTTGGTATATATTATTGTAACTTGTTCCATTATTGTTGTATTTAAATTATAAACTATAGTAAATTTTTTTGTTGATGTTGTAATGTTACCACAGTAATAGTAAATTCATCCACCATTTGAAGTACTACAACTATATTTTGTGGGTTTGCGATTGATCACTAATATTAATGATCGATCAAGTACTCGCAGATTTAATAGTTAAAGTAACAAAATTATCTACTATGGGGTTGTGATCGACCGATATAAAATCTAATGAATTTGTATTTTTTTACTGATTAAAATTCATGTCAATTAAAAGTTTTTTTTTTTGGTACTACAAATAAGGTCATTTTTCCAACACCAATGTATAAAAGTATTAGAATTTTCTGTTGACATAGAGTGAAATGATAGATTATGACAATTTTTTGTTCTAAGAAGAAAAATTGCTATTGATCATATGTTTTTGTGATCAATTACAATACTATGTTTTTTGTAATCTATTCCAATACATTAGGATCTATCGCAAGGATTTAGATATATATTAAAATATTAGAAGAATGTTTGGGATCGATCACATGTATTCTTGACTTATTTTTTGGCAATTAATCTTCAATTAATATTCTAATTCATAGATTATACATTAGATTTAATCCAATCAATATTCAATTCATCAAATTAGCACTAAATTTCTTAATTTAACCTTCAATTCTACTAAATTTGCATTCAATTTAATTCCGTTAACATTTAATTCATTTAATATGCATTCAAAATGACCTTAAATTTCTTCAAAATAATATTCAATTCATTAAGTTAATATTCAGTTTCATACAATTAACAATAAATTTATCAAATTAACATTTAGTTTCATCCAACTAACATTCAACTCATCAGATTATCACCAAAATAATCAATTTTACATTTGATTCTTGCTTTTTGTGAAATTGAATTTCGAATTGATGAAATTAAATATTAATTTGGTATTTATTTGATGAATTGGATCTCAATTAGATGAAATTGAATGTCAAATTCATGAATGTTAATGTTAATTTGATAAAATTGACTGTCAATTTTTGTTAATTTTATGAAATTCAATTTTAAAAAATAAAAAATGAAGATTAATTTTGTGTTAATTTTAAGAAATTAAAACTTTAATTGATGAAATCGAATATTAATTTATGTTAGATTTATTGCATTGAATCTTAATCGGATGAAATTGATTGTCAATTTGATGAATTTTGATATTAATGTGATAAAATTGACAATTAATTTGTGTTGATTTAATGAAGTCGAATGTTAATTTGGTATTGATTTAATGAATTGGTCCTCAAATTGGATGCAATTGATTATTAACCTAATAAAATTGTCTGCCAATTTGGTATTAATTTGATAAAATTGAATTTCAATTTGTAAAATTGAAGGTGAATTTGATGTTTATTTGATGAAATTGAATGTTGACATGGTAAAATTAATCGTCAATTTGGTGTTAATTTGATGAAATTGGAATTTAATAAATAAAGTCGATAGTGAATTTGATATTAGTTTGATGAAATTAAATTTTGAATTAATGATATGTAATGTTAATTTAATGTTGATTTAATGGATTAGATGAAATTGAATGTTAAATTCATAAAATTTTATTATAATTTGATAAAATTGGTTGTCTGTTTGGTGTTAAATTTTTGAAACTATAAATAAATTAAATTGAAAGCTAATTTATTTTTAATTTGATGCAATTTAATTGTAATTTGATGAAATCAAATGTTAATTTGTTGTTTATTTAAATGAAATTAAATTTTAAAATTTTAATATTAATTTGATAAAATTGACAGTCAATTTGGTTTTATTTGAATGAAATTGAGTTTTAATAAATAAAATTTTAGGTGAATTTATTATTAATCTGATGAATATGAATTTTAAATTGATGAAATTAAATGTTATTTTAGGGTTAATTTGATGAATTGGATGAAAATAAACATTAAATATATTAATTTTATTCGGAATATATTTTTAGAATAAATATTATTATTTTTTAGAATATATCAAAATTATTATTCGGAATATATCAAAATTATTATTTTTTATCTCCAAAATATTTGTGATCTATCCTAAGATCTTGTGATTTATTGCAAGATTGTAGTATTCTCTCCCAAAACTTTTTAAAAAACTGTAAGTTTGTGATCGATCACAAATGTATATGATCAATCACAAGTCACTATAGTGAAATTTAGTAAAATTATGGGCAATTTACCACACTTAAGGGCAGATTTGCAACATCAGTAAAAAATTTAAATTAATAGTGGACAAAATTACAATATCAATGAACAATTTACTACACTAATGAGCAAAATTATTACAATTGGGGGCAAATTTTAACCATCATTTGAAGTACCATCACAAAACCAATGGGTTTGTGATCGATCAATAATATTGACTTATCAAATTTGATTTATTGCAAGGTTGTAGTTGCAAATTGAAGGCAAAATTGCAACATTAATGAAAAATTTACAACAATAGTAAACAAAATTACATCATTAATAAAAAATTAGTGGGCATAGTAATACCCGTTGTCCTTGTAATATTAACCAAATTAACAATAAAATACCCATAAATGTTGTAAACAAAATTTCTTAAATATATCCACAATTCTAGTACTTTTATCCATTAGTGTTGTAATATGACATTTATTATAGTATCAAAAACTTACCTTTGTATGTCGTAAATATTACCAAAACAATCGCAAATGGTCCTCTAAAATTGTAAATATGTCCACAAATCTAATACGCTCATCCATAACAGTGTTAACTTTGCTCTTAATTTTGGTAAATTGATCCTCACATGTGATAAATCTACACTTAATTTTGGTAAATTGTTACGATTTTGGTAAATCTTATCACAACAATGGTAATATTATCCTTAAAAATATTAAATCTAACCAATATGATATTGTACATTACCAAAATTGGGTGATGAAACCACATTTGGTGAAGACTATAGTAACTTTGTGATGGATCGNGAAATTGAGTTTTAATAAATAAAATTTTAGGTGAATTTATTATTAATCTGATGAATATGAATTTTAAATTGATGAAATTAAATGTTATTTTAGGGTTAATTTGATGAATTGGATGAAAATAAACATTAAATATATTAATTTTATTCGGAATATATTTTTAGAATAAATATTATTATTTTTTAGAATATATCAAAATTATTATTCGGAATATATCAAAATTATTATTTTTTATCTCCAAAATATTTGTGATCTATCCTAAGATCTTGTGATTTATTGCAAGATTGTAGTATTCTCTCCCAAAACTTTTTAAAAAACTGTAAGTTTGTGATCGATCACAAATGTATATGATCAATCACAAGTCACTATAGTGAAATTTAGTAAAATTATGGGCAATTTACCACACTTAAGGGCAGATTTGCAACATCAGTAAAAAATTTAAATTAATAGTGGACAAAATTACAATATCAATGAACAATTTACTACACTAATGAGCAAAATTATTACAATTGGGGGCAAATTTTAACCATCATTTGAAGTACCATCACAAAACCAATGGGTTTGTGATCGATCAGTAATATTGACTTATCAAATTTGATTTATTGCAAGGTTGTAGTTGCAAATTGAAGGCAAAATTGCAACATTAATGAAAAATTTACAACAATAGTAAACAAAATTACATCATTAATAAAAAATTAGTGGGCATAGTAATACCCGTTGTCCTTGTAATATTAACCAAATTAACAATAAAATACCCATAAATGTTGTAAACAAAATTTCTTAAATATATCCACAATTCTAATACTTTTATCCATTAGTGTTGTAATATGACATTTATTATAGTATCAAAAACTTACCTTTGTATGTCGTAAATATTACCAAAACAATCGCAAATGGTCCTCTAAAATTGTAAATATGTCCACAAATCTAATACGCTCATCCATAACAGTGTTAACTTTGCTCTTAATTTTGGTAAATTGATCCTCACATGTGATAAATCTACACTTAATTTTGGTAAATTGTTACGATTTTGGTAAATCTTATCACAACAATGGTAATATTATCCTTAAAAATATTAAATCTAACCAATATGATATTGTACATTACCAAAATTGGGTGATGAAACCACATTTGGTGAAGACTATAGTAACTTTGTGATGGATCACAAATATTCATAAAATTTAATTTCATCAATTCAAAATTTAGTCAATTCAAAATAACATTTAAAATTTAACAATAAATAAAAATTCAATTTCGTCAATTCAAAATTCATGAATATAATATTTACTTTCATACAATTGAGATCCAATTCATCAAATTAACCTTAAATTAATATTAAATTTTATTAATTGAAAATTCAATGTCATCAAATTAACACCAAATTCACCTTCAATTTTATTTATTAAAATTCAATTTCATCAAATTATCACCAAATTGACTTTCAATTTTACCAAATTAACAATGAAATTCTTAAATTTGAAATGATCACCAAATTAACAGTCACCAACACCCCCATTCTAATTTATATTTAAGCATCACTTGATAAAGTTATCACTTGGTATTAATTTGATGAAATTGAATTTTAATAAGTAAAATTGAAGGTGAATTTGATGTTAATTTGATGAAATTGAATTTTGACATGATAAAATTAATGGTCAATTTGATATTAATTTGATGAAATTAGATTTTAATAAATAAAGTTGATAGCGATCTATCCCAATTATTGTTTTTTGGAATATATCACAATTATTATTATTTTTTATAATAAATCAAAATTATTATTCGGAATATATCAAAATTATTATTTTTTTATCTCCAAAATATTTGCGACCTATTGTAAGATCTTGTGATCTATCGCAAGGTTGTAGTAATCTCCTCCAAATTTTTTGAAAAACAATAAGTTTGTGATCAATCACAAGTCACTAGAGTGAAATTTAGTAAAATTGTGGACAATTTACTACAATTAAAGGCATATTTATCACATTTGATGGGTTAATTTACAACTGTTCTAATTAATATTATGACTCAATGTGTAACTATTTGATCGATCACAAATCCACAAAATATAGTTCTAGTACCTCAAATGGTGGTAAAAGTTGTCCACTAATGTAGTAATTTTGTTCATTACTATAGTAAATTGTCCATTGATGTTGTAATTTTGTCCATTATTGTTATAAATTTTTCACTGATGTTGTAATTTTTATCACTATTTTGGTAATTTTGCCTACCACTCTTGTAAGTTTTTCATTAATGTTGTAATTTTGTTCACTATTGTTGTAAAATTTTCAATAATGTTATAATTTTGCCCTCAATGTGCAACTGTTTGATGGATTGGTCAATATTAGTGATCGATCGTAAACCCACAAAATATAGTTCTGGTACCTCAAATGGTAATAAAAGTTTACCACTATTGTAATAATTTTGCCAATTACTATAGTAAATTATCCATTGATGTAATTTTTATTACTATTGGGGTAATTTTTCCCACTACTCTTATAAATTTTTTATTAATGTTGTAATTTTGTTTACTATTGTTGTAAATTTGTCCACTAATATTATAATAGTAGCTTTTCGGTATGGTGCCGAAATATTCCATTTCGGTATCATAGACAACTCCTTGAATACGTGGAATTCAATCATATAATTTGTTGCTCACCATAAAAAATATTTTAATTTTAGGGTTGATTGTACTGGAGGTTCTTAAAATATGAAATTTATCTCATTTTGGTCTTTAATATTTCAATTACATCATTTTAATCCTTGTAGTATTAAATATGTTTCTATGTGGTCCCTCAAATAGACATCATTTGAATTGTTAACGATGTTTTATCATAAACTTGTCATATAATATCTAAATATGGACAAAAAAAATTTTAGATAGTTCTTGACCAAAATTTGGGTTGGTCTTGACTAAAATGTGTAATATGAATAATTTTTTACCAAAATTTGGGTTGCTCTTGCCTAAAAATGTGTAATATGAATAGTTCTTGACCAAAATTTGGGTTACTATTGACTAAAATGTGTAATATAACTAGCTATTAACTAAAATTTGGATAGCTCATGAACAAAATCATGTAATTTTAGTGGCTCTTTCACCAAAATTTGAGTATAAATTTAGTCAAGAGTTATTTAAATTATTTTTTATTTATATTTAAATATTATTTGACAAATTTATGATTAAAAATTATTAACAATGTGAACATTATCTGCTTAAAAGACCACATATAAATATATTCAGTACTTCAAAAATTAAAATAATACAATTAAAATATTAAAAATAAAAATAAGACAAATGTCATACTTTAACAACCTTCAATACAATTAACCCTTAATTTTATTTCAATCATTCCGAGATTTTCACCCAACCAACGGGTGGTTTACACACATTAACAAAGCGAAGTGGTAGTCTTAATCCCCTTTTTTATTGGCATCACGGTGTTTTAGAGCTCGTTGTTACACATCTTACAAATTGAAGTGGGAATGCTCAATCCTTTTAAAATTGAAGTATAATTTCTCCAACTTTGTCGATGTGGGATGGCTGTCTACACTCCACACTTGACAAAATTGCTTAGGTTTTTGTTTAATCTTTTTTTCTTTTTTGAACAAATTTTATTTAATCATTCATCTTATTATTTTTATGTGAAATTTAAATCCAAATAAATAGTTAAAAAATTGGATGAATTATACTTTGCACCCTGAAAGATTTTAATTTTTTTTATTTTATATTCTCAAAAATTAAATTTTTCACATTACAGTATGAAAAGTATTATAATGTAGTCCTTCTGCTAATTTCTGTTATTTTTTCTCTATTAGTGTTAATTAATTGGCTTTTTGACGAAAAAATTAACAGAAGAACCACATTACAACACTTTTGATATATTAATGATGTAATGTGAAATTTTTTATAATTTCATATATGTAAACGTGTGTGTATGTGAGATTAGAGTAGATATAATTCACACTGTTTCAATAAGGTGATGATTCTGATCAAAAAAACAAAGGTGATGATAGCAATAGAAATTAATGTGATCATTAATGACCTATGGTAGATAGATATTAATGGGATTCATTAGTTATTGGTGAGAATTGTACCATAATGTCATGACCTTGGACCTGTACGACTCTCGTACCAATTAGGTTTCTCCCGAAGCCATATAAGTGTGTGAGTCATGATAATATCTTGCATATTTACTTTATGGATTTTTTGTGTGCGAATATAATTTTTTAGATTTATTTGAGAAAAAGTGTATGAATAAATTATTTATTCCATTAAATTCAATTTTAATAAAATATATTGTGTTTAAGTACAAAATTTAAATGACGTCAAAATTTTTTACCTAAATTTTAATATGCATTCTTGATTGGTAATTATATATTTAATCAAATATGTAAAAATTTCATTAGACTATCTCACTCTCTCTCTCTTATTTTCTCTCAATCTCTCTCTTTCTATTAATTTTTCCATCTCTCCTCTATTTTCACTCTTTTTCTATCATTGATAATTTATTTTCTTTTTAAATATGTAAATATTTGATTTATTTTTTTATCTCACTCTCCCCTATTTTCTTTCTTTCTCTCTCTCACTCTATTTTCTCTAGCCGTTTCTGTTCATCTCCTTATTTTTTTTCTCTCGCTATTTATATCAACATTACAACAATAAAATTACACTAATTAGTTATATCAATCAGTTACAATTATTCTATAATACATCAAATAGTTACTCATGCGTTCTAATAAATCAAACAGTTACAATAAACAATTACAAAAAATTATGACATCAACTCAATTTGTCATTCAGTTGTTTACATAAATTAAATAGTTGAATCATTTAGTATTGTGACTTCGTTACACTAATTATATATATCAAATTTAGTATAATGACAAAGTTTTTTGTGTAATGATAAACCCAATTTGGTGTAACCATGTCGTAATAATAAATGGTGTAATTTTTTTATTTATGTAAATAATTGAACCACAAATTGGGTTGGTGTTGTAATTTTGTATAAATGTTTAGTGTAACTGTTTGGTTTATTATAATATATAAATAACTGTTTGATGTATTATAGGGTAATTATAACTAATTGGAGTAAATGATTAGTGTAATTATATTGTTGTAACATTGATATAAGGAGAGGGAGAGGGAATAAAGAAATAAGGTGAGAGGGAGTGAGAGAGAGATGAAAAAATTAAATCAAATATTTATATATTTTAAAAAAATTATCAATGTGAGAGACAAAAGAGAGAGATAGAAATAGATAGAGAGAAAATAAGGAAGAGAGAGTAATGGAGAGAGAGAGAGGGTAATGAGGTAATAAATGATCTTTTAGTTTTTTTTTCAGAAAAATGCACTTAGGATCAAAAAAGTTTTTTTAATGTAGTTTGACTCAAATAAGTCTAAATTTGTATACTGACTTCCAAATTACCCTTACTTCATTCCAGGGGCCCAAATGCTTGACCAAAGAAAAAAAAAACAGTGGCCCAACGTATAGCCAACCCCTTACCAAAAAATAAAAAAAGGGAAATCAGAAGGAGGTACACAAAATTAGGCTTAATTGTAAAAAAGTATACAGAAAAAAATGTTAGGTAATTAAGTTCTTAATTTTGATATTTATTTGTATCTAAATACATTATTTGAATTTTACTGACTTTTTTATGACATTTTTGTCGTCCAATGTGTATTTTCTTTGAAAAGTGCTGCATTAAATATTTTCTAGTTTTATGGGAGAACTTTAATATTCCATATTTGTATGTCCTCTCTTGATTCATGTGAATTTTTTTAAAAAGTGATTTTGTTTTTAAATTATATTTAATACACCTTGATTCATGTGTTATATATATATATATTGTTTTCAAATTATATTTAATGCACTTTAATTTATTCATTTTTTTTGGAAAGTAGTTTTATTTTCAAATTAATTTAATATCGAAATAGTGTAATAATGTAACAATGTAACAATGTAATAATAATAGTGTAACAAACTATTTACACAAAAAATTATACTATTATATTTTGTTAAACATATAGTTTCATATAATTTTATTCAAAATAGTGCATCTCTGTTTTGAATTTGTTACCACATGAACAAAACTACTGAACATTATTTTTATTATATTGTATTTGTTATATTGTTTTTGTTACACTATTATGGAGTTCGGATATTAAAAAATTTTGAAATTCAAATAAGTGATATATTTTAAAATAAACGAAATATTAAAAGTCCCATATAAAACTACTAGTAGTAAATATTTAATGCATAAATATAATCTGAAAATTAAACCACTTTTTTTTAAAAAAAAATACGCATGAATCAAGGTGCATTAAAGATAATTCAGAATTTAGATAAAAGATTTAATAACAAGTATATATATATATAAATACATATTTATATGTATTAACAAATACTCCATCATTTCCTAAATATCTGTCATTTTACACAATTTTTTTTGTTCCATAATATCTGTTGTTTAATGAAACCAAAACATAATTAATATTTTTTCTTCCAAATTTACCCTTAACTTTTCCATGCATTAGATTTGGTGGAGGCTAATTGTCTTTCATATTTTTTTCCTTCTCAATACGTATTGAATTAGGGTATTTTAGTCTTGTGTAATTATTTTTTACTTATATTAGAGCTATTTAATAACTTCTTTAATCTCTGTGCAAAAACCTTAAACAACAGATATTTATGAATAGAGAGAGTATACATGAATTGAGGTGTATTAAAGATAAAAGATTTTGAATTAAATGACCCTAAAATGGGCATTTACGTCTTTGTGTCTCAGGTGTATATATTTTTTTAAAACATTTTGTTTTATGTACTTTTTGTCAATTAAATCTAATTAGGTGTACCGACTTCCAAATAAATCAAAAAAACAATTGGCTAGGGGTATACTTTTCAGTTTTCAAATTCATCTTAAACTCAATAGCTTAGACCTTTCAGCCATTAAGTTCACATTCTCTTAAATATTTGATGATCAAATACACATTTTTAATTTTACATTTTTATTAGTACGTAATTACCTTTTACTTAACTAGAACAGAAAACAAACAAAAAAAAACTAGAACATAAAACAAATTTTAATTCTGTTTCATGATTCTCTAAAAGTTGGACCAATTTTTTGGGCCCCACACAATTGCAAGATGCGAATCCTGCAGTTAGATTCAGACCCATCACTCCGGCACAGAACGACGTCTCTGTAACATATTCCGGAAGGTGATGTGGTAGTTTCAGAAATAAGAGAAGGATAAATTATATGTTGACCCCTCATCTATGATTGTTTTTCATATTACCCTTTCAATTAACATATTTTTCATATTATACCTATAACTATGTGATTAATTCCACATTACTCCTAAATTATTACTGTCTGTTACAAATTTAACAAAAAATTATTTTATTTTATCTCCCAAATTATGTAATATTTTTCACTTTGCCCCAATATGTCAACAATTTCGGTCCCAAAAAAATAGAGAAATTTTATGATTGGGGCATTGTGAAATAATTCGTAGTTGAGAAAATAACATAAAAAATTTAATATTCAATCGATAAAGTGAAATCGAACCCATAATTTAGTGAGTCAAAGTATAATTTATCCCTAAGATTCTTGAATTCATATAGGTGACATGGTAGTTTTATAAATAAGATATGGTCATCGTGTCATTGTGTCATATCAAAGTTCACCCGTCTCAGCTTTGATACGGGTGACTCTTGATAAAATATATTTAGTGGTTAAAAATTTCGTGTCAATACGCTTTTTGTTGTAGTAACTAATCCTTTGATTCATTATAAGCTGATGATCAATATAAAATATATTTCAATGACATATAATTTGTTGGATAATAAAATGTATTAGTAGTCACTAAAGTATGCATTTTGTATAATTTTAATATTAATTTTTTCAATTGTGTCATTTTGAAAATATATAAGTGAGTATAATTGATTTTATTACAATAATTAGGGGTAAAATAAAAATAAAAAATAAAAAATAATTATATATATATTACTTTACTTCTTCACATAGATATAAAAAATTATATGTAATTATACTAGTAATAAATGAGTTCAAAAGAATTTAAAAGTTCTTTTAAAAGAGTTTAAAATAAGTTGAAAGTCAAATAAGAGTAAAAAATAATAATTAAATGAAAAAATAAAAGTGGGTATAATTGAATTTATTATAATAATTAGGGATAAAATAAGAAATCAGATTTTTTTCGCAGATACTGACATTATAGAATAGATTATACAATTACTAATTTTTATTTTATTAGATAAATTGATTAGATCGTTTATAATATTATTATATTATTACATATTAAAAAATACAATATAATATATATTGGACCATGAAATTTAATCTGATAACTATATGTGTATATTAATTTAACATATATAAAATTTTACTTCTTCATATAGATATAAATAATTATAAGTAACTGTATTACTAGTAAATGAGTTCAAAAAAATTTAGAAGTTTTTATATAAGAGTCCAAAACAAGTTGAAAGTCAAATAGGTATAAAAAAAAAGCATAAATTAGATAAAAGTATATACGTGGGTATAATTGATTTTATTATAATAATTAGAGATAAAATAAAAAATCAAAAGTTTTTCGCAGATGCTAACATTTATAAATAATATAGATATAGATATAGATTTATGTAAGATTTGACATTTTTTTTATTCTATTTCATTAGATAAGTGATTTTCTAAATTAAGGCCATTTGAATTTTGAAAGGATTCCATTAAAATTTCTTGCCAGCCAATATTTTGTTTTTTCTCCGATCAACCATTTACAGATTATATCTTTTGCAATTAGCCATCGAATCTCATTTTCTTCAAGAAGTCATTGTATCGATTTGTTTTTAGAAACGTTAACAATATTTATTTATATTACTAATAAAAATACCTTGACATGACATACTTTTAATTTCCTATATTATCCCTCTTAGATTTCTATATTCAATCATACCTTAATCTCTTATCTTATTTGATTTAAACAATGATAATTTAATACATTAATAGTGTATATTCCTTTATGAGAAAGTTAATAGATACTTTTATTCAAGTCTTCTTCTTCTCTACATGATGGAAATATAATTGCAACTATCATTTAAGGCAATAAAAACATTATAAATAGTATGCCATTACAAATTAAAGTTATGGAAGTTAGAAGAGCTTAATGCAAATGAAGGAACACAAAAAGTCATAAAATCCAAATGTTTAATGAATTCTAAAGGGCATATGTGTCAAGTATAAATTCATTCCAAAACAAATAATAGTTCACTCTTTCTTAAGTCGAATCAAAGTTCTCCAACTCAAGAATCTGACAAGAACAAGAACAATTCAATCATTCAAAAAATACAAACAAGTGTCCAGTTGATTTATTTCTAAAAATTTATATATTCAATACTCGAAAGAATTATAAGACAACACGTCTTGGAAACAATATAACTTCGTAAGACATTAAAATTACAGGAAACACGAGAAAGAAGAAAAACATATCTTGTTTACTTTCTCACCAAGTCTTGAAAGGATCTCCTCAATGAGAAAGATCTACTTAGTCGTAGTCAATGATAAAAACTTATATTGAAGGTGGTCCATGTTGCTGACACTTATTATCACTGTGTGACTCTCAAACAAATTCATCACAGTGATTCACAAATAAAATCAGCACACTAAGAAGATCCTCACCTTATGTATTCTCCGTGATTTTGCACTTTAAGTCCCTTTCTTTTTTTTTTTTGTAAATTTTAAAAATATTGAATTGCATTTGATTAAAAAAAATCTATGTGTTTCTGGAATTATCAAGAATGCAGCACTGATACTTAGTCCCACAATTGAAACAATTTCGAACACTTGGCAAAGAAGAGCAAACATCTATCTAATATTATAAGTAGAAATTTGAATTGTTAATTTATAAAAAAAAACAACGGTTGAAATTCATTCAATTTTCATCAAATTTAATCTAACGGCATAAAATTCATTCAAATAAAAAAATTCACCCAAAAATATCGTCTTCTCTATACATCTCAAATGTCAAACAACTTAATCAACATATTCCCCAATGTCAAATTGTTTGCTAATCCAAAATTATCCCTTTCTTCTCTTTTTGCTATATCTCTTTTATTTTCTCTCTGTCTATTTTAATTTTAAATTATATAATTAAAAAAAGAAAAAAATATATTATAATTTAAATATAAATGTTGAATGATATTCGTTTTTTTATATTGCCTTTAGACATGAGGTTATTTCTAATAAACACAAAAGGAATATTAGTGAAGAACAGTTTCAACATATACTTCTTTTGGGAGGGAAAAATCATTTCATGCATACTTGAAATAGGGTCAAGAAATAACTTTTATCTGTTAAAACATCTAATGGGTTTCTATACTTTGCAATCCTCAAAAAATTGCGACAATGTCCTGTGAATTTACATTACATGAGATACACAAGAGCGTGAGATTGCCTCAAGTATAATAGCTTGTATAACAACATTGGCAGGCCAATGTGAATTTTCGATTCACAAAATCTAAATGGCGATTACATCTAGATGGAAAGATAAGGTTATCTAAATAAAAAATGAGAGCATAAAAAAGAGAAATTTCACTGCCAAACTGCCAACAGTTATATTAAATTTCACAGCCAATTTTGAGCCCTAGCTATTTGAGTATTATATCATATATTATAAAGGGCATTTTAGGCATTGAAATAAAAATTTTTTTTTGAAGGAAAACAATGTAAACAAAGCTCACATGATGTTTTAGGCATGTAAAACACACTCTCTGTTAACTTGGATGATAATAATAACAATTTCATTTTGGTACATAATTATAAAAGGATAATGTATATAATTTTAAACGTCTAACATGTAAGGTGTTTCTGGTCCAAACCACATGGGAGTAAAAAACAATTAATCCTATTGAAAATTATAATAAACTTAAAAGTAAACCAGAATCATCACAAGTCTATTCACTTTGTACTAATATATGTGTTTACGCAAATCAAATTCAACAGATTATAGTCTTACATCATATTTTGCGTTATAAGCAATGAAGCTTGGAGGAAAAAAGCCAATACGGACAATAAATAAACAAACATTAACCATCTATGATCAATCCTTTTAAAGTTCTCAAACATAAAAATATATGAACACATAAATATGGATGTTAAAAATACAAAATTGAGATGATACCTTTTAGGAACAGTATTTACGTAACTCTCTCATCTATTCTTGATGAGGCTACGCCTCTTTATATCCATTAAATCAATGGTGATAATGTATTCGAGACTACAACTTTTAAGTGTCTCTCCTTTTGGGTTTTCCCTCGAGCAATGCTCTCTCCCGATGAATATGATCAAAAACCCCTCAACTCGTGAAAAGTGTCAAGAAATGTGCGCTAATCTGACGTTAATTAAATAAATATTTTGATAATTTTTTTTGATAAACCCATTATTTTGCTTTTGTTAAACAAGAGTCTTAGGTTTTGAGAAGGGGTGGTAAACGAGCCAAACAAATGAGTTCAAGCCCAAGCCCACGCTTAAGCCTGTTGGACTTGTTTTTCAAAATGAGACTAAAAATTTATTCAAACTCGATTTGTTTTTTTTAAAAGGAGCTTGATTGAGCCCAAAATGAGCAGAACCCTAATAGTTCGACTATTTTACATATAAACGAATCAAACTTTGCATGCTCGAGTCCAAAATGAGTCTAAAAATTATTTAAACTTGGTTCATTTTCTAAATGAGTCTAAAAAATTACTTGAATTTGACTCGTTTTGTAAACTTGAACTTGAACTTGAGCTTGAGTAGCTTGGTTTGTTTACCATCCCTAATTTTTTTGGGGTTCAATGATCATAGGTGTCTGGGCTAGTTTACGTACATTTTGACTAATTTCCTCATCTGTTCGATCAAAAACAGATCATCTACACCGAAACTAGAGATTTCATCCTTAGTTTTGATTGGATTGTAAGTATTATTTTTTATTGGATCCTTTACCACAATAAGATGGGAGAAAATATTAAATGTAACGATTTAACTGTTATTTTAGTTACTTGGTATCATTGGTTAATAATCAATAATCTATACTACTAATAAAATTATCTTAAGATAAAAAAATTTTGAATCTTTATTTTACCCGTATAAAAGATTGCCAAAAACCACTTTATTCTTTTTTTTTATAATTTTTTTTGGGGGAGGGGGAGGGGGAGGGAGAAGGGGGATTTGAACCCTTGACCTCAAGAAGACAAAGACTTGACAAAGTAAGGAGTACCATTGGACCAAAGGTTCGTTGTTATATTCTTTCACAATTAAATATCTAAATTACCATCATCTCCTAATGTATTCAAATCTCTAAATTATCTATAACATTTTTTTTAATTATTTATCCTCTATGTATAAATATCAGTTTCTNGTTTTGAGAAGGGGTGGTAAACGAGCCGAACAAATGAGTTCAAGCCCAAGCCCACGCTTAAGCCTGTTGGACTCGTTTTTCAAAATGAGACTAAAAATTTATTCAAACTCGATTTGTTTTTTTTAAAAGGAGCTTGATTGAGCCCAAAATGAGCAGAACCCTAATAGTTCGACTATTTTACATATAAACGAATCAAACTTTGCATGCTCGAGTCCAAAATGAGTCTAAAAATTATTTAAACTTGGTTCATTTTCTAAATGAGTCTAAAAAATTACTTGAATTTGACTCGTTTTGTAAACTTGAACTTGAACTTGAGCTTGAGTAGCTTGGTTTGCTTACCATCCCTAATTTTTTTGGGGTTCAATGATCATAGGTGTCTGGGCTAGTTTACGTATATTTTGACTAATTTCCTCATCTGTTCGATCAAAAACAGATCATCTACACCGAGACTAGAGATTTCATCCTTAGTTTTGATTGGATTGTAAGTATTATTTTTTATTGGATCCTTTACCACAATAAGATGGGAGAAAATATTAAATGTAACGATTTAACTGTTATTTTAGTTACTTGGTATCATTGGTTAATAATCAATAATCTATACTACTAATAAAATTATCTTAAGATAAAAAAATTTTGAATCTTTATTTTACCCGTATAAAAGATTGCCAAAAACCACTTTATTCTTTTTTTTTATAATTTTTTTTGGGGGAGGGGGAGGGGGAGGGAGAAGGGGGATTTGAACCCTTGACCTCAAGAAGACAAAGACTTGACAAAGTAAGGAGTACCATTGGACCAAAGGTTCGTTGTTATATTCTTTCACAATTAAATATCTAAATTACCATCATCTCCTAATGTATTCAAATCTCTAAATTATCTATAACATTTTTTTTAATTATTTATCCTCTATGTATAAATATCAGTTTCTATAAAAATTTTTGATTGACTATATTACTTTTAAAAAATATACATAATTATATTTTTAATAAAGTGTTCAAAAAATTTTCAAAAACTCCATCAATCTAATATTACTCATCTCAGATGCAAAAATAACATTTATACTTACATATGTATATTTTTTATTTCATCGAAAAGTTTAACCATTTCATTTCTAAGATAAAATATAATCGCATATACATTTTTTAAAATTAATTTATATTATATTAGTATAATTTTTCAATCACAATAAACTTTCTAAGTTGTACTAAAATTTTATTTAAAAATAGATATTGTAGTTTATTTTTAAGTAAGACTTGAATTTTTTAGAATTTTAATATGCTTGATAATATATATTATAGAGTAATATATTAAATATTATCTCAATTGTCTTAACTAATTCCTAATTATATTGAGGTTCCAATGTGATTAGTATATTGACAACAATTTTTATTTTATTTAATAAATTATAAGTAAAATCATAATCATATGAATTTCAAAAAATTTAATTTCTCAAACACCACTAAAAAATTAATCTCAATCACAAAATTCTAAAAAGAAAAATAGAACTTTAATTATTTCTTTTTTTTTAATCTTTTTTTTATAACTAGAACAAAGAATTTTAGGAATATACAAAATTTTCATAATCTTATAATAGAATATGGGTAATGAAAAATTAAGTTTGGTAAATTTGAGATGATATTCAATTCAGATACACAAATACTTAATATGTTTTATTAATTTTTGTGTATGAAAACTATTCATGTATAACGTATGTGGTGTATTGTTAGTAAATATAAAATTAAAATAAAATAACCCATTAATTAATTCTATATTAATGCAAACACTGTTTAATTTGCTGGAATGCATATTACATTTGAATATTTTCTCAATAAATAGAGTGAAAGTCTCACATTACTTCAATATTCGCGTCACGAAAGGTTTTGTGCTTTTGAGAGCAGGGATCCGCTTCAACAACTAGCAAAAGAGGGTTATAGGTATGCCGGCTCAATCTCAAGGTTACTTACTTTTCTACTTCATCTCCTCACAAATACCTTGTTAATCCGTAATTTTTTGGTGTTTAATGATCTGTTATGGTTCTCAAAGGTCTAGGGTCCTTAAATGGTGTTGATTCAAGTTTANTCCGTCAAGATCGAACGCCACCCGAGAAGCTTGGTGTAGAAATCAATAGAGTCTTTCACGGACCTGCACAGCCTTGACACATGATTCAGTGCCATCAGAGGAAGTTTGTGCGTGCAAAATCCTGCACAATATAAAAAATGAGAACAGATCTCTCCCTTGGTGAACTCGAATGAGCCGGTTGAGTGACCAAACACGCTGCTTGGAACAGCCTGCAAGGTACGGTGGTGACTTGGAACGGCAATGAGAGATCCTGGGAACGGAAGAACGATCCAGTAAGGTTGAAAGTGGTTCCTGGAACAAAGAAGGACAAGTTAGAAGGGCGCCGGAGTGTTTTTCGGCGTATCCCCTCCGACGATCTAGTCAGTCTTTTAGAAAGAGAGAGGAAGGAGAAAACACTGAGAATGTATTGTAGTAGAGAGTTT